>CATIWC010002393.1:0-355278 GCA_948472305.1 Vicia faba | reverse complement strand
ATATATATTATGTGTGTGTGTGTGAAACATGAATCACGATAACTTAGGAGAGAATTTGTGATTTTTTAGCACAACATTAATATTTATTTAAGTGAAAAATTATTTTTGTGTAATGTTAAATATTTAAGTAAAGTTTGTTTGATACATTAGAATATTTTGTGGAAACTCAACAGTCTTATTTAATAAATTGAAGAAGTTTTTGTTCTTAAATTATCTCTTTTCAAATTTATGGTTATTATTTCTAAATTTGAAGTAAATTTATAAATAAATACAAAAAAAAATTTTGATCATTTTTAAATGATAAAATATAATTTAGATTTATAACGTAGATATAAAAAATTTGTTATATCTTATATTCTATAACTGCAAGTTACTACAAATCTTTTAAATGATTTACGCAAGTGCATTTTAAATGAGTTCATTATGCTTTCCTCTAATATGAATATTATTATTAACAACTTTTTCATTTAAGATAAAATTAAAAACACTATAACATCGTAATATAGACTTATATAGTATCCATACAATATCAAAAACATAAAGCAAGATTTATGCAAGAAACAAAATTAAAAAATTAAAAATTTTGAAATTTTTTTACAAATTGTGATTCAATTTTATTTTCTACAATACATTAATAAGAATATGTGTTAAAATAATATATAAATCGAAAACCTTTTGAAATTCCCCTATGTTTCTTGATTTGTCTAAGTGGATTTCAAAAGGTTTTGGATTTATGAACTATGATAACTCAAGAAGAAAAGTTGTGATTTTTGAGCACCACAACTATACTTATATAAGGGAAAAAAAGGTTTGTTATGTGATGTGAAATATGTAAGGAAAAATTTGTTGGATATGATGAATTATTTAAGGAAAGTTTGTAGTCTTACTTTATTCATTTATAAGGTTTTGTTTCTCCATTTATCTCAAATCAAATTTATTTGTATTATTTTTAAATTATAAATATTTTTCTTAAAAACTACAACTTTTATTTTGATAGTTTTAAACAATAAATATGAATTTTAATTAAAAAAGTATATATAACAAATTTTCGGATTTCTTATATTCTATAAATGCAATGTATTGCAAATATTAATAACTATATTCGCCAGTGCATTTTGAATTAGTTCATTACAATTTCCTCTAATATATATATATATATATATATATATATATATATATATATATATATATTATATATATATATATATATATATATATATATATATATATATATATATATATATATATATATATATATATATATATATATATATATATATATGAAACATGAATCACGATAACTTAGGAGAGAATTTGTGATTTTTTAGCACAACATTAATATTTATTTAAGTGAAAAATTATTTTTGTGTAATGTTAAATATTTAAGTAAAGTTTGTTTGATACATTAGAATATTTTGTGGAAACTCAACAGTCTTATTTAATAAATTGAAGAAGTTTTTGTTCTTAAATTATCTCTTTTCAAATTTATGGTTATTATTTCTAAATTTGAAGTAAATTTATAAATAAATACAAAAAAAAATTTTGATCATTTTTAAATGATAAAATATAATTTAGATTTATAACGTAGATATAAAAAATTTGTTATATCTTATATTCTATAACTGCAAGTTACTACAAATCTTTTAAATGATTTACGCAAGTGCATTTTAAATGAGTTCATTATGCTTTCCTCTAATATGAGTATTATTATTAACAACTTTTTCATTTAAGATAAAAGTAAAAACACTATAACATCGTAATATAGACTTATATAGTATCCATACAATATCAAAAACATAAAGCAAGATTTATGCAAGAAACAAAATTAAAAAATTTGAAATTTTTTTACAAATTGTGATTCAATTTTATTTTCTATAATACATTAATAAGAATATATGTTAAAGTAATATATAAACCCAAAACCTTTTGAAATTCCCCTACGTTTCTTCATTTGTCTAAGTGGATTTCAAAAGGTTTTGGATTTATGAACTATGATAACTCAAGTAGAAAAGTTATGATTTTTGAGCATCACAGCTATATACTTATATAAGGGAAAAAAGTTTGAAGTGTGATGTGAAATATGTAAGGAAAGATTGTTGGATATGATGAATTGTTTAAGGAAGGTTTGTAGTATAACTTTATTAATTTATGAACTTTTGTTTCTCCATTTATCTCGAATCAAATTATTGTTATTATTTTTAAATAATAAATAATTTTCTTTAATAATAAAGTTTTTATTTTGATTATTTTAAACAATAAATAAGAATTTTAATTAAAAAAGTAGATATAACGAATTTTCTGATTTCTTATATTCTATAAATGCAATGTATTACAAATATTGATAACTATATTCACTAGTGCATTTTGAATTAGTTCATTACAATTTATTTTAATATATATATATATATATATATATATATATATATATATGTGTGTGTGTGTGTGTGTGTGTGTGTGTGTGTGTGTGTGTGTGTGTGTGTGTGTGTGTGTGTGTGTGTGTGTGTGTGTGTGTGTGTGTGTGTGTGTGTGTGTGTGGTGTGTGTGTGTGTGTGTGTGTGTGTGTGTGTGTGTGTGTGTGTGTGTGTGTGTGTGTGTGTGTGTGTGTGTGTGTGTGTGTGTGTGTGTGTGTGTGTGAGTGTGTGTGTGTGTGTGTGTGTGAGTGTGTGTGTGTGTGTGTGTGTGTGTGTGTGTGTGTGTGTGTGTGTGTGTGTGTGTGTGTGTGTGTGTGTGTGTGTGTGTGTGTGTGTGTGTGTGTGTGTGTGTGTGTGTGTGTGTGTGTGTGTGTGTGTGTGTGTGTGTGTGTGTGTGTGTGTGTGTGTGTGGTGTGTGTGTGTGTGTGTGTGTGTGTGTGTGTGTGTGTGTGTGTGTGTGTGTGTGTGTGTGTGTGTGTGTGTGTGTGTGTGTGTGTGTGTGGTGTGTGTGTGTGTGTGTGTGTGTGTGTGTGTGTGTGTGTGTGTGTGTGTGTGTGTGTGTGTGTGTGTGTGTGTGTGTGTGTGTGTGTGTGTGTGTGTGGTGTGTGTGTGTGTGTGTGTGTGTGTGTGTGTGTGTGTGTGTGTGTGTGTGTGTGTGTGTGTGTGTGTGTGTGTGTGTGTGTGTGTGTGTGTGTGTGTGTGTGTGTGTGTGTGTGTGTGTGTGTGTGTGTGTGTGTGTGTGTGTGTGTGTGTGTGTGTGTGTGTGGTGTGTGTGTGTGTGTGTGTGTGTGTGTGTGTGTGTGTGTGTGTGTGTGTGTGTGTGTGTGAAACACGAATCACGATAACTTAGGAGAGAATTTGTGATTTTTTAGCACAACATCAATATTTATTTATGTGAAAAATTATTTTTGTGTAATGTTAAATATTTAAGTAAAGTTTGTTTGATACATTGGAATATTTATGGAAACTTAACAGTCTTATTTAAAAAATTTTGATCATTTTTAAATGATAAAATATAATTTAGATTTATAACGTAGATATAATAAATTTGTTATATCTTATATTCTATAACTGCAAGTTACTACAAATCTTTTAAATGATTTACGCAAGTGCATTTTAAATGAGTTCATTATGCTTTCCTCTAATATGAATATTATTATTAACAACTTTTTCATTTAAGATAAAATTAAAAACACTATAACATCGTAATATAGACTTATATAGTATCCATACAATATCAAAAACATAAAGCAAGATTTATGCAAGAAACAAAATTAAAAAATTAAAAATTTTTGAAATTTTTTTACAAATTGTGATTCAATTTTATTTTCTACAATACATTAATAAGAATATGTGTTAAAATAATATATAAATAAAAAACCATTTGAAATTCCCCCATGTTTCTTGAATTGTCTAAGTGGATTTCAAAAGGTTTTGGATTTATAAACTATGATAACTCAAGAAGAAAAGTTGTGATTTTTGAGCACCAGAACTATACTTATATAAGGGGAAAAAAGTTTGTTATGTGATGTGAAATATGTAAGGAAAGATTGTTGGATAGGATGAATTATTTAAGGAAGGTTTGTAGTCTTACTTTATTCATTTATGAAGTTTTGTTTCTCCATTTATCTCAAATCAAATTTATTGTTATTGTTTTTAAAATTATAAATATTTTTCTTAAATACTACAACTTTTATTTTGATAGTTTTAAACAATAAATAAGAATTTTAATTAAAAAAGTAGATATAACGAATTTTCTGATTTCTTATATTCTATAAATGCAATGTATTACAAATATTGATAACTATATTCGCGAGTGCATTTTGAATTAGTTTATTAAATTTTCATCTAATATATATATATATATATATATATATATATATATATATATATATATATATATATATATATATATATATATATATATATATATATATATATATATATATATATATATATATATATATATATATATATATATATATATATATATATATTAAACATAATTCATGATAACTTAGGAGAAGAATTTGTGATTTTTTAGCACAACCTCCATATTTATTAAAGTGAAAAAATATTTTTTGTGTAATGTTAAATTTTTATGTAAAGTTTGTTTGATACATTGGAATATTAAAGGAACCTTAGCAGTCTTATTTAATACATTTAAGGAGGTTTTGTTCTTAAATTACCCCTTATCAAATTTATGGTTATTATTTCTAAATTTGGAGTAAATTTATAAATTAATACAAATTTTATTTACATCATTTTTGAACGATAAAATATAATTTTGATTTATAATGTAGATATAAGAAATTTGTTATATCTAATATTCTATAATTGTAAGTTACTACAAATCTTTTAAATGATTACGCAAGTGCATTTTAAATGAGTTCATTATGCTTTCCTCTAATATGGATATTATTATTAACAACTTTTTCATTTAAGATTAAATTAAAAACCCTATAAAATTATAATATAGACATATAGAGTCTCAAGATAAGCTTCCGCTGGGGAGACGAGAGAGTTCTTGAATAAGAAATCTTAGTGAAGCGACTTGTCGGGGAATAAGAAAATTCTCAACCTGAACTCTCGACTGAGGAATGAGATATATATGCTTTGGGTAATAGACATTCTCCCATGAACACAACAATATCACATATCTGTTGAGGATGTAGATTTTTTACCAAGAAATCTCATCAATCACACACTATTAGACAAGGATTCTCTGCTTGGCGATGTTGGGGAGAAAAACTTCCAGCGCTGGGAAATATTATCCAAGAACTTCCGATCAATCACAATTTTTTAGCAACAATACCTTTTATTAGGGAAGACTCACTAGGGAGAAAAAGAAAATTTAAGCATTGGGGGAAGCATCAAGAATTCCAATCAGTTAACCTTACCAGTCACAAATTCTATGCTTAGGGAGACTCATAGGAGAGAAGTAGAAACTTCAGTTTTGCTGGGGAAACACACCAAGCTTGGGATACCGTAATCATCTTGAAATATGTTGTTCTTGATATTGGAAAATTACACATAAGCGAGTTAATGACAGTTCCTGCAAAACAAATCACACCAAATGTGCCCTAGGTATAATATGAAGGAATTTCACTTGAGAAGGGCCTTGTAGAAACATGGTACCATACTAACTTGTGATGATTTTCTACAGTGTATCTTAAGCTCTGAATAGTTTTCTTACACAATTGGTTTATGGAGAGGTTTGTTGAATCTCAACGTAATTGCTTTAGATTTATTGATCTTTGAAAAGATTCACCTTGAGGGGACTTCCTGAGATCCGTGCCATTATGGATAAGTTGCCACAGTGTTATGTATTTCAGAACACTGCTCCTGACTAAAAATACTAGAAGTAGCTTTAACGACACTTAGGTAACGGGCCCTGATTACTTGGCACTTTGATAGATTCTTCGAATCTCGTCATAACTGCCTCAAATTGGAGAAACTTTAAAGAGATTTCTCAACGTGACTTCCCCAGATTGGCGAAACTTTAAAAAGATTTCTCGATGTGACTTCCCCAGATTGGATGAATCTGCAAATTCACTCCATCTTAAAGGTGCACAACATTGGGAAAATAATTGGCACAATGCTCAACAAAGTCTCTAGGCAGCACGCCTCTTGATGTTATTACCTCTCTCGAGACATTTAGCTTTTATCTCAACAGAGTGATCAAGTCCCTCTTTATTTTGACAAAATTAAGTTCTTCAGTGATGCTCATTGTGTAAACTCCCTTGATGTCAAGCAGTTGTTTTGCATGCATACGAATGTTTATTATGAGAATGATAAGTCTAATGCAACACTTATGTAAATCTTAAAGTTTTATATGGAAAAGACATTGCAACTTATAGTGAACAAATCACTTTTGGATTACAACATTGAAAACATTTTTCTGTTAATGAATAATAAAAATGAGCATATGATACCAACAAATATATTTAGCATGCATTTTAGGAACCAATTGAACGTTTCTTATTGTAGTATGCTTTTGTATTAACTGAAACTTTAGTTAGGACTTTTAAGGGTTATAACGTAGTCTGGTTCATGATTTTAGAAAAAAGGATTTAAGGCTAAAAAATTATTTGGTACCCACCCATTCTCCATAATGTTATCTAGTCTTAAGTTTAGTTAACTTGATACGAACACTCATCTCTCAAGAGAATTTTTTGATGATTGCGGAATCCAGAAGGTTTCTGGACACAACAATCACTCAACTTTATTGTTTTGGTGTCAAATTAAAGAACTTTGTTCTTTACCGAGGATTTTATTTTGTATTCCTTTTTTCAGGCTTTATGTTTTTTCTTTTTGGATTTCCCTAAATTTTTCATAGACAAATTCTTTTGAATTTTGATTTTAAAGTCCAGCAGGATGCCCTAATTTTTTCCTAAGTCACTCGTTTTCAAGTTTTTCGACTTAGCGAGCTTTCTTTCTTTTTTTCGTTCATCATTTTTTCTTTCTCTTTTGAACAAATCGTGTGAACTCGAGTCATTTTGGAATTACTGGAAAGATTGTGTCTGCCTCATTCCTTGGTCGGTGAGGGATAAGCATTTGTGGTTTCACGACTTTCTAGACCTCTTAATGTGAGGGAATAACCATTATGGTTTTGATTTTTTTGAACTCATAATGCGGGGGATAAGGTGTGGTAATCCTCAGATATGACACTCCTTTTGAAATTTGAATACTCGATCAGATTAAATAAACACTACCATGCCCCTGGGTTTAAAAAACGAGCGCTTTTTCTGAACAAAAAAAAAGAAACTCCTACTTCATGGCTCAAAGGGGTTAACGAGGGTTTCACTCCCTTATATCTCCGGTGTTTGGGGATTTGAAACAATGATTGTACATCGTCAACATGGTCTTACTTAAAAGCATACAAACCAGAGATTTTTTGCATTTTCAATTATCGTCATCCTCCCTCCAATATTTTCCTAAGCAAAAGACTTGGTAAAGTTGGTATCAGTATGCAAGCAAATAATTTTATTAGTTATAACAAATGGATGAGTGAAAATGAATGGGTTATTTCAAGACAAACATACTCAATGCATTAAGATTTTCATTCACAAAAAGACAAGTTTCTATATGCAAGCAATGTTTAAGCAAACGAACAAGATTAAAATTGAAAATGCAATAAGGAAAACAACGATTGTCATTGTTGAGGAGACTTTAGTTCATATGGACTTATTGATTCTGATGACATTTTGAAGTCTTGATGCTCACCTGGGAAAGAGATTCCCCTTCTGATATGATGTGAACATAACAGTCTCTAAATTAATCTAATCTTGGTCCTTATCTTTGGATACAATACCTTCTTTACCAGAATGGCCAAGTTCCTGAGAATGATATTCATAGAGGATTATCTCAAAAGATGGGATGAAGGATTTACCAAGCGAACTTGCATACGGAATCACCAAGTGTCTTATACTTCACAAAAGATATAAAGAGTCTGAAACAGTTTGCCAAACAGGAATTGGATTGGAAAAGATACCAGACAAGTGTTGGATTTTACTTCAAAACACCTTGCAGCCTTCAACTTCATAACCAGGTGCTTCAGAACGGGAGACACATCTAGCATTTGTATCGAAATAAAAATACACGAGGAAGACCCAAAGCACGAAGCTTAATCGACTAAACTTCTAACAAACGAGGAAGTACCTTTAAGGTATTAGTATTGTATTAACATATTTTCCATACTTCTTCTCTCTCTGCTGATAAGATTTGCCCCATGGATTCACTTGGGGAACAAACATTGGTTGCAAACGAGGAGACCCAGGAACTCCAAGTTGTAGGAAAGATCCACAAAAATAACTCGTAATTTGAAAGAGATCCCGCATGATGGGGAGGAATGATAACTTTTGTTGAAGCAGCAAGTATAGGCTCACCTTCCTTTGCCAACACTATATTTAAAATTTCCATAACCAGACCCATCTGAGTTTCTAACTGACTATTTTCCTCTCTCACGATTTATTTATCACAGGCCATGGCATGCATGTCTACCATAATAAGCCCTGTCTGGACCTTCATCTTGGTCAATTCCCCACATACTTGTTCTGTAACTGGTCTTTGAACATGTAGTGGTGAGAAGTCAAGTCTGCAATCCTGAAGAGAAGACCATGTCTGAATAAGAATCCCCAACTCTGAATACTTGTTATTCACGAGATGTATTTAGTGCATGGTGTGCATGCAAAGACATGTTCATTATAACAACAAACATGTAACAACAACACAATAATGTATCCTGAATATAGGAAACCAATAAAATAAAATACGATGCATGAAAACTTATAAAAAATTAAGCAATAAAGAAATAAACAAAAAAACACCCAAAGAAAAGAAAATAAACAAAAGCTAGGACTGACTTGCATGGGATGGACCAACAATTGGTCAACCTGTCCCCAGTAGAGTCGTCAGCTATCGCGTATGGAATTTTAATCGAAGCGCAAACGGAGGCCGAAAAGAAGATTCACCATCAATGTTATTTATCCCAAGAGAGAGAAAGGAAATACTGAGTAAACCTAAACAAGGGAAATAACTTGGTCTCACGCCCAAGAGAAAAGGGTAAGGAAGTCAATTACATTAGGGGAAGGTATTCTCACACCAAACATATGTGGTACTCCACATGATCCATTTAAGTTTATTCTAATTAAAGGGTGTGTATAACCTATGTCTAAAACTTAATGCTAAGGGAATGCATGCAAAGTATATACAAAAAGAAAGTTTATATTATTTGTGTCTGCCGTGGTTGTGAACCTTTGTGCTTACGTACCACCGACCGTGCAATGGGGATCAAGGCACTCATAGTTCACCTAAAAATGTATTTTGGTTTGTTGTGTGTTTTTTATGGATGATACTATCTAAGCATGTCCTTTTGTAAAAGGTTTTAAAAGAAAAAGTTCGAAGACAAAAAGGTTTGCATTGGTTTGTGTTTTTGTTGTGAATATTAGCTAGCTGACCTCAAGAGAGAGATATTAGATAGTTTTTCACTTATAATTGAAAAGATTATTTGATATTTGAACCACACAAAAGACTAATAATGAAGGAACGATAAGATCAAGAAAAAGCCCGCTTATCATTTCCAATACTTAAGTAGAAGTGTGATTCTCGTCAATCATTATTAAGTGTTTTGAGAGTTTGGAAAGAAAAAGAAGAAGTTTTAGTTTTAACATGGATGCAAAATAGAAAAGACTAACAAAAAGGGATCTCAATACTATAAGTTGTCATGCTTGTGGACCTAAAGTTTGGGATAAGAAGGAAAGCTACCTAATGTTGTCATGCATGGATATCAAACCTAAGGTCTATTTAGTTCAAACTTGGAGAAGAATGAACTAAAGATCCTATGGGGAACATGTCAATCTTATAAAAAAGAAGAAGAAGAAGAAGAAGAAGAAGTAATCACACTTAAATAAGAGAGAAAGCAAGCAAACATTACAAGTATAAATGCAATAGAGTAGATACCTAAGCATATAAGAAAGACGGGATGATAAAACATCAAGTAACAAATATAGAAGGTATGACAAAACATCAAGATATAGAGGGGATGACAAAACACCAAGTAAGGGATGATACAACATCGAATAAGAAAACATATAGGATATATACCTAAAAAAGCAAGCAAAGATAATAGGAGAATCAATAAGATGATAACACATTAAGCATAGCAAAGATGGAAATACATCACATAAATATACACATAGGTAGATACCCAAGTTAGATAGAAGGAGAAAGGAAGGACCACTCAAAGATGATAAAACATCAAGAATGGGAGAACAATAATAATAATATATCAAGTAACAAAGAAGATAAGGATGATAAAACATCATTAAACACACAAGTCATGGTGATAAAACACATAAGAGACGAAGATCTCACATGATAAAACACACAAGTGACAAGAAAGCATGAAATCAATGATAAGAAATCAAAATACATGTAGTAAAATCACATCAAGATATCATCTAGGTTCTGACCATAACATGTTAAACATATTAGATTATCCTAAGCATGGCAACAGAGGTCACTAAGAATTAACTATTACCTAACTAGGCAAGTAAATATGCAAGTGTGCAACTTAGAAGACAAAACTTCAACAGATAACAAAACATGCAAGCATGTAGATAACAAGAGGTTGAACCCTATGTCTAAACATGGTTTAAGACCTCTAATACCCCTAAGGTATTACTAATTAAGCATATTCACAAGTTAAGGTAATACTAGGTCAAAACCAAACCCTAACATGTTCCTAAAGGTGAGTGAAACACAAGATAGGGATACAAGAAGAGGGAACATATTTAGAGGGTGACAAAGAACATAAGTCTGTAGATACTGATTTCTAAGATCTAAAATTCAATCATTACAAGCAAAGAGAGAAAGTTGCATGCAAAACACACAAGGGAAGTGGCCATAGGAGACAAACAAGTATGTTCAAATTAAACAAGTAAAGATCAAATGATGAAAGCATAATTAAAGAATTATGGAATGTGTGACTTCTATAATAAGTTAACTCAATATGAGGTTCAAGAGAAACAAAAAAGAAGATGAAACTTCATGCACAAACAAAGTCACCTAATTGATGAATAACATCATCTAAAGATGGATGATACTTGTCTTAGATCAAATAAAATTGATAAAGATAAAATGAAGTAAGGTGATACTTATAGGTCATGGGGAAGTAGAAAGGTCCATCTTAAATTATCCATAATGAACTTGAAGCCTTAATAAATGTCAACAAAATAACATACTCAAGTGTCATGACAAACTAGCAAAAGATGTAGTCTTTAATGCACACAAGCATTATGATCTAAATAGATAAACATTAATGTTCTTAGATGATATTGGCAGTAGAAAACATCAAGATACATTCAATAGACATGCCACAAAAGCTCATGAAGTAATCACTCAACAATGATGCTCAAAACACAAAAAGGAAAGCAAATGTAGCTTCTAATGTGTCACCGTGTTGGTTAGCAAGTAAGTGCTTAACCAATGATCATAGAAGCAAGGTGGCTTAAGATGAGAAGAGATGTTAAGATAAAAAATTAAGCATACATATGTTTGAGTAAGGTCCTTTAGAGGATTCAAAAACCATCACACACAAACTAGGTCAAAACAAGAATGTGGCTCATATCCTATCATCATGATGAAGTGACAATGGAATGTAAATCAAAGAACCAAAGGATCTATGCATGAAAGTATTAAAGACCTTAAATATCATAAGTGTATACGAAGAGGCTTCAACCATTTTGGATCAGTGGTACTTAAGTGAAATTGTACAAGAACATCTTCCTAAACCATGATCACAAATGATGGATAAATGATTTTTTAAACAAAAGATAAAGTGTTAGAGAACTTAAATGGTCCATAGACATGAACTTAAGGCCCTAAACATGTAATGATAATGATAGAAAGAAGAAGGAACTTGGTTCCTTATAGGTTGCACAAGTGCATAACTTATATCTCAAGTTATAAAGCACAAAAGCACACATTCACAAATTAATTCAACAAAAATAGGAACAAGACCTTTAAAAATAAAAATAAAAGTTATTCTGATGTCCTCAAGACTTATAGAAGTCATAAACAAACACTTAAGGTATTTGAAATTTAAAGGAAAAGTGAAAATGAAATTCAAATGTCCAAACTAGTTGAAAAAACCTCAAACTAGACACTCTAAATCAAATAAATTATGGAAAATAGGAAATCAAATAGGGAAAATAAACAAAAAATAAATGTCATGACCCTAACACATACAAGAACCCTAAACATTTAGGTTTTGATTTTTAGAAGTATAGGAAATATGAAAGTTAAATCAAGCTTCTAGCAAAAGTAAGTTAAAATTGCAAAAAAGACACTTAGACTTTTCAAATTTTAAAATAAAATGAAAACAAATGATAAAACTAAAATTCAAACATTAAACTAGTAAATAAAACACCTATTTAATCACATTAGTTAATTAATTAACCATAAAAATAAAAATTACACAATTAAAAGTCTTTAAAAAAATAGAGGAAAAAATGAAAATGAAAGAAAAATGAAAAGGAATTAAAAATAATCCAAACATTTAATAGCGCTCAAACAGTAAAGGAGTTATAAAAGAAAAATAAATGGGCCAATCAAACACACAAGCGCGGGGTCCACATAGTAATTTATTTGAATTTTTCTAAAAAAAATATTATCACGTTATTTACAAAGTATCAAGTGTGGTTAACATTAATTGGTTCAATTCTTTTTAAGTCTAATAAGACAAAAAAACACACGGGCCAGTCAAAGCGCGACAAGTGTCCCTTCTTCAACCTTAAGACTCACAAAACCAGCATGGAAACGCATGGCTTTCCCTATTTTTTCAAGATCATCATGCAAACTTCTCATCATTATAACTTCTTCGTTTCATAACGAAATTAAAAAGTTCTTGACAGAAAATTGTAGTACGAAGAACAAGGAACAATATCATGCCATTATTTACACGAAACAAGATGGAAATCACATAGAAAAATGAGCAACAACATCATGGTTCACACATATTTTGAGAAATTTCAAACACAAGCTAAAATCAATTTTGAGCCTAGCTCCAGCCTCTGTATACTCAGAGCTCACAGATGTAATGCTTATGAATAATCCTAAGCAAATTTATAGATCTAAATGCAAGAGATAAAGTGTGTAAAGACTTACCTAAGGGGAAATTAAATCCACAACACCTTGAGCTCATGTACAACACCAATAAACCCATAAATCTTCTTCTTTATGCTCCAAAAGAGAGGAATGGGTGAAGAAAACAAAGAGAGCTTGGAAGAATATCCAGATTTGAAGAAACCTTCTTCAAGGGTGCCAAATTTCCAAGATATAATTTCTCTCTCTATTTTCATGTGTCTTTTAAATGAGGTTAAGTGGGTGTTATAAAGAGTGTATGGAGTGAGATTAGTGGCTGACTTGAGGTAAAATTGAGTGGAGGGAAAGTTTGGAAGTTTTGAATAAAAATGAGGTGTTATATGCTATGTGCATTTTGCGCATGATACAGATGGCCTTTTGTGCATTTTGTATCCCACATGGGCTCAGTTTACACCCTAAAAAGATAGTACAAGTTGGTAGTGAAATGCGAAAGATATTAAGAAATTACCACATTTGGAAATTTTGAAGAAAATAATAGAAAAGTGGTGCATGAGCTTGCATGAGTGTATTGGGGTGGTATATGTTGTGCACATGGGCTATTCATGAGGTTTGGGTAAGGTAAGAATGGCCCATAATGCTTGTAACCTCAATTTGCAACAATTGGTAACTCTAAATGCCATAAATGGTGAATAAACTTCAAAAAATCATATCTTGTTCAAATTTTATTCAAACGACATGAACCTTGAATTTTTGGAAAGGGAGAATGATTTCCTACAATTTTCATGTTGATTACTTTTTATTTGAATCCATTAAAGTACCCAAAGGTGGCCACGGAAAATTTTGGGCTGAACCAAAGAACTTGTAAATTTTCACTAAGTTATGAACTTTGACATGTTGAAACACCCAACTTGTCTCTACCATAACTTGGTGAATTTTCATCCAAATGAGGAAAACTTTGACTCTATGGAAATAGGGAAGGAAAATCTACAACTTTCGTTTTTGATGTATTTTGCAATGAGGCCTTGAAGTACCTTAAAACTGGCCACGAAAATTGCTTCCTAAAGCAGATACAAAAATACTAAGAAAAAATTCTAAGTGTTGGGAAATTGCAAGTTTGAAATAGCCAACTTCTCTTTACCATAACATGTTTAGAAATGATTCAATCTTGATGAAACTGGTATGGTTGGAAAGATTAGAGAAAGATGGACATTTTTCATGTTGAGGTTGTTTTAATTTGATGCTTGAATCAATGTGAAATCTAGCCAAGCAAATGTATGCAATTACATGCAACTTTCCATAATTGGAAACTTTAGAAAACCTTAATTTTCTAAATTAAGTAAGTTAATCCAATTCTAGATTTTTGATAAATCCTTTGACTTTTATTTACCAAATCTCGACCATTGATCGTTTTTGACATGTTTGACACACTTTACCATAAAAAGTCAGTAGTTGACTTTTTTGACTGCATAGTTGACTTTTCCCTAATTTGATCTTTTTTAATTCATCTGTGAAATTGATCCTCTTCCAATCAAAATTGATGACCAATATTTTAATCATAGATGTTTAGGGACATGTTAAGAAGCATGGAATCAAGTGTTGCTCAAAAAATCAGAGACATCATGGTTTAAGCACAAACCCTAATATTGACTGCTTGTGCTAGGAGGTGATGATCCAATCTCAAAGCCCTAATTCCTATGAGCATGAGGGAGAATCCCTTGAACCATGATTTTTCATATGATGATGAGAGAATATTACTTTCAACAAATTGGCTCATTCAAACACCACATGCTTCATCTGGCCAAAACTCTAATTTCAAGAGATGAATAAGAGAAATGTGATTCACTTCCAAACACTTGCAATTTTCAAACTTCTGATGAATCATTGAGACAAATGAGATGTCTTGAGGTATGAGAAAACCTTGTATCTTGAGTGACCCAAATAGTGAGGTCATGAGACCATTTTTTCACTGATTATTAACATAACCACCCTTTCATACCTTGTATAAGAACATGAGAACTCAAGATACCTTGATCCCATAAAAAATGTATGTATGTGTATGATGAAACATAAGCCATATAAGGTAAAAAAAGAGGGAAAATTTTGGGGTTCAACAAGTTCCTGCATCTCATAATCGAGCTCTCATATAGCTTCATCAGGACGTGACTCTTCCCACAAAACCTTAACAAGAGGTATCTCCTTATTCGTCAAGGATCTCCTTAGTGAAGGAGGCAATGCCTACTCATATCTCAGAATTAGTTTGTGTGTCTTGAAAGGTACTTTCATCCTTAACCTTGGGGTAACCTTAAAAAATATGTGGTCTCCTTCTTTAAATTCCAATGGTCTACTCCGCCTATTTGCACAAGTCTTTTGATGATCATGTGCTCTCCTTATCTTTTCTTGAATCATCTTTTTCTTTTCCTCCATCTCTTGAATTACCTGTGGTCCAATAATTCCTTTCTCACCTACTTGTGACCAACATAAAGGCGATTAAAATTTTCTTCCATACAAAGCTTCATACGATGCCATTCCTATACTAGCGTGTTAATTGTTGTTATATGCAAATTCAACGAGAGGTAAATGATCTTTCCTATTTCCCTCACTTTCTAGGATACACGCCCTTAAGATATCTTCAATGGTATGAATAATTCTATCTATTTGTCCATCAGATTGAGGATGGTTAGTAGTACACAAATTCAAATTGGTCCCTATTTCATTATGAAATGCCTTCCAAAACCTCGAGGTGAACTTTTGATTTATATCAAACACGATACTTGATAGTACACCATGCAGTCGCAAAATCTCTGCCATAAAAATTCTCCCGAGTTTAACAACCTTGAATGTTATCTTGACGAGTAAGAAATGGGCTGCCATGGTCAATAGGTGCAGAATCACCCATACAGAATCATGCCCACCTAGTGTACGAGGTAATCCAAGTATGAAATCCATGGATATGATGTCCCATTTCCACACAGGGATCTCTAATGGTTGTAACATGCCTCCTGGTCTCTGATGTTATATCTTTACTTGTTGACAAACTATACATTTCCCTATATACTTTGCAATATCCCTCTTTATGCCATGCCACTAGAAATTCTTCTTTAGGTCTTGATACATCTTTAACGAACCAGGGTGAATAGTGAATTTACTTTTATAGGCTTCAACAAAAATTAACCTTCATAACACCTTATCATTGGGTACACACATCCTTTGCTTAAAAAGAAGAATGGCATCAAATGCATGAACAAAATCAGGGAGACCTTCATTGTTTTGCAATTCGTTAGCAGACCATTGAGCTTGGCAAATCCATTCCTATAATTCATTTTCAATACACAGGTTACTGTTTAACAAACCCATTAGTGCCAACTCAAACTGTAGGTCAAGGTTTCAGAATCTCTCCATCAAGTTATAGTCTAGAACCATAAGTTCAGCAACATGAATATATTTTCTACTCAAGGCATCTACCACCATGTTAGCCTTCCTATGATGATACTTCAGATCGAAGTCATAATACTTAAGGTATTCCATCCATCTCCTCTAACGCATATTTCAGACTCTTGTGGTCACTAAACATCTCGAAGTGAACTCCATCAAAGTAGTGTTGCACACTTTAAGTGCAAAGACAATAGCAACAAGTTCAAGATCCTGGGTAGGATAGTTCTCTTCATGAGGTATCAACTGTCTAGATGCATAAGCTATAACCTGCCCGTCCTACATTAGAACTCCACCTAACCCCTTCTTAGAGGCGTAACAGAAAACTTCATATGGTCAGTTTGGATATGGAATTACCAATATTGTTGCATTCGTCAACTTCTCCTTCAGCTTTCGAAAGCTTCTTTCACTTTCTGAATCCAAACTAAAGTAAACCTCCTTCCGTGTATGTTTCATCAAGGGTAGTGCCAACTTGTAGAATCCCATAATGAATATCTGACAGTAACCTACCAAACCTAAGAAACTATGAACTTCGACTACATTCTTTGGTCAATCCCAATTTACCACAACTTCCACTTTCGATGGGTCCACGGCTAAACCTCCTCCAGATATAACATGTCCAAGGAACTTAACTTTAGACAATTAGAACTCGCATTTTCTAAACTTCAGGAACAACTACTTCTCTCAAACAATAGAAACACAATCCTTAGGTGATCCACATGTTTCTCAAGAGTTCGAGAGTAAATCAAGATTTCGTCTATAAAGAGCACTACAAACTGATCTAGATATGATTAGAACACTCAATTCTTGTAATCTATGAAGACGGCAAGAGAAATGGTTACTCCAAACAGCATAACCAAAAATTCATAATGGTCGTACCGTATCCTGAAGGAGGTCTTCGGCACGTCCAAGCTCTTAACTTGAATTTGGTGATACCCTGACTTGAGATCAATCTATAACAACACACAGTATCCTTTCAACTTATCCAGAAGGTCGTCAATTTGTGGTATATGGTACTTGTTCTTTATGGTCACCTTGTTCAACTGGCGATAGTCAATGCACAAACGCATGTTATCTTAGTTCTTCTTAACCAATAAAATAGGGGCTCCCCACGGACAAACACTAGGTAGAAGGAAATGCTCCATTAACAGCTCCTTCAATTGGTTCTTCCATTCTCTCAATTATACTAGAGACATTCGATATGGAGCAATAGAAACCAGAGCAGTTCCTAGAACAAAATCAATAAAGAATTCCACTTCTCTCTCTGGTGGGAGAGAAGTGACATCCTTAGGAAAGATATCAGGGAATTGGCACACAATTGGAATTTATGACATAATTTGTCTAGCTTATAAATCTGAGGTGAGAACCAAAAGAATGATTTCTCTTGTGCAAATAGATAATTGACCATGTTAATTATACCTTTAATAATGATACCAATCATTTCATTCGGGGTAGTCTCCTTAGCAGATATGAAGATATCCTTTTCCTTACTGTTATACCCCAATTTTTGCCCCTAAGATCTCTCATCATCTCATATTATCAATACATCAAGATCACACATTAGGGTTGGTTCTCCCTTCTATTTCATCCTATCTTTAAGTTTTTTCTTGAGGGATCATCGAGCACCTTGAATTGTGTATCTTGAACATGTGTTATTTTAACTAACATCAAAATATGCATATATGTTTCTTTGAATTTTCATATTATAGGTGATGACACAATTGCATCCATCTCACCATCTAACCTAGGGTTTGGGGGTTGGTCCTCAGTCAAATGGTTCTTCAATGGAAGGAAAGAGCTCAAGCTTCAAGGCTATGTCTATGAAATCAAAGTTTTTGGTTCAAAGATCTCTCTCACTTTAATTAGGTTAAGTTTTTCTAAAGGTTTGTGGTGGCATTCATCAAGAAGATTCATAGGTTCATGTGTTTATTTCCATACATTCTTCAACAAGTTTCATTGAGACTAAAGCTCCATCTTTGAGTGTGCTTCAAGATAACTTCATTTCAAGGCCTAATGTAATCCATCATGCTCTATTTTTCAAACAAAGTTCAAAATATTCAAGGTTGATTCAACAAGTTTGACCTAATTGAGCAAGTGTTTGATTCAGTGATCACAAGTGCATAACTCTCTCAATTTTTAATATTTTGAGTTGGTGTTTTTTATGGGTTCTTATCCTTATCTACAAAAACTTCTCTTCACATGAAAGGATTCAATTGTGCAAGGAAAATCATCAATAGTTGAAAGGAGTTCCAATTCATTTTGACACTCTCTGAGCTAGGGTTTGCTGACTTTCAAATACCATATCTTGCTAATTTTTTGATATTTTGGATTAATTCCAAAGCCATGATTATATTTAAAGGGACCTTAACAAGTTCCCCTCAAGTGTTTAAGGTTAAGTTTGAATCGAAGATCACTAATGATTTGGAAATATTACAAGTCTCTTTGAAAAGCCTTTGAATCTTAGAGTTTGACTTCAAATGATCATAACTTGGTCAATTTTTATCTCCTTGAGCTCATTATATTTCTAAAATTATCTTAGGGATGTCTAATACAACTTTATTGGAATATGCTAGGCTTGAAAATGCTTGAAAGTTTGATTAAGAATTGAAAAGATTATAGGTCATTTATGGATTTCACCAAATTTGTTCATCATCTTCCAAGGACCAAAACTCTTTCAATTTTTATGATTTTTGAATGATCTCAATTCCATAATTCAATTCAAAGGGTCTAATTTATTTCACCTCCAAGAATCAAGATTAAATTTTGAGTGGAAGGTCATGTAACTTGAAGAACATTATAGGTCATTTTGAAGCTCAACACTTCGAAATTTTTTAAGTACAAAAAAATGTGTGTTTTTCCTAATTTCAAACTTAAATAACTTTTTTCTCAAGCATCCAAATGCGACCTTTCTTAGAACATTATAAATATTTTCCATAAATACTACAACTTATATTTTGATAGCTTTAAACAATAAATAAGAAATTTAATTTAAAAAGTAGATATAACGAATTTTCTGATTTTTATATTCTATAAATGCAATGTATTACAAATATTAATAACTATATTCTCCAGTGCATTTTGAATTAGTTCATTACAATTTCCTCTAATATATATATATATATATATATATATATATATATATATATATATATATATATATACATATATATATATATATATTATATATATATATATATATATATATATATATATATATATATATATATATACTATATTTATATATATATATATATATATATATATATTTGTGATTTTTAACACAACATCAATATTTATTTAAGTGAAAAAAATATTTTGTGTAATGTTTAAATATTTAAGTAAAGTTAGTTTGATATATTCGAATATTAAGGAACGTCAGCAGTCTTTTTTAATACATTTACAGTTTTTATTCTTAAATAACCTCTTATCAAATTTTTGGTTATTATTTTTAAATTTGAAGTAAATTTATTAATTCATACAAAAAAATTATTTTGATAATTTTTTAAACGACAAAATATAATTTTGATTTTATAATGTAGATCTAAGGAATTTGTTATATCTTATATTCAATAACAATAAATTACTACAAATCTTTTAAATGATCTATGCAAGTGTGTTTTAAATGAGTTCATTATGCTTTACTCTAATATGAATATTATTATTAACAACTTTTTCGTTTAAGCTTAAGGTAATAAACCCTATAACATCATAATATAGACTTATATATTATCCATACAATATCAAAAACATAGAGCAAGATTTATGCAAGAAACAAGAGTAAAAAATTATAATTTTTGAAAAAAATTTATGAATTGTGATTCAATTTTATCTTCGATAATACATTAATAAGAATATGTGGTAAAATAATACATATTAAGATTTGTAGTCTTACTTTATTAATTTATGAAGTTTTGTTTTTCCATTTATCTTAAATCAAATTTATTGGTATTATATTTAAATTATAAACATTTTTCTTAAATACTACAACTTTTATTTTGATAGCTTAAAACAATAAATAAGAATTTTAATTCAAAAAGTATATATAAATGAATTTTCTGATTTTTATATTCTATAAATGCAATGTATTACAAATATTGATAACTACATTCTATGAAACATGAATGATGATAATTTAGGAGAAGAATTTGTGATTTTTACATAACATCAATATTTATTTAAGTGAAAAAAATATTTTTGTGTAATGTTAAATATTTAAGTAAAGTTTTTTTCATATATTGTAATATTTAAGGAACGTCATCAGTTTTTTTAATACATTAGAGTTTTTATTCTTAAATTACCTCTTATCAAATTATGGTTATTATTTTTAAATTTGAAGTAAATTTATTAATTAATAAAAAAAATTTATTTTGATAATTTTTAAATGATAAAATGTAACTTAGATTTATAATGTAGGTCTAAGGAATTTGTTATATCTTATATTCTATAAATATAAATTACTAGAAATCTTTTATATGATCTACGCAAGTGTGTTTTAAATGAGTTCATTATGCTTTACTCTAATATGGATATTATTATTAACAACTTATTTGTTTAAGCTTAAGGTAAAAACCTATAACATCATAATATAGACTTATATATTATCCATACAATATCAAAAACATAGAGCAAGATTTATGCTAGAAACAAAATTAAAAAATTAAAAAATTAAAATTTTTTTACGAATTATCATTCAATTTTATCTCCTACTATACATTAATAAGAATATGTATTAAAATAATTCATAAATCCAAAACCTTTTGAAATTTCCCTAAGTTCTACATTTGTCTAAGTGAATTTCAAAAGGTTTTGGATTTATGAACTATGATAACTCAAGAATAACAGTTGTGATTTTTGAGCACCACAACTATACTTATATAAGGGGAAAAAAGTTTGTTGTGTGATGTGAATTATTTAAGAAAATTACTTTATTCATTTATGAAGTTTTGTTTCTCCATTTATCTCAAATCAAATTTATTGTCATTATATTTAAATTATAAATAATTTTCTTAAATACTACAGTTTTAAAAAATAAATAAGAAATTTTAATTTAAAAAGTAGATATAACGAATTTTCTGATTTCTTATATTCTATAAATGCAATGTACTACGAATATATATAACTATATTCGCCAGTGCATTTTGAATTAGTTTCATTACAATTTCATCTAATATATATATATATATATATATATAGATATATATATATATATATATATGTGTGTGTGTGTGTGCATGTGTGTGTGTGTGTGTGTGTGTGTGTGTGTGTGTGTGTGTGTGTGTGTGTGTGTGTTGTGTGTGTGTGTGTGTGTGTGTGTGTGTGTGTGTGTGTGTGTGTGTGTGTGTGTGCGTGGTGAGAACATGGAAATCATGATAACTTAGGAGGAGAATTATGTGATTTTTTAGGCACAACATCAATATTTATTTAAGTGAAAAATTATTTTTGTGTAATGTTAAATATTTAAGTAAAGTTTGTTTGATACATTGGAATATTTAAGGAACCTCAACAACCTTATTTAAATCATTTAAGTAGTTTTTTGTTCTTAAATTACCTCTTATAAAATTTATGGATATTATTTCTAAATTTGAACTAAATTTATAAATAATTACCAAAATATATTTTGATCATTTTTAAACGATAAAATATAATTTTGATTTATAATGTAGATATAAGAAATTTGTTATATCTTATATTCTATAACCTCTAACTTACTACAAATCTTTTAAATGATTTACATAAGTGCATTTTAATGAGTTCATTATGCTTTCCTCTTAATATGGATATTAATTATTAACAAATTTTCATTTAAGATAAAATTAAAATCCTATAACATCATAATATTGACTTATATAGTATCCATACAATATCAAAAAATATAGAGCAAGATTTATGCAAGGAAAAAAATAAAAAATTTTAAAATTTTAAAATATTTTTATGAATTGTCTTTCAATTTTATCTCCTACTATACATTAATAAGAATATGTTTTAAAATAATACATAAATCAAAAACCTTTTGAAATTTCCCTAAGTTTCTTCATTTGTCTAAGTGGATTTCAAAAGGTTTTGGATTTATGAACTATGATAACTCAAGTAGAAAAGTTTTGATTTTTTGAGCACCACAACTATACTTATATAAGGGAAAAAAAGTTGTTGTGTGATGTGAAATATGTAAGGAAAGATTGTTCGATATGTTGAATTATTTAAAGAAGATTTGTAGTCTTACTTTATTCATTTATGAAGTTTTGTTTCTCCATTTATCTCAAATCAAATTATTGTTATTATTTTTAAATTATAAATATTTTTCTTAAATACTACAACTTTTATTTTGATAGTTTTAAACAATAATAAGTTTAATTAAAAATATATATATATATATATATATATAATGAATTTTCTGATTTCTTATATTCTATAAATGCAATGTATTACAAAAATTGATAACTATATTCACCAGTGCATTTTGAATTAGTTCATTACAATTTCTTCTAATATATATATATATATATATATATATATATATATATATATATATATATATATATATATATATATATATATATATATATATATATATATATATATATATATATATATATATATATATATATATATATATATATATATATATATATATATATATATATATATATATATATTATATATATATATATATATATATATATATATATATATATATATATATATATATATATATATATATATATATATATATATATATATATATATATATATGAAACCTGAATCATGATAATTTAGGAGAAGAATTTGTGTTTTTTAGAACGGCATCAATATTTATTTAAGTGAAAAAATATTTTTGTGTAATGTTAAATATTTAAGTAAAGTTTGTTTGATATATTGGAATATTTAAGGAATCTCAGCAGTCTTATTTAATACATTTAAGGAGTTTTTGTTCTTAAATTACCACTTATCAAATTTAGTGTTATTACTTCTAAATTTGAAGTAAATTTATAAATCAATAAAAAAAATTATTTTAATAATTTTTAACGATAAAATATAATTTTAATTTAAATGTAGATATAAAAAATTTGTTATATCTTATATTCTATAACTGTAAGTTACTACAAATGTTTTAAATGATTTACGCAAGTGCATTTTAAATGAGTTCATTATGCTTTCCTCTAATATGGATATTATTATTAAAAAAAATTTCATTTAAGATAAAATTAAAAACCCTATAACTTCATAATATAGACTTATATAGTATCCATACAATATCAAAAACATAGAGCAAGATTTATGCAAGAAACAAAATAAAAAAATTGAAATTTTCGAAATTTTTTTATGAATTGTCATTTAATTTTATCTCCTACTACACATTAATAAGAATATGTGTTAAAATAATACAAAAATCCAAAACTTTTGAAATTTCCCTATATTTCTTCATTTGTCTAAGTGGATTTCAAAAGGTTTTGGATTTATGAACTATGATAACTGAAGAAGAAAAATTGTGATTTTTGAGCACCACAACTATACTTATATAAGGGGAAAAAAGTTTGTTGTGTGATGTGAAATATGTAAGGAAAGATTGTTGGATAGGATGAATTATTTAACGAAGGTTTTCATCTTACTTTATTCATTTATGAAGTTTTGTTTCTCCATTTATCGCAAATCAAATATTTTGTTATTATTTTTAAATTATAAATATTTTTCTTAAATACTAAAACTTTTATTTTTATAGTTTTAAACAATAATTAAAAAAGTATATATAACGAATTTTCTGATTTCTTATATTCTATAAATGTAATGTATTACAAATATTGATAACTATATTCGCCAGTGCATTTTGAATTAGTTCAATACAATTTCCTCTAATATATATATATATGAAACATGAATCATGATAATTTTGGAGAAGAATTTGTGATTTTTTTCACAACAAAAATATTTATTTAAGTGAAAAAATATTTTTCTGTAATGTTAAATATTTAAGTAAATTTTGTTTGATATATTGGAATATTTAAGGAATCTCAGCAATCTTATTTAATACATTTAATACATTTAAGGAGTTTTTGTTATTAAATTACCTCTTATCAAATTTAGGTTTATTATTTCTAAATTTATAAATTAATAAAAAAAATTATTTTAATAATTTTTAAACGATAAAATATAATTTTAATTTAAATGTTGATATAAGAAATTTGTTATGTCTTATATTCTATAATTGTAAGTTACTAGAAATCTTTTAAATGAGTTCATTATGTTTCCTCTAATATATATATATATATATATATATATATATATATATATATATATATATATATATATATATATATATATATATATATATATATATATATATATATATATATATATATATATATATATATATATATATATATATATATATATATATATATATATATATATATATATATTATCAACTTATTCATTTAAGATAAATGTAAAAACCCTATAACATAATAATGTAGACTTATATAGTATCCATACAATATCTAAAACATAGAGCTAGATTTATGCAAGAAACAAAAGTAAAAAATTACATTTTTTGAAAAAAATTTACGAATTCTGATTCAATTTTATCTTTTACAATACATTAATAAGAATATGTGTTAAAATAATATATAAATCCAAAACCATTTGAAATTCCCCTACGTTTCTTCATTTGTATAAGTGGATTTCAAAAGGTTTTCGATTTATTAACTATGATAAAACTCAAGAAGAAAAGTTATGATTTTTGAGCACCACAACTATACTTATATAAGGGGGGGAAAATTTGTTGTGTGGTGTGAAATATATAAGGAAAGATTGTTGGATATGTTGAATTATTTTAGGAAGGTTTGTAGTCTTGCGTTATTCATTTATGAAGTTTTATTTCTCGATTTATCTAAAATCAAATTTATTGTTATTATTTTTAAACTATAAATAATTTTCTTAAATACTACAATTTTTATTTTGATAGTTTTAAACAATAAATAAGAATTTTAATTAAAAAAGTAGATATAACGAATTTTCTAATTTCTTATATTATATAAATGCAATGTACTACAAATATTGATAACTATATTCGCCAGTGTATTTTGAATTAGTTCATTACAATTTCATCTACTATTTATATATGTATATATGTATGTATGTATGTATGTATGTGTGTGAAACATGAATCATGATAGCTTAGGAGAGAATTTGTTATTTTTTAGCACAACATCAATATTTATTTAAGTGAAAAATTATTTTTGTGTAATCTTAAATATTTAAGTAAACTTTGTTTTATACATTGGAATATTTAAAGAACCTCAGCAGTCTTGTTCTTAAATTTCCTCTTATTAAATTTAAGGTTATTATTTCTAAATTTGAATTAAATTTAAAAATTAATACAAAATTTTTACTTTGATCATTTTTAAATGATAAAATATAATTGATTTATAATGTAGATATAAGAAATTTGTTATATCTTATATTCTATAACTGTAAGTTACTAGAAATCTTTTAAATGATTTATGCAAATATATTTTAAATGAGTTCATTATGCTTTCCTCTAATATGGATATTATTATTAACAACTTTTTCATTAAAGATAAAAGTAAAAACCCTATAACATCATAATATATACTTATATAGTATCCATACAATACCAAAAGCATAGAGCAAGATTTATGCAAGAAACAAAATTAAAAAATTAAAATTTTTGAAATTTTTTTATGAATTGTGATTAAATTTTATTTCCTACTATACATTAATAAGAATATGTGTTTGTAATACGGTGGCAGAACCGACTGTTTAATACTGGTTTGCGTTTTGCGTTTTGTGTTTGCAAAATGTCGCGGTAAGCAAGAGTCACCACCAACTTTTATTTCATCCAATCATGGAAAAGGAAAAAGAATAGAAAAAAACTTTTTTCGAGATATTCTGAGTACGGAGGGTAGATTATAGATAGGGAAGGTGTTATCACCCTTTCTATCCATGGTTTTCCATGGGCTCTTAGGTACTTTCTCATCTTTCTAAATTGCTTGTGTGTGTGCTTGCTTTGAAAATGTTTTACTTCGTGATAACCCTTGTATCAGTCCTCAAGGGTGTGACGAAGTTGTTTTGAAAACTGTTTTTGAAAAGTGTTTGTGTGAAAAGTTTTTATTGAGCAAGTACCTACTAGCATCTACCTACTCGAAAAAGATTGTTTTTGTTCTATTTCCTTTAGACAGCGCTATCCCACTATTAAGGAGTAGGTAGCACTGTCGTTGGAGTTTATAAGTGACGTTCGAAAGGGACGAATACAATCACTAAAGCAATAGTTAGAAAACTTTAGTAGTAACCCTAGATTCTTAAGAACTTTTCGAGGCATCATTTCCGAGGCAACATTCGAATGGGACAATTTGATCTCTTTAGACTGGAGGGAAACCACTAAAATCTCCTATGCTTAATGATTGTGTACCGAAGGCAACCGAAGTGAGGTAAACCCTAGGAATGAATATGTACATATGATTTATTTCAGTTATTTAATCTTTTCACATTAGGTGATCTACCTGTTTTAATTTTTCATGCATTCTTTCCATACAATCCTATTAGCGATACATCTAGACAATTAATGATTTGCTAAAAGTAAACGCGGAAATAAACCTACCTATTACATGGCTTTAACAGTTACACAATTGCCTTGACGTAAAATAAAAAAATGCGGAATTTAAAATCCTAATTAAACTATTACAACCTTGAAACAATTACAAAATAATGGCAAAAACAATAACAAGTGCGCGAAAAATTAAATACGGGAGAAATTAAGGTTTTGACCCTTGACTAAACCTAATTGCAATTGATTAAAAAAACAATTACTTTTGTCGTTTTTTGTGTTATTTAAGAAAATAAGGAATAATAAAAAAACCTAACTACTAATTAATTTAAATAAGCAAATCACATATTTTTGGTTTTTTTTGTTTGTTTAAAGAAAAGAAAATAATTAAATCAAAAAGTTAAACCTAATTTTCTAATTGATTTTGATTACCAAAAATAAGTTAAAGGTTCCCTAAATTAAATAAGCTAATTAATTTAATTAAACTTGATAAAAAAAACCTAATTCTAATTTTTATGACTTTTTGATTTTTTATGATTTTATAAAAAGAGAACTGATTTTAAAAATAAAATAAATAAATAAATTAAAAAGAACAAAATAATAAAAAAGAGAAAGATTGAGAATTGGGCTTGTGTTGAATAGCAAATCCGGGGGTATATGTTGAAGTTCTAAAACCTAGAAGGATGGCCAAGAGTCTGGCGCCTGATCCAATGAGACCATCTTCTGGGGACTCATGGTGGACCTGTGTATGCTGGCGTTGGATCTGGCTAGAGATGGATCTAAAGGATGAGATCAGAGGGTGCGTGATGATCCTCAGAAGGTGAGGTGTGCTGGATCTGGCTAGAGATGGATCCAGAGGATGAGATCAGATGGCGCATGATGATGCTCAGAAGGCGAGGTGTGCTAGATCTGGCTGGAGATGGATCTAGAGGATGAGATCAGAGGGTGCGTGATGATCCTCAGAAGGTGAGGTGTGCTGGATCTGGCTGGAGATGGATCTAGAGGATGGTATCAGAGGGCGCGTGATGATCCTCAGAAGGTGAAGTATGCTGGATCTGGTGAAAATAATGGAGAAAATGCCAAAAGCTCACGCCTGGGATCGAACCCAGAACATGAGCTTCTCGCTTCCTTCCTCTGACCAGCTGCGCTGGATGTATCAATTGTTAATATAATAATGAACAAATAATATATTGGAAAATAAGTTAGTGTCTAGAAAATGCGCTCCAAATTCAAATGGACCAACCACGCTGTGACACACATCGTCTTCTTCCTGCAACCGTCGTCTTAGGCCTGCAACTTTTACCTACAGTCATTTGTTTGTAGGTATAACCTTGTTACATTCAAAAATCATATACACACAATATAAATTCCAATGGAGACCCTGGATCAACTGGGTAGGAAGCCCTGACCAACATGGTATCCATCATTAGGCCTAATTTTTCTTAAATCACAACCCCAAATTGGAGCACGAAACCCTAGTAATGGCAAAAGCTTGTTCCTGCACTGTAACTTAAATCAAACTATCCAGAAACATTTCAAACATGATGATAAACACAAATATATGGGTAACATACATTTATAATGCGTAAATCATAGAAATCGAATTTGAGTTCTTAGTGCAAACCGTGATGTTGTAATGTGATGATTCTTGATGCTTTGAGGCTTACAAATGAATGGAGAAGCTTCCTGAGATGTCCAGGAATGTATTGCTAGCCTTGAAACTCCTTGAAGATGGATCTAAGATTGATTTTGATCTCCCATTTTTGTCCAAATTTTTGAGTTTTCTTCTTGTTGTTTCACGCCTCCAATCCTTATGCCATGCTTTGTTCTTGTCCATTATATATTTAGGAATGAATTAGGGTTACAAATTTGGACTGAATCTTTGCAATTATAAGAGATTTGATTTGATTTTCAAGCTTATGTAAACTTGCTATTTTGAGCCAAATCTTGCCTTTCTTGTACCAATTATGCTTGATTCGTTTTGGCCTTGATAATTCAACATATTCTGATTGCCAAACTGTCCACAAACCACATCAAATCATATCTTTGCTATTATTCATCAATTATTTGATTTAATTCACTTTTTAATTAATAAAAAATCAAAATAAATTAAAAAATGAAGCAAATAATGTGTGGGTGAATGTTTGAGTCGTGGACCACATTATAAGTGAGGTGCAAGCATAAAAAGTTAAGCCCATTTAGCAAAAAAAAATGCATTTTTGAGCACATTTGACTTTTGGCAATTTTACAAAAAAGGTCAACTTTTACAAGGTATATCTCCTCCAATTTTAACCCTAGAGAGGTGTTCTTGGACTTTTGAGAAAGCTTAAGGTGTCCCCTAAGCAACCCTTTTGGTCTCATATCAATTGAGTCTTCCATGCTCATGTATGAAGCTTTGACCCAAAAGGTGTTTTTGTTAACTTTTCAAAATGACCTATAATGTCAAAATTCATATCTTTTGATGAGTGCATATTTTGAACTTGTGGGATGAAGATTAATTGTAGGGAATTGCATCCTATTCAAAATGATCTTTGGATGGAAAATTTCTGATAAAGTATGAAGAAGTTATGCTTGGTCAAAGTTGGGTTGACTTTTCCTACAAAACCCTAATTTAGCAACTTTTGGGTTTTGATGAATTTGGAGAATCCCTTGAGGAATCATGATCAATCCTTGATCAAATGATGGAAGTCACTTCAAAATGTTGATGTTGACCAAAAATATTGACGTTTGACTGTATGTGGGCCACAATTGCCTTTTGACCTAATACAGTCGATTCTCAAGCATCTGAGCAGTTGGCTGAGCAAACTTCTTGTGCTAGGCATGAAACTTGACATGGATGATCTTGGGAACATATTAGGACCTTGGAAGGCATTTGGGATCCTTTGGACTCAAGCATCTTGATGAAAAATGAAACCCTAATTTGAGGTATACTGCCTTAGGAGAGAGTTGGTCTAGTCAACTCTTGGACTTCCTTGAGCAACTTGGGGACCTCAATTGACATGTATTGAGCAAAATGGGAGGGAAAAATTTGGGGTACAACAATTTCCCCTATTCAATCTTCTTAAACCTGAGGATGTAGATTGGCCTGTCTTCCTTTCGTGATCTGAGGGTGGAAGATAATTGAACACTAGAATGCCCAGAAATTTGCACTCGCATGAAGTGGCACTTGATTTGTGATATCGGGAATGGGCTTACAGATGCCATTTGTAGGTAGAGGATTGAAGATTGTCGGAGATGGGCTTAAAGATGCCATTCTAGATGCGACGGAGAATTGCAGGAGATGGGCTTAAAGATGCCATCTAGGGGATGTTGTTTTCCTGTCTTGGGAGAGTTAGAGTTTTAGGAGCTTTAGTTGTCCGTTACTCTACTGGGGAATAACTCCGGCTTGAGGAAGCGGAAGTGTACTGCGTGTCTGGTCAGGGTATATGCTACATCGTGATTTACTGGGTAATGCGAAACCAATCATATACACTACAATGTTGTGGACCGCTGATCGGGGATAAGAGAGGATGGAACCTGAATAGTAAGGTTATGAGAAGGAACCTGGATAATAGGGTTGCTTCGATATGAAAGCCTAGATAGTAGGGCTATGAGAAGGAACCTGGATAGTAGGGTTACTTCGATGTGAAAGCCTGGATAGTAGGGCTATGAGAAGGAACCTGGATAGTAGGGTTACTTCGATATAAAAGCCTGTATAGTAGGTCAGTGAGAAGGAACCTGGATAGTAGGGTTATTTCGATATGAAATCCTGGATAGTAGGGCTGTGAGAAGGAACCTGGATAGTAGGGTTACTTCGATATGAAAGCCTGGATAGTAAGGCTGTGAGAAGGAACCTGGATGGCAGGGTTTCTTCGATATGAAAGCCTGGATAGTAGGGCTGTGAGAAGGAACCTGGATAGTAAGGTTTCTTTGATATGAAAGTCTGGATAGTAGGGCTGTGAGAAGGAACCTGGATAGTAGGCTTACTTCGATATGAAAGCCGGGATAGTAGGGCTATGAGAAGGAACCTGGATAGTAGGGTTACTTCAATATGAAAGCCTAGAGGGTAGGGCTATAAGAAGGAACATGGATATTAAGTTCACTTCGATATGAAAGCCTGGATAGTAGGGCTATGAGAACGAACCTGGATAGTAGGGTTACTTAGATATGAAAGCCGGGATAGTAGGGCTATGAGAAGGAACCTGAATAGTAGGGTTACTTCCATATGAAAGCCTGGATAGTAGGGCTATGAGAAGGAACCTGGATAGTAGGGTTACTTCGATATGAAAGCCTGGATAGTAGGGCTATAAGAAGGAACCTTGATAGTAGGGTTACTTCGATATGAAAGCCTGGATAGTAGGGTTGTGAGGAGGAACCTGGATAGTAGGGTTTTTTTTATATGAAAGCCTGGATAGTAGGGCTATGAGAAGGAACCTGGATAGTAGGGTTACTTCGATATGAAAGCCTGGATAGTAGGGTTGTGAGAAGAAACCTGGATAGTAGGGTTTCTTCGATATGAAAGCCTGGATAGTAGGGCTATGAGAAGGAACCTGGATAGTAGGGTTACTTCGATATGAAAGCCTGGATAGTAGGGCTGTGAGAAGAAACCTGGGTAGTAGGGTTTCTTCTATATGAAAGCCTGGATAGTAGGGCTGTAAGAAGGAACCTGGATAGTAAGGTTACTTCGATATGAAAGCCTTGATAGTAGGGTTGTGAGAAGGAACCTGGATGGTAGGGTTTCTTCGATATGAAATCCTGGATAGTAGGGCTGTGAGAAGGAACCTGGATAGTAAGGTTTCTTCGATATGAAAGCCTGGATAGTAGGGTTGTGAGAAGGAACCTGGATAGTAGGGTTACTTCGATATGAAACCTGTATAGTAGGGCTGTGAGAAGGAACCTGGATAGCAGGGTTACTTCGAAGTCAAAGCCTGGATAGTAGGGCTGTGAGAAGGAACCGGGATAGTAGGGTTACTTCGATATGAAAACTTGGATAGTAGGGCTGTGAGAAGGAACCTGGATGGTAGGGTTTCTTTGATATGAAAGTCCGGATATTAGGGCTACGAGAAGGAACCTGGATAGTAGGGTTTGTTCGATATGAAAGCTTGGATAGTAGGGCTGTGGGAAGGAACCTGGATAGTAGGGTTACTTTGATATGAAAGCCTGGATAGTAGGGCTTTGAGAAGGAACCTGGATAGTAGGGTTACTTCGAAGTGATAATGTAGATTAGTTGACCCGTTTGGTTTCGGGAACTGAGTTTCCATTAGTCGTCTGTAGATATAATTTGTATAACTGCTGAATTTGTTAAAGCTAATCCTCTTTTCCTGAAAGGATATCGGGGTGATTTATATGCAATGCATGAAATGTAGGGTGAGATGATGTTCTCGAAATAAATGAGATTATGTTGTATATGACATGTATGCGTATGTCATGATGTATGTTTATGAAATGCTATCGGGGTATGCTCGTGTCTAGGAAAATAAATCCCTGATGATTACTAGAGATTTGTGAGTATTCTGTCGGGAAGAGATGTTGGAGAATAACTCTGCGGGGACCAAACATTGGGGGAATAGATACTCTATTGGTAGACCTGCTAATCTGGAGGAACAGACTTAGCTAGGGATGAAATTAAGTTACTGGAGATGACGAGCTCTGTTGGAGAAATAAACTCTGCTCGGGAGAAAACTATATGAACCGCTTGCGATTACAAAATTGGGCCGGGGAATATAGACGTCGACTCTCCGAAAGAGCTTGGCTGGGGAAAGTAAATCCTATTTGGGGAAGCAGAGATCAAAACATTGGTTTCCTCTACTCTGTGGGGAGTGTAAATGTTACTGGGATGCATGCTGAGGATATGACAATGACTTCATATCAAAACTTTTCTGCCCCTGTACCTGCTGGAGAAAGTGCCTGCGGAGGTGTTTACCTTGGTATTTGGTAAACAACCGCTGATCCTCCAAATGGTTACTTATTTGGTTACTCACAGGATCGATCAGATTGATCCTAGGACATAGGTTGATTTTGAAGTTTGATTAAATTGGATATTGGTTAAATGACAATAAAATAAAGAGGCTTTAAGTAAATTGCATGAAGAAAGGACTTGGTAAAATAAATAAGGCTTTAAATGAAAGGGTTCGACAGGAAAGTAAAGAAGAAAGCAAATAAATTTCTGGGAAAGTAAATGACTTTGATTAATAAAGTTGGTGTTTCACACATACATTTCTCAACAATTCTTTCTCACACGCTGGGTACTCGAATCTATATGAGTGACTTTGTATAGAATTGTGAACACACGCGAGAAACTACATGACTACTACTATTTATACTAAAACATCCCAAGTAACCGTCGGGCAGTTACACTGCTTCGAGATGATTCCACTTGGCACGTTCTCAATGTTCGACGCTCCAGATCTTCGCACGTCGCACTTGGTAACCGCTGGAAACCGTTTTCCCTCCAAACACTTGAATTTCAAACTGCTCCACTCTGAACCATCGAACACCTTCGTCGAGAAGCATCTTCGACGAGAAACTCCATCGACGTCGAAGGCAACCAACTTCTCCCTTGGAAGAAATCTTTTAAGTACCTTGCCATCTTTCGATGGGCATTTCGACGGACCTAGCTAGTCGAAAACATCCTTCAGCTTTAATGGCTGACATTAATAAAACAAGGGTGTCGAATTTAGGAGCCAACAAATTGCCCCCCAAGAATGCCTTATTTCGACTCTGAAAGAAAAAGGCATTCTTTGAAACGCCATTCGACACCTGTCTTTTCACGCTTAGTCACAAATTAAATTGTGCACTTTTTGTTGTCTTCTACCAACCACTGGCAATCCCAAGAAAAACATCATTTATCCGTACCTAAGACGTCACTTCAGTACGGCGTGCAGTGCCAAACGTCATTTCAGAATTTGTCATTATGACAATTCCCAAAAACGAGGACGCACGCTACGTCCCTCTATTTCTGCAGAACGGCTAAAACAACAGGGGGATGCCACGTGTCCCACTATCTCCTGCAACATTAAATGGCATTTAATGTCCTCGGTTTGGGGATTTTCCCCACTACTATAAATAGCAGTAAGTACCCCATTGTGGGACTTTTTACGCCATCTAGCCTTCAGACTTCTCTATTTTCATACAAACTTGTCATCTTTGCAAAACCCTTTCTTTCTTCACTTCGTGTTCAACCTCACCATTAACAATGGCATCTGGTTCCAATGCTCCTAGCGCTACCGTACCATCTGGAAGCGTCAAACCTAAGGTTTTCGTCACCGCTCCAGTAGTAACTTCTACGGGCCAACGAAGGGTCCCTGAACCCTTGGACATCGCCGTACGTGATGCTTACTCACACCACCTTATGATCCCGGTTGGATATTCCAACCAGATCTTTGCTATGTCTGGCCCCTTGTATCCAAGTATTGCTGAGGCCATGAAGATCAAGAGTTATTTTTCGGTAGTTGAGAAACTCAAACCGGTTGCATGCGCCAAGAAAGATGCAGAAGATAATGAAGAGCTTGCTAAAGAGAAAATCGACCTTCATTTCTTCAACAAAGGTGTTAGGGCTTTCAGGTCTGGCCCTAGCCTTACTCCTGATTACGTTGCTTGGCTGGAAAAAATGGAGAAACGCCAAGCTTCGATCTGGAAAGATATGGGGATTTTCGACCTGGTGATGCTGTCGAAGACAGGTTTGAACTATTCTCCGGAGATGTTGATAGCTTCTATACTTTTCTGGGACTACTCCCACTTTACTTTCCATCTTCCCTGTGGGATGCTGACTCCTACACTCTTCGATGTGGCCGCTATCACTGGCCTTCGACCCACCGGGGACTACTTCGATCCGGAGGAGATGTCGGAGGATCAAATTGGATTCTCTGCCACCAAACCAACCTATACCACCTTCATCAATCACTACCACGACAGGTCGACAGATGCTGTGTCGGATGTCGAACACATAGCGTTTCTAGCCTTATGGCTGACTCGCTTTGTATTTTGCTCGAAGTCTTTACAGGTGACCAAGAAGATGGTCACTCTCGCCACTCAACTCCATCATGGCCAAAATATCTGTTTGGCGGAATTGATTTTGGCTAGCCTCTATGATTCGATTAGTAATGGGGCGACTCTTCTAAAAATTATCGAGAACAGGGCCAGTTTGCTACTTGCTGGGCCTTTTTGGCTGCTCCAACTGTGGCTCAATGCCACCTTCGAATCTTTCTTGCCTAAGAAGGTTCAAATAAATGAGCAGGCTCCAGAGATAGCGAACAGACGCGTCGAAGGAACCAGACTGGCTCTGTTGACGCCTATGGAAGATGGACTGGAGTTTCAGCAAACTTTCACCAACTTCGTTCTGATGTTTGCTCGAAGGAAAGAGTTTGTTTCGACTATGGCTCCATTTGCTCGACGGAAGGTAGGCCCAGCATGGTTCACAAGGCCACATCCAAGGACGTCGAGTGGTCCTCAAGTTGACAAACATACAATAATGTGGGAGGCGTTCCTCACACCAAGGATCATGCCTCTTCGATTCAGGAGCTCTAAGACTCACTTGAGTCTGATTGCATACCAACCAAACCTGGTATCTCGCCAGTTTGGTATTATTCAAACCCTACCTTCTCCAATTTTTCCAAGAGAGAAGTCTATGTTGTACTTCTGCAATGATTACACCGAAGAAGCTGCCACTAAACATATCGGAAGATATGCTAGTCGAACAGTTCTCTCGTTGTTTGACTACCAGCTCAACTTTCTTTGCTCACCATCCTTCGAGGAGTGGTGGAAAAGTTATTACGCTGAGGAGTTTTTCGACGAGAAGGACTTCGTGGATGAGCTTCAGAAATCTTTTGTCCTTGTGTTGGACAAAATAAAGAAATGTAAGTTCATCCTTTCACATTACTTTGTATTTCTCTTTCGACTGCTAGCCTGTTAACTATTTATTTGATTTCAGTTGTTCGAAAGCCTGTAGCCAAGAAGGCTGCAGAAAGCCAACAGGGAGGAGGCCCCTCAACAAAACCTCCACCGCCGGCGAAGACTACAGCGCCGGCGAAGACCACAACCAACCAACAGGGGGAAGGCCCTTCGAAGAAGCCTTCTGTATCGGTAACCAGACTTTCATTATTTTCTTCTGGCTTTCGATTTTTGACTTTTGATGCAATTGCTAAATCGAATTCCCATTGGTTTTTTTTAGGCACCTTCGCCCAAGAAACGGCCAGCACTGGTGGTCGAATCTGGGAGCGATGAAGAAGGTGATTCTCCCCCTGCTCCTCTAAAAAGGCGAAAGCTGACGAAGGACGCTCCTGCTCCTGCTCCTGAAGGTCGAACAATTAGAATAAAGGTTGCTGGGAGAAAGCCCAGGCCACCTCCAGTGATCATTGAGGAGCCAACGGAGGAGGAACTAAACGTTCTTCTCAATAAGCCTGTCGAAAGCGACAATTCCAGCCCTGGGGCTGAAGCTAATTTACAGGTAATCTCTTAGACCTTTTTGTAACTTAGGTGTAGATACCTACATTCGATTATGTCTCTTTCGCTTTCTGAAGATTCTTCCTCTTTCCTTTCTCAGGACACCACTGAAAGCTCACCGCCAAGGACCTCTGAAACATTGGAGTCTGCTGAACTCAGCAGGCCACAAGAAAAAGGCTTGGAAAATGACGAAGCCCATACTGAAATAAATGAGGCCAATGCTAAGACGGTAGAAAAACCCACAGAAGATCCTCAAATGGAAGAACAACATCCAAAAGAGGTTCAGGTGGTGGATCTGTCGGAAGAGAATCGTGACGAAGGGGACCATGGCAATGCTGGCGAAGAAAACCAAGGTGCCGCTGGCGAAGAGAACCAAGGTGACACTGGCGAAGGGCACCAAGGTGACGCTGGCGAAGGGCACCAAGATGACGCTGGTACTGCCCTAGTCCGAGTCGAAGGGAAACAAGTCGAGGCACCTAACACTCAACAGCCTCAAACCCAAGACAATGCTGTTGCAAGGGCTGCTACCTCAACGAAGCACAGGTTGAAAGAGGACTTAGAACTCTTGAAACAAACTGACCCTGTTAGCTATCTCAACGCAATCATCGAGAGCAAGAGTTCATCCGATGCTAGTCAGGAGGTTCCTACCCTGTCGGGGAAGTCCACTGAAACCTCTCCTCTTGATGAAGCTTTAGCGAAGGTTAAGGCCCAGTTTTTCAAGAAGGACTTGATGAAGGCTTTAGAGGGGGACCCCACTGCTCCATCATACTTGAGGGATGTTTTGAATGCTGTCGACTTGTTAGCTGTAGCTCCAGAAGTTTCAGGCTTGATCATGGAGTTACACTCCATTATTGATCAAGTCTCAGCAGATTATAGGCGCCAAAGGGGCTTTAATAGTCAGCTTGAGGTGTTATATGGCAAAAGCTCTTCTGCATGGACTGCTGTTTCGGAGACGACTTCTCGAATTGCGGAGTTGTCGAAGCAAAAAGCATCTACGCAGGAAGAAGTCGATGCCATCGATCGAGAGAATGCTTCCTTCAGGGCACAAATCGAAGAAATAGAGGCTAAGATAAATGCCAACACTAAACGCAAGGAGGAACTTCTTTCGACCGTCCCAGACACCGAGAGTCAAACTGAAATCAAACAGGGCCTGGAATTTGCTGAGAAGGCCCAAGGCTTCGACGATCAGATTGCCAAGCTTGTGCAGGCGAATGCCTGGTGCAAGAAAAGATTGGAGCTGCAGCAAGTCAAATGCCTTCGACTCAAGGACTCTGTTCCCTTCTGATTGATTCAGCTTTTGTAACCATATTTTGTAATCTATATTCGACAACATTGCCATCTTGGCTAAAATTTATAAAAAATTTCCATTTTGGCTTTTTATGGTTAATTTAGTCTTGTTATTTTATTATTTTATTTTTATCTCTTGGAGTGTAGGTTTGTATTTTTTCAAATATTTACCATTTACTCTCAAGAGCCTTTTATCTTCACCTAACTCTTCGACTTCATAGGCTCCACCAGAAAAAGTTTGGATAACTCTGAATGGTCCTTCCCATTTGGGTGACCATTTCCCCATGCTTCGATCCCTTCGATCCATGGGAAGAATTACCTTCCAAACTAGTTCTTCAGGCAAAAATACCTTAGGTTTTACCTTTTTATTATAAGAGTCTTCTACTCTTTTCTTCTGAAGCCTGAGTAGGTCAAGAGCGCGCAATCTCTCTTCGTCTAAATCCACCAGTTCGTCTAACATCATATTCCAATAAATTTCAGAGGGAATATCATAATGCCTCTGAACCCTTGCAGATTGAAGACAAATTTCTGCTGGCAACACTACATCATGGCCAAAAGTTAACCTATATGGTGTTGTACCTGTGGCTTCTTTTGGGGACGTTCGACAAGCCCACAGAATCTGGTCTAACGTCTTATGCCAATTCTTTGGTTTCTTCCCAACATGCTTTTTTATCAAGCCAATCACTACTTTGTTTGCTGCTTCGACTTGACCATTTGCCTGTGCATAATAAGGCGTTGATGTTAGGAGTTTGAAACCTGTTTCCTAAGCAAATTCCTGCATCTTTCGACCAGTGAAAACTGATCCTTGATCAGTTGTTATCGTCTCAGGGATTCCATACCTAAAGATAATGTTCTTTTGAATAAATTCAATGACATTTTCTTGGTCTACATTGACTAAAGGGATAGCTTCGATCCACTTAGTAAAATAATCAATGCCTACCAATATGTATTTCTGACTCTTTGATGATGCTGGTCGAATCTCTCCAATGAGGTCCAACGCCCATCCTCTAAAGGGCCAAGGCTTCACTATCGAGTGAAGTTCGCTTGCTGGTACATGTTGGATGCCTGTATGGACTTGACACTCTTGACAACCTTTGGCGAACTCAACACAATCTTTCATCATAGTGGGCCAATATAGTCCTTGTCGAAACAACAACCATTTCATCTTATGGCCTGCTTGGTGAGCCCCACATGCTCCAGCGTGCGTAGTCGAAAGGGCTATGTATGCCTCAGTTTCACTTAAGCATTTTAGCAATACCCCTTCAGGCGTTTTCTTGAATAACTCATTACCCATGAGTACATAACTCAACGCCCTGTACTTTGTTTTTCGTTCTGTCGAAGCCCCTGGATTTTGAAGATAGTCCACAATGGGTTTCCTCCAATCTTGCTCTGATAAATTATCTATGAACGAAATTTCGAAGTTACTTTGATCAGCATATCCTAGTCTCGTCGATTCCAAGTATGTTGGTGATAGACAAGTTGCTTTTATCTTTTCTCGAACTTCGATTGCTCTTTGCAATCTCGTTTTTGAAATTTTATACCCAGATGCAATCTGTGCCAAGTCGTTGGCTATTTGATTTTCGACTCTGGGTATGTGTCGAATATTGATCGTTTCAAATTTTTTCAATAAACGATTTGCTATCACAAAGTACATAATGAGATTCTCTCTTATGCATATATATTCCTTTGTGACTTGCTTAATGACTAACTCTGAGTCTCCCATTATTTCGACTCGAGTTGCCCCCAATTCCAACAATATCTCAAGGCCAGTAATTAGAGCTTCATACTCAGCCTCATTGTTCGAACAAGAACCTGATATTTTGTACTTGAATGTTGTTGGAATTTTATCTGGAGAAATAATCAAGACTCCTACCCCTGTTCCATCTTTATGGCTGGAACCATCGAAGTAGAATTTCCAAGGCTCTATCTCCACATAATTAATATCCTCAACTTGAATTGAGTGGTCGACTATGAAGTCTGCAACCACTTGTCCTTTTACTGCCTTAAGAGGCATAAAGGTCAAGGAGTATTCAGTTAATGCTAATGCCCACTTGCCAATTCGACTGTGCAAGATAGGTTTCGACAACATATACTTGAAAACATCAAAATGAGACGAAACATACACATCAACTGGTTTTATATATTGCTTGAGTTTTGTACAAGAGAAATACAGACATAGACACAATTTTTCAACTTCACTATATCTAGTTTATGCATCGTTCAAAACTCTACTGAGATAGTAAATGGGTCTTTCGACTTCATTCTCATCCTCTTGGGCTAACATGCTTCCCAAAGTTTTGTCGGATGCAGCTATGTACAATCTCATACTCCTATTGCTACAAGGAGGCACCAAGATAGGTGGCTTAGTGAGGTACCCTTTGATTTTGTCGAAGGCTTCTTGTTTCTCTTGCCCCCATTCGAACCCTTCTTTATTCAGTCGAAGTAAGGTTGAAAAGGCCTGAGCTTTCCCACTTAGATTAGATATGAATCTCCTTAAGAAATTTATCTTGCCTAACAGAGATTGCAGTTCCTTCTTATTCGATGGCGCTTTCGCTTCCAGAATTGCCTTCGTCTTGTTCTGGTTGATTTCGATTCCTTTCTTGTGGACAACGAAGCCCAAGAAATCTCCAGCCTTCACACAGAACGCACACTTCAAAGGGTTCATCTTCAAACCATGTTCTCTCATTCTTTCGAATGATTGTCGAAGGTGGTCAATATGATTCTTCCTGGAAACAGACTTTATAACAATGTCATCAATATATACTTGCATAAAAGTGTTAATAAAATCATGGAAGATGGTATTCATTGCTCGCTGGTACGTTGCCCCAGCGTTCTTTAGGCCAAAAGTCATCACTACCCATTCGTAAGTGCCTAAGGCCCCAGGGCATCGAAAAGCTGTTTTCGACACATCCTCTTCAGCAATGAATATTTGATTATATCCTGAATAACCATCGAGCATACTCAGGTATTCAAAGCCAGCGGCAGAATCGACTAGCATTTCCGCCACAGGCATAGGATATTCATCTTTGGGTGTAGCAGCATTCAAATCTCTGAAATCTATGCACACCCTTAACGTACCATTTTTCTTAATTACTGGCACAATGTTTGCAATCCATTCGACATACCTTGTAACACGTATGAATTTGCATTTCAGCAGTCTTTCGACCTCCGTCTTGATCTTCGACAGTATTTCTGGAGCGAAGCGCCTTGGATTTTGCTTGATTGGCTTCTTCCCAGGTTTGATTGGCAACTGAAGTTCTACCAATCCTCTGTCGAGACCAGGCATTTCGTCATAATCCCATGCAAAACAGTCTTTGAACTCTTTCAGCAATTGGATTACTTCCAACCTAAGTTCTGGATCAATTTTGGCGCTGATGTAAGTTGGCCTTTTCTCTGACCCTTCGCCTAAGTTGATTTCTTCTAAAGGATCTTGCGCTAACATTTTAATGTTGTTCGCCAAGGGGTCCTTTTCGAAGCCCAAAGGCTCATCGTCATAGATGGCGTCGAGCCTCTGTTCCTGCATTTCTTCTGGCATGATATCAGGGGGTTTTGGATCGAAATCCTTTCCTGGACCTGCAGCAGATAACTGTTGATCATTGGCCTGTGTGGCCATGTACTTTACTTCGGCTTCGAGAGCCGTTATCATCTTAGTTTCGGTTACATAATCCGAAATTCGCTTCAAAGATTGTGACTCAGTCATTATCACTGAATTCACTTCCCCAACCAGTTGGTTGGATATCAGTTAACCCACTGAAGTCTATGTGGGACAAGTCTTCTCTGTCCCATTGGAAACCATGCTCAGGATGCAGGTATAGGGAACAAAAAGTGTTTGGCGCTGGCGCCATGTCGAAGTCAGGTGTTGGACATGGCCCTATGTGAGCCAAGTTCTTGTCGAAATCTGCCAACCCCAGGTGATTCACTTCGCCCAGGTAGTAGCTTTGATCTGCCTCTATGTTTTCGACCATCCCATCTGGACGCCATAGGAGCAGCCTCTGGTGCATTGATGATGGCACAGCTCCAACACCATGAATCCATTCACGGCCTAACAAAAGATTGTAGTTAGGTTTGGCCGATATGACCATAAACATTGTTGGTCGAAGGATAGATCCTACTTTGATATCTAGCTGGATCACTCCCATAGTGGTCCCTATGCTGCCCTCATAGTTCGACAGGACCATGTTGTGAGGCTTAATGTCCTCATCCCTTTTGCCAATTTTCCTTAGCATAGAGTGAGGAATAATGTTGATGGTCGCCCCGTAATCCATCAAAATTTTATTCACAGTAGTTTCTTCGAGTTTAGCCCTTATAAATAAAGGCTTGAGGTGATTTTTCATCGCCTCTGTAGGTGGCTCGAAGAACCCATTTTGTTCCTCAGTGGTGCCATTGTCCATGACGAAATAGCACACTGCCCTGTGTTTGGCCATTTCTTGTTCCACTTCCCAGTCACTTACTTCGACCTCCACCTGTCGGTTGAATTCTCTAGGAAGCACTGAGACTATATTCACCATTATGTCCAAAGTATCATCAGACTCAGAATCATCTTCGTCTTCGACTTCACTTTGGTTAGGCCAAACTAGCCTGTTGGTTACTGGCTCTCTTTCTAGAGGTTTCCTTTGCTTCCTTTGAGGAACGTTCGAACTGGTTTCTGCCTTTGGTTCATTGGCAGCCTCCCTTTCAGCTTTTCGTCTCCTTTGGTATCTCCTCCATTGAGATCGAGACATGGGATTTTTACCTTTGTAGTTGCTTGACACTTGTGCAACTTTAGGTGCAGCAACCTGAGGCTATTTCTTTTGAGCCAAAGAGGAACCCCTTGGCACTTCGAAAGAGTGCCATCTCTCCTCACTTGGCCTTTTTCGACCAGAGGTTTTGTACCAAGTATCTACTGGCACATTTGTGGGAGGCCTAAAAGTCAATGGCCTCTTTTCTTGGTTTGAACCTCTTTGGGAGGCTCTTCTGGGATCATGTCGAAGATCAACATTTTCCCTTCTCTTATTCGCTGCTCTTACGCCTTGGATGTGCTCAGCAGCTTTTTTGTCAAAGATCGAACTGCATCTTGGACACAGCATCACCTCTGATTTCTTTTTCTGGCATCTTTGTAGAAAATCTGCCAAATTTTCATTTTCCCGAGGGAAAGCAGTCTTATTAGCTTGTTCTTGCCTCATGGCCTCTTCTGATGCTTTTGGGTCAGAAAGTTCGACCATGTTGATATTCATTGTATCTTTGTTAGCAAGAGTTAACTGCTTCATTTGTATCTCCAGATTCTCCGTCTGGCCTTGAACTGTGGCCAAGTGGGAACTGGGTTTTGGTCCAGTTTTTTGTGCTTCAGCGGTCTCCAACTTTGGGCTTTCGACCGCTTTCTGAACTGCTTCAATTGTCTTCCTGGATAAATTTCCAGAAAAACTGCCAAAGATTGGCATGTTGATGTGGTCCTTTGAGACTTCGACCATTGTAATTCCTGGCTTCTTCGACTGGCTCCTGGTTGCCTCTATCACGTTCACCTCAGAGGGCTCAGCATAGTGGGCTTCAGCCTGCAATGGATTTGAATCGACAGCCATGGGGGTTTTGTCAGTAAACTTCAACCTCCCTTCTTCGATAGCGTCTTGCACAAGATTCCTGAAAAGAAAACATTGAGAAGTTTTATGGCCCAAAAAATTATGATATTTACAAAAACCTCTCTTTTTTCTTTGATCAAGAGGAGGCACTTTTACCCCTGGGGGTACTATCATTTGGCCATCTTTAACAAGCAAATCGAATATTTCATCACATTTTGTGATGTCAAAACTATAAGTCTTTTTGGGGAACCTATCGTTGGTCCTTTCTGGACCAATGGGATTTTTCCCACTTGAGGGGACTAACAGTTTACAAGAGTATGATGGCCCTTGTTTCAGTTCTGCTAAATCGACTTCTCCTTCCTCGACAGCTAAAGTATCATCGAAGGATTCCGGATCTTCGTCATCCATCTCAACGTATGCTATCCTCTCTCTCTTGTGAGTTTTCGTTGCCTTTGCTTTTTCAGCTTTGAGGCGTTCTACCTGTCGAACTCTATCGGCCAGTTGGGCCATGTCTCTCAGGTATTGGGTGTCTAGCTTCTTCCTAATGGAATAATCTAAACCGCCTGCGGCTATTTCGACTAACTCATGCTCTGGCACTTGTGTAAAATATCTCGCCTTGAGCAACCTAAACCTATTTAGATATTCGTCTATAGGTTCAGTGAAACGTCTCTTCACACTGGCCAATTCTTTCAGGCTTATCTTGGTTTGCCCCATGTAGAATTGTTCATGGAACAATCTTTCCAACTGGGTCCAATGATGGATCGAATTGGGGGGAAGAGTTGTAAACCAAGTAAAAGCGTTCTTTGTTAAAGAACTTGGGAAGTACTTGATCCTCAGGTTTTCGTTATTCGAAATGTCACCTGCTTCGATCAAGTATCTCGCCACATGTTCGACAGTAGATTCTGTCGTGTCCCCAGAGAACTTAGTAAATTTGGGGACTTTGCATCTAGGAGGTAAGTCTGTCTATAACACGTACTCTGACAATGGAGATGTAAAGTTGGGCCTTCGAAAGCCCATGTTCATCCCATTTTGAGTCATGATCCTTTCGATCATGGTTGCCAGATTATTTTCCAAACCCGTATTCTGGTATTGGATATGCTGGACTACTTCGTCAGCATTTTGATTTCTGTTAATTAACCTTACCTCTGGGGTTATTACCCTAGGTTCCTCGACGGGTTACTCCAATCGTGCCATAAGGTTCTCTTCGACAGGCTGTTGAGCCTGGTTGATGGTGGTTTCTTCCTCTAAGAATATCCCCTGGTTTCCCCTTATTTGCACCCTTTGGGGCTGTCGAACAGGTTGGGGTACTCCAAAGAAATCAGTCAAACGCGTCATTTGCGCTGTCACTTGCTGATTCAATTGAGTAGTGTTTTGTATTAGAGGGTTTAGCACTGTACTACAAAGTTTGTGCCAACATTTGCACCATATCATGGTTGCTTTCGTCCATTTGTTGCCTCAAGACTGCTGTCGAGGCATTTGTAAGGCCATGGGCTACTTGGGACGTTCCTCCTAAGAGTTGGGTCCTATTTCTATTCGCCATGCCTACTCCAGAACCTTGGAGTGGCGAAGAGGCACTCACTAAAGGGTCTGAAAAAGTGGACGCAGCATTCGTCAGGCTAGCCACTTCAGAAGTTGGCATACCATAGAGTGGCATAAATCCTGGGGGAACAAAAGGCCTCGTGCCTAAATTTCCCCTTGGTGGGGGAGTTCCCAAAGGCATCCTGGGGCCCGTGAACGAAAGTAATGGCCCCGTTGCTGTGACCGTTACTGCTGGTGTCGAACCAACAGTTGTCGCTTCACTTACGGTCGTACTAACCGTTGCTCCCACATTCGTTTGTGGGATTTCGTTATTGTTTGGCGGATTCGCCATCTCTTCCCTTCTTCTGGCAGTATTGTTATTGTTAGTGTATATTCTACCACTTCTCAATAACATACAACACTCCTCGAAAAGATGAGATTATTTTCAACAATCAACACACAGTCCCATCAGGTGTGCCAATTTGTTTACCTTGGTATTTGGTAAACAACCGCTGATCCTCCAAATGGTTACTTATTTGGTTACTCGCAGGATCGATCAGATTGATCCTAGGACATAGGTTGATTTTGAAGTTTGATTAAATTGGATATTGGTTAAATGACAATAAAATAAAGAGGCTTTAAGTAAATTGCATGAAGAAAGGACTTGGTAAAATAAATAAGGCTTTAAATGAAAGGGTTCGACAGGAAAGTAAAGAAGAAAGCAAATAAATTTCTGGGAAAGTAAATGACTTTGATTAATAAAGTTGGTGTTTCACACATACATTTCTCAACAATTCTTTCTCACACGCTGGGTACTCGAATCTATATGAGTGACTTTGTATAGAATTGTGAACACACGCGAGAAACTACATGACTACTACTATTTATACTAAAACATCCCAAGTAACCGTCGGGCAGTTACACTGCTTCGAGATGATTCCACTTGGCACGTTCTCAACGTTCGACGCTCCAGATCTTCGCACGTCGCACTTGGTAACCGCTAGAAACCGTTTTCCCTCCAAACACTTGAATTTCAAACTGCTCCACTCTGAACCATCGAACACCTTCGTCGAGAAGCATCTTCAACGAGAAACTCCCTCGACGTCGAAGGCAACCAACTTCTCCCTTGGAAGAAATATTTTAAGTACCTTGCCATCTTTCGATGGGCATTTCGACGGACCTAGCTAGTCGAAAACATCCTTCAGCTTTAATGGCTGACATTAATAAAACAAGGGTGTCGAATTTAGGAGCCAACAGGAGGCCTTGTGGATTGAGTGTTATCCCAACTTATGAGGTGCTTGGTAACTGTCTATCGAAATGATAAGTCTTCTACTGATGGGAAAGTGACAAGATGACGAGACATAATTGTACGCTTTAATCCCTAATTTTTGCCTGGACTGACTTTTCATATTTTTAGTCCATCGGGATACCCTTTTTTGCCCAAGCCGTCTTTTCAGGTTTTCGACTTCCTGGGTGTACAGATCTTTTTTGTTTTTATCCCTAATTTTTGCCCGAACCCTTTTGGTTTGCCAGGATGCCCTTATTTTTTCCTAGGCAAGTCAACCTTGTGGGTCTTTGTTCATGCATAGTATTTTTCGGCTATGTCTATGTTCGCCGGGTACGGAGAATTGTCACTGTCCATAGTAGTAAGTGTTGCCACACTGCCAGAAGATGCTCATTTGATCGTACATAATTCGTTGCTGGAATTCATGCCCAATTCCCCCAAGTGATTTAGATGGAGATCTTCCCCTGGCTATTTGGCATCTCTGAGAGACTCCTTTAATCTTTACTTAACTGCCCCAGATGATGGACAATGATCATGCCGTGCCCCTTGGTTGGAAGTGTTTTTCCACTTGAGGTGGTCCTTTTTATTGAGAAGATCTTTGTTCACTGAATATCTGTCGTGCGAATTTCTCTGCTGTTGAACAAATAGTCATATGCAAACAATGGTATTTTAAGAATGCAAAGCTTATGTCTGTCTTGAAATTTTTGAAAATGCATTTTTCAGTAAAACAAGCAAATTTTGTAAAATGTGATGTCAACTTAAGATTTACAGCAAGTCCTACAGGAGTCAGGATACCTTTTGTAACAGTATGCTTTCGAACTAACCCATGCTTCAGCTAGGACTTTTAAGGGTTATAACGTGGCCTGGTTCACGGTTCAAGAAACAAAGGATAAAGGCTTAAAATTTATTTGTACCCACCCTCTCTTCGTGATGTTCTTCAGTCCTATGCTCAGTTAATTGCGTATTTAGAATCCCAGTTGAGTTCTGGAATATTGTCCTTGATGTTCCGGTGATGGTTCGGATACTGAAAGTTTAGTTGAAAAAGGCAGTAATTTTGTAATCTTTTTTTTTTGTGCCGAGGATTTGTAGTAACCTCTGTTTTTGGTTTTACTATCCCTGTCTTTTGCCTGAACTATTTCTTTTGTGATTACAGTCAGCGGGATGCCCTAGTTTTTTTCTTAAGTCTCCTTCATAGGGTTTGACTTAGCGGGCTTTTATTTTGAGAGATAATGACTGCCTGTCTTGACGATTATGCGGAACCATCACCATTTTTTGATTTGGAAGGAAGTCTTCGATGCCATCCATTGTGTATGAAGCGGAAGATTGCGACTGAATGTGCCTCTGAATTAACTGAGAAAACTACCATGCCCCAGGTTATGATTAAGGGTTTTAATTAGTGTGAAAAGAAAAAATCCTAATTCTTTGGCTCAAAGGGGTTGACTAGGGATTATCTTCCTTATAATGCCACTGTTTGGGATTTGAAACAACGCATGTACATCGTCAGTGGGGTCTGTTCAAAAGCATAATGTAGAGGTTGTGGTATCATTTTCATCATCCTCCCTCTAAAGGCTTACAGCTTTTTAGTCGAGAGTTGAATATCACAAAAAGGAACGGAGTTTAAATATAGTGAATACAAATGAATTGATTTAGAACAAACATATACAATGCATTGATAAAGTAACAAATTTTGACATGAATAAATATTCGAACAATCAAAAGAAAATTACAAATTGAAAATTCTAATGAACGAAAATCCCTCTTGTTAGAACTTGTCACTTCAAATGGTGGGCCTTGGAGGATTGACAGAAACATTACAGTTGACCATTGTGTGAATTCCAATTCTCCTTCATCAACCAGGTCTTGAATTTTGTATTTCAACCTCCAACAGTCGTCAGTATCATGCCCTGGACTGTTGGAGTGATATGCACACCTTGCATCAGGATTGTAGTTAGGCGATGAGGTCTTAGGATTCGGATGAGGTCCTATCAACGTAACTAGATTCATCCTTAACATGTGTTGTAAAGCTTCAGACATCGGCATGTTGAGTTTGGTAAACTGCCTCTTGGGTGTATCTGGCTTACTCTGATTAATGTGTTGTTTTTGGCGAGGTTGATGTTGGACCCATGAGGTAGTAGAAATTTGGAAAGGTCCACTCTTCACCAAAGCAAACTCTTGTCTTCTTAGAGGTTGATCAATGACTTGGTCCCCAGCCTCGACTATTTGCTTCATAATGTTGTATCCGTCTTGATGAAGTTGGTTGATGATGGCTTTCAGCTCTTCTTGCCTTCGGGCTAGGCCTTGGATAAGAGCCATTTGCCCCAGCATCTGGGTTCTCATTGCACCTACCTCAGCTTGCAAGTGTTCCAGCCATTCGTCCTTATTGTCTTCAGGATTTTTCTTGACCAAGTTCCCAACGAGGAGTGTTTTCAACTCTTCCTACCCCTTGGATAGGTTTAGGAATATGTCCCTGAACTGAGCTTCTTGAGTTTGAAGATCTCTATTGTCTTGTTTGAGAGCCATTGCTGAAATAAACAGCGAGAACATGAGAGACATGTACTGCAAGACCTGTTATGCAATAATGTATGTATTATGTATGCAATGTTTTCAAGGATCTCGCGGGGTAAACAAGAAACTGTTAGAATTTGATTGCAGCTTGATTGAAGAAACTTCATGTCGTTGAGAGTCCTTCTTCAAGAGTCAAGCTCACCATATCGAGTGGGTCATAGCCACTGACTCAAGTTATTGTGTTTTGATCTCTAGATGACATTGGCTAGAGGAAAATAAATCCCCCTGCCCCTTGCTAGACGTCTGATTTACCATAACCTGCATCACAAACCCTTGAGATCCTTGAAATGGTTAAGGAAATGTTAAGGCATGATGTTATGATGTGTATGCTATGCGTTTAAGCAAAAGTGCAAGGTGATGTAAGCAAGTAAACCCGGCAAGAAATCCAAGTTATTGGATAAGGATTGTAAACAAAACCTATAAGGAACTCATGTTGTCAGATAATAAAATTGTGCAAGTAGTTCAAGTTGAAAGCACACAAGTAACACAAACAGCCTTAGGTTTAGGCTTGCATGGGTTTTAAGGTAGTACCCTGTTGAAGTTTAGTTGGTTCAACCTATCTTAAAAAGTAACCTGGTTCTAGAGGATCTCAATATCACTGACCATCCTTTATCGGCATTGTCTCAGCTCACGCAATCTTTTCTTGCGGCCGAAATATCCCGAAAGTCTAATCTTAATGAGTGTAGCATCGAGTATCAACCAGTTCTCAGCTCTACACTGAGGCTGGCTATCTCACTACTTTCTAATGGCCAAGTTGGGAAATTAAAGGTTCTAAGATCATTTGATTCTCCACGAAACCATGCGGCAGCCCCGTACTCTCCCTGATTGACTCAAGGGTTACCGATACCAACCAAAGTGCCACATCAACGTAGCTACTGCTTCAACTGTGCCGATATACCCCAGCATAGTTCCCTCACATTTTATTGCTACTTACCTAAAAGGTGTTCCCTAGATCCGAGTGTAGGATCAAATAACCCAAACAGTTCCCATAAATATAAAGCAAGCAAGACAATCAAGAGAAAGCAATTATATATGACCTAGATCCTAAGGTTTACCCCACTTTATATTATTCCCCAACAGAGTCGCTAGTTTTGTGATACGGTGGAAGAACCGACTGTTTAATACTGGTTTGCGTTTTGCGTTTTGTGTTTGCAAAATCTCGCGGTAAGCAAGAGTCGCCATCGACTTTTATTTCATCCAATCATGGAAAAGGAAAAAGAACAGAAAAAACCTTTTTTCGAGATATTCTGAGTACGGGGGGTAGATTATATAAAGGGAAGGTGTTAGCACCCTTTCTATCCATGGTTTTCTATGGGCTCTTAGGTACTTGCTCATCTTTCTAAATTGCTTGTGTGTGTGCTTGCTTTGAAAATGTTTTACTTCGTGATAACCCTTGTATCAGTCCTCAAGGGTGTGACGAAGTTGTTTTGAAAATTGTTTTTGAAAAGTGTTTGTGTGAAAAGTTTTTATTGAGCAAGTACCTACTAGCATCTACCTACTCGAAAAAAGATTATTTTTGTTCTATTTCCTTTAGACAGCGCTATCCTACTATTAAGGAGTAGGTAGCACCGTCATTGGAGTTTGTAAGCGACGTTCGAAAGGGATGAATACAATCACTAAAGCAATAGTTAGAATCTCCTATGCTTAATGATTGTGTACCGAAGGCAACCGAAGTGAGGTAAACCCTAGGAGTGAATATGTGCATATGATTTGTTTCAGTTATTTAATCTTTGCACATTAGGTGATCTACCTGTTTTAATTTTTCATGCATTCTTGCCATACAATCCTATTAGCCATATATCTAAACAGTTAATGATTTGCTGAAAGTAAACGTGAAAATAAACCTAGCTATTACATGGCTTTGACAGTTACACAATTTCCTTGACGTAAAAAAAATGCGGAATTTAAAATCCTAATTAAACTATTACAACCTTGAAACAGTTACAAAATAATGGCAAAAACAATAACAAGCGCACGACAAATTAAATACGGGAGAAATTAGGGTTTTGACCCTTGACTAAACCTAATTGAAATTGATAAAAAAATAATTATTTTTGTCGTTTTTTGTGTTATTTAAGAAAATAAGGAATAAAAAAAAACCTAACTACTAATTAATTTAAATAAGCAAATCACATATTTTTGGTTTTTTTTTGTTTGTTTGAAGAAAAGAAAATAATTAAATCAAAAAGTTAAACCAAATTTTCTAATTGATTTTAATTACAAAAAATAAGTTAAAATTTCCCTAAATTAAATAAGCCAATTAATTTAATTAAACTTGATAAAAAACCTAATTCTAATTTTTATGACTTTTTAATTTTTTATGATTTTATAAAAAGAAAATTGATTTTAAAAATAAAATAAATAAATAAATTGAAAAGAACAAAATAATAAAAAAGAGAAAGATTGAGAATTGGGCATGTGTTGAATAGCAAATCCGGGGGTGTATGTTGAACTACTGAAACCCAAAAGGATGTCCCAGAGTCTGGCGCCTGATCCAATGAGACCATCTTCTGGGGACTCATGGTGGACCTGCGTATGCTGGCGTTGGATCTGGCTGGAGATGGATCCAGAGGATGAGATCAGAGGGCACGTGATGATCCTCAGAAGGTGAGGTGTGCTGGATCTAGCTGGAGATGGATCCAGAGGATGAGATCAGATGGCGCGTGATGATCCTCAGAAGGTAAGGTGTGCTGGATCTGGCTGGAGATGGATCCAGAGGATGAGATCAGAGGGTGCATGATGATCCTTAGAAGGCGAGGTGTGATGGATCTGGCTGGAGATGGATCCAGAGGATGAGATCAGAGGGCGTGTGATGATCCTTAGAAGTTGAAGTATGCTGGATCTGGTGAAAATAATGGAGAAATGCCAAAAGCTCACGCTTGGGATCGAACCCAGGACATGAGCTTCTGACTTCCTTCCTCTGACCAACTGTGCTGGATGTATCAATTGTTAATATAATAATGAACATATAATATATATTGGAAAACAAGTTAGTGGCTAGAAAACACGCGCCAAATTCAAATGGACCAACCACGCTGTGACACTCATCATCTTCCTGCAACCGTCGTCTTAGGCCTGCAACTTTTACCTATAGATATTTTTTTGTAGGTATAACCCTATTAAATTCAAAAATCACATACACACAATATAAATTCCAATGGAGACCATGGATCAACTGGGTGTGAATCCCTGACCACCATGGTATCCATCATTAGGCCTAATTTTGCTTAAATCACAAAACCCCAAATTGGAGCACGAAACCCTAGCAATGGCAAAAGCTTGTTCCTGCACTGTAACTTAAATCAAACTAACCAGAAACATTGCAAACATGATGATGAACACAAATATATGGGTAAAATACATTTATAATGCGTAAATCATAGAAATCGAATTTAAGTTCTTAGTGCAAACCGTGATGTTTTAATGTGATGATTCTTGATGCTTTAAGGCTTGAAAATGAATGGAGAAGCTTCCTGAGATGTCATGGAACGTATTTCTAGCCTTGACACTCATTGAAGATGGCTCTAAGATGGATTTTGATCTCCCACTTTTGTCCAAAATTTCGAGTTTTCTTCTTGCTGTTTCACGCCTCCAATCCTTATGCCATGCTTTGTTCTTGTCCATTATATATCTAGGAATGAATTAGGGTTACAAATTTGGAAGGAATCTTTACAATATTAAGAGATTTCATTTGATTTTCAAGCTTATGTAAACTTGTTGTTTTGAGCCAAATCTTCCCTTTCTTGTACCAATTATGCTTGATTTGTTTTGCCATTGATAATTCAGCATATTCTGATTGCCAACCTGTCCACAAACCAAATCAAATCATATCTTTGCTATTATTCATCAATTATTTGATTTAATTCACTTTTTATTTAATAAAAAATCAAAATAAATTGAAAAATGAAGCAAATAATGTGTGGGTGAATGTTTGAGTCGTGGACCACATTATAAGTGAGGTGCAAGCATAAAAAGATAGGCCCATTTAGCAAAAAAATGCATTTTTGAGCACATTTGAATTTTGGCAATTTTGCAAAAAAAGGTCAACTTTGACAAGGCATATCTCCTCCCATTTTACCCTAGAGAGGGGTTCTTGGACTTTTTAGAAAGCTTATGGTGTCCCCTAAGCAACCCTTTTGGTCTCATCTCAATTGAGTCTTCCATGCTCATATATAAAGCTTTGACCCAAAAGGTGTTTTTGTTGACTTTTCAAAATGACCTATAATGTCAAAATTCATATCTTTTGATGCGTGCATATTTTGAACTTGTGGGATGAAGATGAATTGTAGGGAATTGCATCCTCTTAAAAATGAGCTTTGGATGGAAAATTTCGGATAAAGTGTGAAGAAGTTATGCTTGGTCAAAGTTAGGTTGACTTTTCCTGCAAAACCCTAATTTAGAAACTTTTGGGTTTTGATGAATTTGGAGCATCCCTTGAGGAATCATGATCAACCCTTGCTCAAATGATGGAAGTTACTTCAAAATGTTGATGTTGACCAAAAATCTTGAGGTTTGACTGTATATGGGCCACATTTGCCTTTTGACCTAATATAGTCGATTCTCAAGCATCTGAGCAGTTGGCTGAGCAAACTTCTTGTGCTAGGCATGAAACTTGACATGTATGATCTTGGGAACATATTAGGACCTTGGAAGGAATTTGGGATCCTTTGTACTCAAGCATCTTGATGAAAAATGAAACCCTAATTGGAGGTATACTGTCTTAGGAGAGAGTTGGTCTAGTCAACTCTTGGACTTCCTTGAGCAACTTGGGGACCTCAATTGACATGTGTTGTACCCCAAAATTTGCCCTCTCATATTTCTCAAAACATTGCAAGAAAAATCTCCAAGTTGCTCAAGAGTTGGACAAACAAGTTATCTCCTAAGGCAGTCAACCCCAAATTAGGGTTTTGTGTTGCATCAAGATCCTTGAATCCAAATGACCTCAAGTTCTCCCCAATGTCCTAATATGTTCCCAAGGTCATCCATGTCAAGTTTCAAGCCTTGCAGAGGAAGTTTGCTCAGTCAATTGCTCAAGGGTCCAAAAATCGACTATGCTAAGGCAAAAGCCAACTGTGACCTATAAACAGTCAAACTTCAAGATTTTTTGTCAACATTCTCATTTTGAAGGATATTTCATCATTTGATAAATGTTTGATCATGATTCATCAAGGATTGCTCAAAATTCATCAAGACTCAAAAGTTGCTAAATTAGGGTTTTGTAGGAAAAGTCAACTCAACTTTGACCAAGCATAACTTTCTCATACTTTATGAGAAATGACCCATCCAAAGCTCATTTTAAATAGGATGAAATTTCACACAATCCATCTTCATACCCCAAGATTAAAAAATGTACTCACAAGAAGTTATTAATTTGGACATTATAGGTCATTTTTGAAAGTCAACAAAATCACCTTTTTTTCCAAAGCTTGTAACTTGAGCATGGAATATCAAAATGAGATGAGACCAAAAGTTATGGTTATAGGACATCTAAAGATTTCTAAAAAGTCCAAGAACACCTCCAAAAGTTCAAAATTGAAGAAGTTATTCATTGTTGAAGTTGGACCTTTTTGCAAAATTGGCAAAAGTCAACTATCCCCAAAACCTCAAATTTTGTCAAATGGGCCCATTCTTTTACACTTGATTTGAGTTTGCATCATTGTCTACGTGCCCTAGCTTCATCCATGTGTCCATATATCATTTTTATTATTTAATTTGATTTTTATTTGAATTTATTAATTTTAAATCAAATTAAATCATATAAAATCAAAAAAATTGATAACCAAAGATTTTTTATTGATTGTTGGCTTCAATGGACAGCTAGCATATCTCCAAACTCGTACCAAGGCAAATCATGTGCAAAAAGATTGAATCAAATCAAATTTGGCAAGTTTTTAAATGGGAATCAAATCATATTCATGTGCATTGATTTGCAGGGATTCAATCCATGATTTCTACCCTAATACACTACACAATACATAAGCAAGGCAAAGGATACGAAATAAGGGTTGGAAGCTGCAGAGAGAGGCAGAACAAGATTTGAAAAATTCACAAAAAAGCTTGAGATCGAAACCATAACTAGAGGCATTTTCAGAAGCCAAGACTTGTCCCAATCGCTTCCTGGGTGTTCACTCAAGCCAAACCAATCCAAATCAAGCTTTTTCAGACATCCAAACACGTTGTAAGTGTCACGATAACCACTCTTGTTCTTGAAATCACAACTCATTATTCTGGCATCATTTGAACAAACTAACTGCATATTTGAAATCCTCACAACAATTCCAAGCTATTTGCATCATTTAATTTCATTTATATAACCTGTAATGCAAAACACTATAGCTAGGGTTCTTGGAGCTTTTTTTGGCGTTTTCTTTTCAGGAACAATTGACCATCAAGAAGAGTATGGTTAGGACCGGGAGGTTGAGACGAGCATGACCATGCCCTTGAAATGCATTTTTGTGTCTCGTAGCAAATTTTGGAGGTGGACTGGCTTATAGCTACAGACTTCTGTCCGTTGGTATAGGTCTATGCATTTTTAGCCACGGACATGAGGTTGAAGACGATGCGTGGCGCCCTATCATTGGGCCATTCAAACCATGCGCGCGTTTTTTTTAACTTCTGGAAATTATTTAACTTTTTATATAATATGCATTATTTGCGTTATAATAACAAATCCAGCAGTGTGTCCCAGTGGCCTACATGTCAACTTCCAAGGCGTTAGTGGCTGGAGGTCAGGGGTTCGATCCCTGCCTCCAGCGCTTTGCATTTTCTTGTTTCTTTTCAGGTAATTCAATGCATACGCCTATCTGCAGCCTACCATGCATTTTCATCCCTCCAATTGCCAGATGGCCAAAGGCCAAATCTGAGGGTTCAAAGCTGATGGTCCACCAAGACGCCAGTCAATGCACAGGCACCTGATCTCAAAAGTCAACAAAGGCCAGCGTTTTGGGCCTTCCAATTGTTGTTCATACTCCCAAATTCAGGCCCAAACCCCTCCTCTCTTCTATTTATTTATTTTATTTTATTAATTGTTTTTATTATTTTTGTTTAATTACTAACCAATAACAATTTTCCTCTTTATTAAAAAATCACCACAAAAATTATTTTTTATTTCAAATCTAATTTTAATCTTTTATTTTTCTTAAATAAATTTATTAATGAATTAGGTTTTAATTAGAAAACTTTAATTCCTTTTGTAAATAAATAATTAATTAGATTTAATTAGGTACTAACCATTAATTTAATTAATTTCATTTTCTTTCTTAAAAACCCAAAAATAATTTATTTTTATAAATTAATTTATTTAATTTAGTTTAGTAATTAATTTAGGTTTAATTTCTTTCTTAAAATTAAAAACAACAAAAAGCTATCTTCTTTTACCAAAAAGGGTCAAAACCCTAATCATGCGTCCGATTAAATTTTGCGCCGCGATTTACTTTCTTTTATCCAATAATGTACTTGCTCCCGGATTTTAATAGTTAAATAGGACTTTTATTTATTTTTATCGCTTTATTTATTATCAAAGGGTTTGTCTTTGGCGATGTAAATACCCGACGCCTTGTAATTTAAATTCCGCATTTTATTTCCGCAAATTATAACTGTTAGATGTTTGATAATAAGGATGCATGGCAAGACTGAATGTTTTAACCTAAAATCAAATTAGATCACCCTTAACATGTACAAAAGATAAAAAGAACTGAAAACGACACACTCGCACATGCGCACTCCTAGGGTACACCCCACTTGGTTGCCTTCGTACGCGGTCATTGAGTATAGGTCAATTTAGAGGTCTTCCTTTTGTCTAAAATATCATAGTCGCCTCAAAACGGTTGCCTCGGATATAGTTGCCTCAAACAAATGATTTAAGACATTAGGGTTATCACTAAGGCGTCCTAACATTGCTTTAGTGATCGCACGTCCCTCATTTGAATTGACCCTCAAACTCCAACGACGGTGCTACCTACTCATTAATAGTGGGATAGCATTGTCTAAAGGACATTAACATAGAACAATTCTTTTTTCGAGTAGGTAGATGGTTCTTAAGTACTTGCTCTTTCAAAAACAAAAACTTTTCACACTTACACTCCTTTTTGAACAAAGTTTTCAAAAACACTTCATACGCTCTTGAGGACAGAAGCAAGAGTTAAATCGAAGTTTCAAAACAAAATTTTTTTTCAAACCCACAAGCACAAAAAAAACAATTTTGAAAACATTTGAGCAAGTACCTAAGATCCCGTGGATAACCACGAATATAAATGATGCTAACACCTTCCCTTTCTATAATCTATCCCCCGAACCCGAGAAATATCTCGAAAAAGGAATTTTTCTGTGCTTTTTTCCTTTCCTTGTTGGATAATGTTTTACCCCAAAATTTTCCCTCCCATATTCCTCCAAACATGGCAAGAAAAATCTCTAAGTGGCTTGAGATTGCTCAAGAGTTGGACAGTCAAGCTATCTCTTAAGGCAGTCAATTCAAATTTAGGGTTTTGTGTTGCATCAAGGTCCTTACATCCAAATGACCCCAAGTTCTCCCCAATGTCCTAATATGTTCTCAAGTTCATCCATGTCAAATTTCAAGCTTTGCAGAGGAAGTTTGGTCAGTCAATTGATCAAGAGGTCCAAAAATCGACTGTGCTAGGGCAAAGGTCAACTGTGACCTACAAATAGTCAAACCTAAATATTTTTTGTCAACATTCTAATTTTGAAGGATATTTCATCATTTGATCAAGGGTTGATCATGATTCATCAAGGATTGCTCAAAATTCATCAAAATTCAAAAGTTGCTAAATTAGGGTTTTACAGGAAAAGTCAACTCAACTTTGACCAAGCATAACTTTCTCATACTTTATGAGAAATGACCCATCCAAAGCTCATTTTGAATAGGATGCAATTTCATACAATCCATCTTCATACCCCAAGATCAACAAATTCACTTACAAAAAGTTACAAATTTGGACATTATAGGACATTTTGAAAGTCAACAAAAACACCTTTTTTGCCAAAGCTTATAACTTGATCATGTAATATCAAAATGAGATGAGACCAAAAGGGTTGGTTAGAGGACATCTCAAGGTTTCTAAAAAGTCCAAGAACACTTCCAAAAGTTCAAAATTTAAGAAGTTATGTATTGTTGAAGTTGGGCATTTTTGCAAAATTGCCAAAAGTCAACTATCCCCAAAACTTCAAATTTTGTCAAATGGGCACATTCCTTTTCACTTGATTTGATCTTGTCACACTACACACGTGTCCTATCTTCAGTCTTGTGTCCATTTATTAATTTTTCTATTTTATTGAATTAATTCATTTTAAATCAATTTAAATCCAAATAAAATCCAAATATTGATCACTTGGTATCTTTTTGATTGATACAGGCTTTAATTGTCATCATGGACATGATCAAACTCGTATCTCACCATATCATGAACAAAAAGTTGGATTTGGGACAAATTTGGAAGCTTTTTAATGGTGAATCAAATCACATCTTCAAACATCAATGCATAAGGATTCAGTCCAAGAAAGTTAACCTAATTCATTCCATATTACTTATACAATGGAAAGGCACGAGAATTGGAGGCTAGAGGCTGCACAATCAGAAGAACAAAAACTTGAAAAAAGGTGGAAAAGATTGAAACTGAAATCAAGCATAGAGGTGTTTTCAAGGCCAAAACTCAACGTGAGTCTATTGCTGGGTCATCATTAAAGCGAAGCCAATTCAAAACCAATCCCCATACCTGCTGAATCGCACTGTAAGTCTCCCTGAAAATCGCTCTGCATTTGAAATCGCATACTCATATTCTTGCACTTTCTTGGAAAAATCTTTACATATTCAGGTTTATCGTTCCATTTAGAAACTTTTGGCATTATTTGATTGTGTTTTCATAGCCTGCAACCCCCTAGCCGATTCTAGGGTTCTTGGTATTCATTTTTGGGCGTTTTCTCTACAGGTAAAATCAGCACCATTAATGGACATGGACGTGTTCAGGAGGTAGAGACGATCATGGCTATGGTATTGGAATCAATTTCCATGGTCTAGAACTTGTTTTAGGATGAACCCATGGATTTAGCTGCGGATAAAAATCTGCAGGTAAATAACCAGGGTTGGGCGAAGAAGATGACTATGTGCCCCCTCCTCATTGGCCCATTCAAACACTTGGCACGCGTTTTTTTAATTTTCTGGAATATTATTGATGTTTCCCATATAATATTCATTGTTTATTATGATAAAAAATGAAACATAGTGATGCAGTGGCAAAGGCATGTGTTTATTGGCTAATAGGACCTGGGTTCGAATCCCAGGTCCCCAACATCTTTGTTATTATTTTCTTGCAGGGATTCCAGTACAAACTCAAGCGTGTGGACTACTATACACCATCACCCAGATGTCTGCCAGATGGCCCCAGGTCAGATCTGGTGGTCAAGAATGAAAGTCCACCATACACCCAAGTCAACGTGCATGTGTGGAAGCAGAAAGGTCAATCAGGCTTGCAACGTAATGGGCCGGGAAAATTGCAATTCTTACCTCCTTTTGGGCCCAGAACCCCCTGAGTATTTTTATTTTTATTTCCTATTTCTTTTATTTAATTGTTTTGTATTATTATTTTTATTATTTAAATCACTAACCAATTAAAATCTTTTTTTCATAAAATCAAAAAAAAAAAATATATTTTATTTATTAAAATTAAATTCATCACTTTATTTTTGTAAATAAATATTAAATTAATTAATTTAGTTTTTAATTAGGTATAACTTTTAATATTTTTGCAATAATTAAAATTAATGTAGAATATTAGGTTTTACTAATTTTGACCAAATTTATTTTATTTCTTTAAATATCCAAAAAAATCCAAAAATATCATTTTTATTAATTTATTAATTTATTTATTTAATTAACCTAATGTAATTTCTTTTAATCCAAAAGTAACCAAAAAATCACTTTCTTTCAAAAAAGGGTCAAAACCCTAAAAAATTCGTATTCGATTTAACTTTCCGCACGCGATCCATTTTACCATATTGATGTAATTATTTCCGGAATGTAATAGATTTAAATAGGACTTTAATTATTTTATCGCTTTCTTTTATTTTCCGCATTTTAATTTCAAGGGTTGTTTTTGGCGATGTAAATACCCGACGCCTTGTAATAGTTTAGATTTAATTTCCGCAATTTAAATTCCGCAACTTATAAACTGTTAGATGTTTGATAATAGGGAATGCATGACAAGATCAAATGTTTGAACCTAAAATCAACATAGCTCACCCATGACATGTACAAAGATAATATAACCGAAATAACACACTCGCACATGCCCACTCTTAGGGTACACCTCGCTTGGTTTCCTTCGAACATGCTCATTGAGTATAGGAAGCTTTAGAGGTCGCCCTCTTTTCCAAAGATCATAGTTGCCTCGAAACGGTTGCCTCGGAAAAATGATCTAAGACATTAGGGTTACCACTAAGGCGTCCTAACATTGCTTTAGTGACCACACAACCCTTAATCGAAGTGACCCTTAAAACTCCAACGACGGTGCTACCTACTCATTCATAGTGGGATAGCATTGTCTAAAGGATATTAGCACAAATTGATTCCTTTTTCGAGTAGGTAGATGGTTCTTAAGTACTTGCTCCTTTCAAAACAAAACAAAACTTCTCACACTTACACCTTTCAAACAAAAACTTCTTTCAAACCCATAAACACAAAGAAAAGCAATTTTGAAAACACTTTGAGCAAGTACCTAAGAGCCCATGGATAACCACAGATAGAAAGGGTGCTAACACCTTCCCTTTCTATAATCTACCCCCCAGACCCGAGAAACATCTCAAAAAAGGAATTTTTTGTGCTTTTTTCCTTTCCTTGTTGGATAAAATAAAAGACGATGGCGACTCTTCCTTACCGCGACATTTTGCGAAAACAAACGCAAAACACGAACCAGCATTCCAAAAACAGTCAGTTCTCTTCCCACCGTATCACAGAACTGGCGACTCTACTGAGGAAATTCTCATAAGTGGGGTGTACCTTAGGATTAGATCATTGTGTTTTCAATTGTTTTCTTTGTATGCTTTATGTTTGTGGGCTTGTATCGGAGTTACTATAGATCCTAACCCGGATCTGGGGGATACCCTTTAGGTAAGTAGCAATAAACTGTGAGGGAACTGTACGGCATAGACCGATACGGTTGAAGTAGTAGCTACGTTGGTGTGGCACTTTAGTATGTACCGATATCCCTTGTGGCGCAACGAGGAGAATATGGGTCTGCTAAGGGGTCATTAAGCACCAATTGAACTTAGAACCTTTAAATTGACCAGCTTGGCCATATAACAGTAGCAGTATGCTACACTCATTGAGACTAAACTCTCGCGATGATTCCGGCCACAAGAAAAGGTTGCTAAACTGGAATTATGACCGATTGAGGGTAGTCAGTAATATTGAGATCCTCTAGAACCCGATTACTATTTTTAGGACAGGTTTAAACCAACTGAACTGAAAGAGGGTAGTACATAAGCTCTTTGCCAACCTGAAATCTAAGGGCTCTCTGTGTGACTTGTGTGCCTTTACCATGTTTACTATTTATGGATACTTGTGGTGTGCTTACTATCATGACATCATAACATCATAACATTGCATACATCTTGCATTGGACTAACCTATTTCAAAGACAGGAGGGATTCATCTTTGTTCTGTTTTGTAGGTCATCATGATGCCCATGCGTAGGAATACCATCCGGATCAACTTTGTCTAGGTTCCCACTTTGCTTAAAGAGTTGGTTGCAAAGATGCCTGATACTACTTCCTTCCTCAGGAGACATGGTTATCTTCTCAGTTTGGTCACCTCCAAATTGGACGAGCAGATGATGAGTGTCCTAGTCCAGTTCTATGATCCGCTGTACCATTGCTTTACTTTTCAGGACTACCAGTTGGTTCCCACCCTAGAAGAGTTCTCTGAGCTGCTAGGTATCTATGTTCTGGAGCAGACCCCGTTTGCTGGTTGGGAGAAGATCCTTAGGCCGGAAGAGATTGTTGCAGCCCTTCATATGACAAAGGAAGAGGTAATGGCTAATTGGGAGACTAGAAGTGGAGCAAAGGGCTTTCTGACTAAGTTCTTGGTTGGTAAGGCTAACTATTTCTGGGATAGTCTAGACTTCAAGGCATTCGAGGATATTCTGGCTCTTTTGATATATGGCTTGGTGTTGTTTCTGAATCCTGACTCCTTTGTTGATGTGAATGTAGTGAAAATCTTCATCTCTCGTAATCCTGTGCCCACTCTATTGGGTGACATCCTTCATCAGCTTTATGCCCGTACTGCACGAAAGCGGGGAACCTTGATGTACTGTGCTCCATAATTGGCAAGGTGGTTTATTTCGCACCTTCCCAATTCAGTGTTGAAGAACAAAGAAGGCATGGGTTGGGCCTATAGGGTTATGTCTCTCTCGCATAATGACATCATCTGGACTCTCAAGGGTATGGACGAGGTGACTATCATTGATCATTGTGGGGAGTACCCCAATGTTCCATTGATAGGAACCTATGGGGGAATTTCTTACAATCCGTGTATGGCTTTACGTCAGTTTGGGAGAGCCAGAAGAGAAGGACCACGTGAGCTGTTAATTCCTAGCATCATCTTTGATTTTCAAGGGGATAGCGACGAGCAACGTCGTGGATTCATAAGGGCTTGGGATAGAGGTCACCAATATGATCCACACGAGCTGGGCCCAAAGACTTCACTTCTGATGGAGCCATATCTCAGATGGGTCTGTATCCGTGCCCAAAAGCTGGGTATGCCTTATGAAGCTGTCCGACCTATCATTGTTGAAATTGCTAATGAAGAAGGGGTTCTGCCAACCATCCTCCATCCTCATATGCCCACTGACATTGGGGCACTGAAAAGGTCTTGGATGCAGCTGAGAGAGGAATGGGATTCTTACCGAGAAAAGTTTAACGAGCAAGAGCAGAAGATCTAGAAGTTGACTAGGCAGCTGGAGAACGAGCGGATTCTTAATGACTATGTCCGCACCGACAAGAAGAGACCATGGGAGCACTGATTGGCCTTTGATTATTTCCTTTCCAGTTTTTATTTACTTTTCAGTATTTCCAATTCTGTAACACCTTGAAGGCATCAGTTGAACAATTTGAATTCTAAATTTTATCTAATAAAGTGTGTTTCATTTCTTGTTTACAAATTTGAATCTCTCGATTGTCTTTGAAATCATGTCATACGCATTTCATCCCATGCACTCCATAATAGGTACCCTTTACAGGTCTCTTATCTTCTTCACTGTTTATTTCAGCACTCATCATGTCTGCTGAACCTTCAACTGAGCAAGCCATCAAGGCCCTCCAGGCCCAGAATTCCCAATTCCAAGAGTTGTTCATGAATCTAGCTAAGGGTTAGCAAGACCTGAAGACCCTGATTCTGAAAGAGAAGAAGAAGAAGAAGAGGACAATCTTGTTTAACACAGCGCACAGGTTTGGAAACAGACTACAGAATGAAGTTGATTTGACCACCTCATCTGGAGGGAAGGATAGTCAAGAAGAAAGGAGGGCTCCTAGCCCTGTGGTCTCCGACAACGAGATGGATTTCAACGAAGACCAGTATCCTCCGGCCGAGGATAGATACAAACAACTAGAAGACCGGTTGAGTGCTATGGAAGTTCAGAAAGTTCCAGGTCTGGACTTTGGTGATCTGGGTCTATCATATGGGGTGGTAATTCCCCACAAATTCAAGGCACCAGCCTTTGCTAAGTATGACGGAGTTTCCTGTCCGAAGTTGCACCTCCGGTCATATGTGAGGAAGATTCATCCGTACACCACTGATAAAAACCTATGGATACACTTCTTTCAAGAGAGTCTCTCAGGGACTCAGCTTGAGTGGTTTTACCAGTTGGACGGAGCCAGTATCCGCAGTTGGGAAGATTTGGCTACTGCTTTTTACAGGCAGTATCAGTACAACTCCGACCTTGCTCCCACGCGTACCCAACTTCAGGGTATGTCAATGGGAACGGGAGAATGTTTAAAAGATTATGCTCAAAAGTGGAGGGACCTCGCCGGAAGAGTACAACCACCCTTGCCTGATCGGGAGCTTGTGGATATGTTTCTAGGGACCCTGTCTGGTCCATTTTTCAACCACCTAATTGGGAGTTCTTCATCTGGTTTTACAGAGCTGATAATAACCAGTGAAAGGATTGAGGCTGGTATTAAGGCTGGTAAGATACAAAAGTGCGCTTCATTAAGCACCGAGAAGAAGCCCTTTAAGAAAGAGTCCAGTGCTGTCTACAGTTCAAAAAGACAGAATAGATCTGAGCACCGTCAAGCTGTTAATGCGGTTGTTATTTCAAAACCTGCTGGTGCTGCTCAGTACAACAATCAACAAAAGGATGAGATACCTCGAAGGCAATTCACCCGTCTCAACATGACCTTATCTCAGATTCTGCCACAATTGCTGAAGACCAATCTGGTGATTCCAAGGGAAGCCCCGAAGAATCCAAATACAACATCACCGAAGTATAACCCTAATGCCCGCTTTGCTTATCACTCTGATAGCCTGGGGCATAATACATATGATTGTTGGACTTTGAAGAATAAGATACAGGACTTAATTGATGCAAAGGAGATTGAGTTCGAGGCGCCCGAAAGACCTAATGTTGTGACTGCTCCTATGCCCAAGCATGGAGTGAATGCTATAGATGAAGACTTGTTTGTGATTTCTATGAATGATATTGTTACCCCTTTGATGACTGTGAAGAAGAACCTTTTGCTAGCCGGTTTATTTCCGGGCTGTGACGAAGGTTACCGTATGTGTTCTGTTCTACCTACCGATTGTCGTCTTTTGAAATCAGGTGTCCAGCGCCTGATGGATAGTAAAGAAATTCTGTTTGAGAAGACTGTTGTTCCTGTAGTCCATACTGAAGAAGTTGCCATTATCACCATTTTCAACAATTCTTCCAAGGCTCACTCGAGGAAGCCTGTTAGAATTACATATGTTCCAAGAATCGCACCTGTGATCATCACTGTTCCGGGGCCCATCCCCTATACCTCTGATAAAGCTGTCCTTTGGCATTACGGGGCCGATGTTTATTTTCATGGAGTTAAACAAGAGTTGGATGTTGATACTGACGTCAACAATATTGTTGGACCTGCTAAAGTCACCCGCAGCAGAATACTTTTCTCACCCGATATCTCTCCGCCAACTGCCCGAAAACCTGTTGTTATCACACCTGCCAGTGTACCTGATGCTATTCCTGTTCAAGTTCCTATCCTTACCCCTGTCGCCGAGTCATCTGACACTCGGGGCAAAGGGATCACCAGTGAGCCCGCCCAGACGGAGGCACCGAAGACGATTACTGTTGAAGCTTCTAAACAAGAGATGGAAGAGATTCTGAAAATCATTAAAAAGAGTGACTACAATGTAGTTGAACAGTTGGGGCAAACCCCGTCCAAGATTTCTATGTTGTCACTGTTTCTATGCTCAGAGGCCCGTGCCAAGGCTCTGATTACCTTCTTGAAGACTGCCCACGTACCGCAAGAGACGTCAGCTGATCAGTTTACAGATTGTATGGCCAATTTGACTGCTGATAATGGGTTGGGTTTCTCTGATACTGACTTGACTGCTAAAGGGAAAAATCACAAGGATGCCCTGCATGTCTCCATTGAATGCAGGGGCACTACTCTTGCACATGTATTGGTGGATACTAGTTCCTCATTGAATGTTTTACCGAAGAAAGCTCTAGACCGGTTGGACTGCGAAGGGTTGGAGCTAAAGCCAAGTAACATTGTTGTTAGGGCCTTTGATGGGTCTAAGAGAATGGTGCATGGAGAAGTTGATATCCCGATCAAGGTTGGTTCTCAGGTTTTCAACTCTACATTCTATGTGATGGACATTCAGCCATCTTATTCTTATTTGTTGGGTCGTCCATGGATCCACAAAGCTGGGGCCGTAACCTCAACGATCCATCAGAAGCTGAAGTACCCGGTCAAAGGGAAGATTGTGATAGTGTAAGGAGAGGAAGAGTACATGGTGAGCCATCTCAACTCTTTCCGATATGTAGAGATGGATGGGGAGTTCATTGAAACCCCATTTCAGCATTTTGAAGAAGTTCCCCAAACACTGGCATCAGCTGAGACTGTTGTTGAAGGTTCTCCTATGAAGATGGATTCCTTCAAGGATGCCCAGACTATTGTTGAGAAAGGTGGGTGTGCGAATTGGGGACAACTCCATGATTTTACACAGAAGACTAACAAGTTTGGTTTGGGTTTCACTGCAGAAGCTCAAAGGGTGGTTCAGAATGCACGGATCGGAAGACCTCCCGTTTTCATCAGCAACTCGGGAGTGAATGCCATTGAAGACGACGTTGAAGAGTCTGAGTTCGACAGTTGGATCTACCCTATGACCAACGGTGGACCAAGCAACTGGACATCAAAGGACTTCATCCCTATTACTTTTGTCACCCAATAATGAAACTTTTTGTTTTGAATTTGTAACAGACAATGTTTGAAACTTTACGGCCCGATGTCTTACCTGGGGCACCGTGGCTTCATTTGTGAGGGCTTTTGTGTGTCATCTACATATATCATTAATAAAAGCATTGGACGTTCTTGCTTTTCAAATTTTGTGCTCCTTGTTTTTCTTTTATTATATATTGCAAAACAGCTATTTTACACACACTCACGTATACAGGTCTACATCCACTCTGGATCCTACTGGTAACGACTTTGCTACTGCTAGTTATGACTTCGAAAATCCAATCAACTTAGTCGAAGACGAAGGTGAAAATGATTGCTAAGTGCCTGGTGAACATGCAAGATTGTTACTTCAAGAAGAGAGGACTATTCATCCGCATGAAGAGTTGGTGGAATCAGTGAATCTGGGTACAGAGACAGACAAGAAGGAAGTTAAGATCAGTGAAAATCTGGAGCTTAGTGTGAAACAACGGTTGATTCGGATGCTGCATGACTATGTTGAGATCTTTTCCTGGTCTTACAAAGATATGCCGGGGTTGGATACTGATATTGGGGTTCATCGCCTGCCTACCAAGGAAGATTGTCCTCCAGTAAAACAGAAGGTCCGCCGAATACGCCCTGAGATGTCTGAGAAAATCAAGGCTGAAGTGATGAAACAGTTTGACACTGGTTTTCTAGCATTTACTTCTTACCCTCAGTGGGTGGCCAATGTGGTTCCTGTGCCAAAGAAGGATGGTAAGGTTCGATTGTGTGTTGACTATAGGGATTTGAACAGGGCAAGCCCCAAGGATGATTTCCCTCTACCTCATATCGATGTTCTGGTTGACAACACCGCTCAGCATAAAGTTTTCTCCTTTATGGATGGTTTCTCCGGTTATAATCAGATTAAAATGGCTCCCGAAGACATGGAGAAGACGACCTTTGTTACTCAGTGGGGTACTTTTTGCTACAAGGTCAAGCCCTTTGGACTGAAGAATGCTAGGGCAACGTATCAGCGTGCCATGGTTGCTTTGTTTCATGACATGATCCACCATGAGATTGAAGTATACGTCGAAGACATGATTGCAGGATTCCAAATTGAGGAGGAACACATTGACCATCTGCAGAAGCTGTTTGACAGGTTGAAGTTGTACAAGCTGAGGTTAAACCCAAACAAGTGCACCTTCGGGGTGAGATCTGGTAAACTGCTGGGTTTCATCGTAAGCAACAAAGGTATTCAAGTGGATCCTGCAAAAGTAAAGGCTATACAGGAGATGTCATCTCCCAGAACTGAGAAAGAAGTCAGAGGCTTCCTGGGACGACTGAATTACATTGTCCGATTCATCTCGCACCTGAATGCTACTTGTGAGCCAATCTTTAAGCTACTGAAGAAAGATCAAGTGGTATGTTGGAACGATGAATGCCAGGCCGCTTTTGAAAGGATCAAAGAGTATCTCAAAGAGCCACCTATTCTGATGCCTCTAGTTGAAGGGAGACCTTTGATCTTATACTTATCAGTACTCGAAAACTCAATGGGGTGTGTGCTGGGTAAGCATGACGAGTCTGGCCGAAAAGAGCATGCTATTTATTACCTTAGCAAAAAGTTTACCGACTGTGAGACCCGATACTCACTTCTCGAGAAAACTTGCTGCACTTTGGCATGGGCTGCTCGCTGGCTGAGACAGTATATGTTGACTCACACTACTCTGTTAATATCAAAGATGGATCCAATCAAGTATATCTTCGAAAAGCCTGCCTTGTCCGGAAGAATAGCGAGATGGCAGATGATATAGACTGAGTATGACATCCAGTATACAACCCAAAGGGCAATCAAGGGAAGTGTATTGGAAGACCATTTGGCACATCAGGCAGTAGATGATTACCAGTCCATGAACTTCGAACTCCCGGACGAGAATATCATGTTAGTGACTGATTGTGAGACACCTAGACCGAATGAAGGACTTGAGGAAGGATCCCGATGGTCTATGTACTTTGATGGAGCTTCGAACGCTTTGGGTAATGGCATAGGCGCCGTGATCATATCTCCTAAAGGCTCTCTACTCCGTTCACAGCCCGACTATGTTTCAACTGCACCAACAACATGGCGGAGTATGAAGCATGCATTATGGGTCTTCGAGCAGCAATTGACCTAAGGATTAAGTTTCTAAGTGTCTTCAGAGATTCCGCTCTCGTGATTAGTCAGATCAAAGGCGAGTGGGATACGAAACACCCAAATCTTATTCCTTACAAGGAGTATGTATTGACGTTGCTTCCCCATTTCGAGGAAATAACCTTTGAACACTTCCCTAGAGAGGAGAATCAATTGGCGGACGCGCTGGCTACGATGTCTTCTATGTTCAAAGTCAATTGGGACAACGAAGCTCCCCGGATTATCATTGAAAGATTGGATGAACCTGCACATTGCTGTGACATTGAGACTGAAGAGGTAGCACATAAACCCTGGTTTCATGAGGTGAAGAGATATCTTGAAGCTCAGGAATACCCCGAGGGTGCATCTGTTAATGACAAGAAGTTTCTGAGGAGGTTCGCGGCAAAGTTCTTCATCAGCAATGGCATTCTTTACAAGCATAACCATGATTCGACCTTACTATGTTGTGTGGATAAGAATGAAGCAGAAAGGATCATGGTGGAGTTACATGAAGGTACTTTCGGGACTCATTCCAGTGGACACACCATGGCAAAGAAAATCCTTCGGGCAGGATATTATTGGTCCACAATGGAAGCCGACTATTATCAGCATTCTCGGACATGTCATAAGTGCCAAGTCTATGCTGATAAAGTGCACATACCTCCAGTTCCTCTGAACGTCTTGACAGCACCTTGGCCTTTTGCAATGTGGGGCATTGATATGATCGGCGAGATCAGACCTACGGCATCCAACGGGCATCGTTTCATCCTGGTAGCAATTGATTACTTTACGAAGTGGGTGGAAGAAGCTTCCATTGCTACAGTAACCAAGAACGTCGTGGCACGGTTTATTCGACACAACTTGATATGTCGATACGGTGTACCAGAGAGGATCATTACGGACAATGGTACCAATCTTAACAACAAAATGATCACTGAGCTCTACACGCAATTCAAGATACAACATCACAACTCTTCTCCCTACCGGCCGAAGATGAATGGGGCTGTAGAAGCAGCTAATAAGAACATTAAGAAGATTGTGCAGAAGATGACAGTGACATACAAAGACTGGCACGAAATGTTACCATTTATTCTTCATGGGTACCGTACCTCAGCGCGGACGTCAACCGTGGAAACACCCTACTCCTTGGTATATGGCATGGAGGCAGTCTTTCCCATTGAAGTTCAGATACCCTCTCTTCGGATTATGAAGGATGCAGGTTTGAGTGAAGATGACTGGATTCAGACCCGGCTTGATCAACTGAACCTAATCGACGAAAAGAGACTTACTGCTATTTGTCATGGTCAGACGTACCAAAAAGGGATGATCAAGGCATTTAACAAGAAAGTTAGATGACAAGAGTATCAAGTTGGGGATCTGGTAATCAAGCGCATTATTCTACCTCAAGGTGATCCCAGGGGCAAATGGACCCCTACATATGAAGGGCCATTTGTGGTTAAGAACATCTTCTCAGGCGGAGCTATGATTCTAACCACCATGGATGGTGACGACCTTCCTCACCCCGTCAATGCAGACATAGTGAAAAGATACTACGCTTAATCAAAGACCCGCTAGGTTGACTGGCCTAGGCAAAAATAAGGTCTTCCCAGCGAACCAAAAGGGTTCGGGCAAAAATAAGGGATTAAAATGAAAAAAAACTGTACACCCGGCAAGTCGAACACCTGAAAAGGCGACTTGGGCAAAAAAGGGTATCCCGGTGGACTGAAAACTCGAAAGGGAGGTCCAGGAAAAAATTAGGTATCAAAGCGTAACACTATGTCTCATTGGATCACCTTGCATCCATACTTCGGTATCGACTATCAAGCTCGAACGGCACTAATCAATCTGATTCATCTTTAACCAAACAGCAAAGTGATGAGATGCTTAAAGACATAAAGGCAATAGCAGAGTTGGAACCCAATGGGATTGTTCACATAGCTGTTTTGTTTTGTTTTCACAAATTGTATAAATTCTATTCGTTCGGCGGCGTTCTCTTACTAGGACGTCAACCTCTTGTACAAAAACGCCTATTTACAGGCTAAACTTTAAAATCAATACAATTCATTTTCAGACAAATTTCAAACTGTTTTTCCTTTATCTGTTTTGGTTTGCAAAGAACGTCCAATGTTCATTTTTGATATATGCATTTGACATTAATTGCTGCTCATAAATATTTACATGCGAAACAAAAGATGAATTATTGGTAATATCAGAAACAGGGGCAATGAGAATTGTCTAAGCTGTATAGTTGCTTTTCCCACCAGGTATAAGGTAGATTCAGCTGAAGAATATGGATAAGATACTTTCGCTCCCCGCAGAGTAAGACAGTAATGGTAGCTCTCCCCAGCTGAGACTTGTAACCGTGAATGAATCAGCCATGCTCTCCCCAAGCAGAGTTAATCTACCATCAGCACTAGAAAGGGCTTGATATCCCCGACGGTCTTAATATTCCCCAACGGAGTATAAGAATGTTCCCCGGCAGAATACAAGATACCCCCAGTGGAGTCAATATTTCCCCAGCACAATCTGAAAAAGCTTTCCCAACGGAGTTGAAGCATCATCCCCAGTAGACTCTGGAAGTTTACCCCCAACGGAGTACAAAAATAAATCTCCCCCAACCGAGTTCAAATGATCATTCCTAGCAGAATTCAGAGGATTATCCCCACAAGAGTTTAATAGGGTTATCCCCAGCAAGTTGCAACTAAAATATCATCCCCAGCGAAGTTCTTTCCTTTCACAAATAGGAATTCAATCCTCAACAGATTCAATGTTACCAGCAACGGTAATCCATCCCCAATGGAGTTTATCAGTGGAATCTTCAGCAGAGCATCTCTTCCCCACAGAGTAATCTCCTCATCAGTTTATTCCCCAACAGAGTTATCTTCTCCTACATGCTTATTATCACAATCATCCCCAGCGGAAACGAAGAATTCAATTCTATTCTCCAGCAGCTATCCAGGATTTATTTTCCCCAGCTAAAACATTACATTTCCATACATCATAATACATGCCTATACGCATCATACAAAATAATCTCATTTATGTTGAGAACATCATTGCTTGATCCATATCATGCATTGCATATGACTGACCTTTACCTTTTACGAAAGATGCAGTTAAATTCTCAACTATGTGGAAGACCTTGTCTGGTCCAGTTAAATTGATTCCTAAAGATTTTTCTGATGCCGACCCAGTCAAAGGTATTCCAAGACCTCCTCTGGTCCAGTTAAATTGATTCCTAAAGATTTTACTGATGCCGATCCAGTCAAAGTTGTTTCAAGACGTCCTCTGGTCCAGTTAAATCGATTCCTAAAGATTTTTCTGATGTCGATCCAGTTGAAGTTATAAGACCTTGTCTGGTCCAGTTAAATCGATTCCTAAAGATTTTTCTGATGCCGATCCAGTCAAAGTTGTTACAAGGCCTCCTCCGGTCCAGTTAAATCGATTCCTAAAGATTTTTCTGATGCCGATCCAGTCAAAGGCCTTCTCTGGTCCAGTCAAATCAATTCCTAAAGATTTTTCTGATGCCGATCCAGTTGAAGTTATCCCAAGGCCTTCTCTGGTCCAGTCAAATCGATTCCTAAAGATTTTTATGATGCCGATCCAGTTGAAGTTATAAGACCTTGTCTGGTCCAGTTAAATCGATTCCTAAAGATTTTACTGATGCCGATCCAGTCAAAGTTGTTTCAAGACCTCCTCTGGTCCAGTTAAATCGATTCCTAAAGATTTTTCTGATGCTGATCCAGTTGAAGTTATAGGACCTTGTCTGGTCCAGTTAAATCGATTCCTAAATATTTTTCTGATGCCGATCTAGTCAAAGTTGTTTCAAGGCCTCCTCTGGTCCAGTTAAATCGATTCCTAAAGATTTTTCTGATACCGATCTAGTTAAAGGCCTTCTCTGGTCCAGTCAAATTGATTCCTAAAGATTTTTCTGATGTCGATCCAGTTGAAGTTATCCCAAGGCCTTCTCTGGTCCAGTCAAATCGATTCCTAAAGATTTTTCTGATGCTGATCCAGTTGAAGTTATAAGACCTTGTCTGGTCCAGTTAAATTGATTCCTAAAGATTTTACTGATGCCGATCCAGTCAAAGTTGTTTCAAGACCTCCTCTGGTCCAGTTAAATCGATTCCTAAAGATTTTTCTGATGCTGATCTAGTTGAAGTTATAAGACCTTGTCTGGTCCAGTTAAATCGATTCCTAAATATTTTTTGATGCCGATCCAGTCAAAGTTGTTTCAAGGCCTCCTCCGGTTCTGTTAAATCGATTCCTAAAGATTTTTCTAATGCTAATCCAGTTGAAGTTATTAGACCTTGTCTAGTTCAGTTAAATAGATTCCTAAAGATTTTTCTGATGCTGATCCAATCAAAGTTGATCCAAGACCTCCTCTGGTCCAGTTAAATCGATTCCTAAAGATTTTTCTGATGCCGATCCAGTTGAAGTTATTAGACCTTGTCTGGTCTAGTTAAATCGATTCCTAAAGATTTTTCTGATGTCGATCCAGTCAAAGTTGATCCAAGACCTCCTCTGGTCCAGTTAAATCGATTCCTAAAGATTTTTCTGATGCCGATCCAGTTGAAGTTATTAGACCTTGTCTGGTCTAGTTAAATCGATTCCTAAAGATTTTTCTGATGCCGATCCAGTCAAAGTTGATCCAAGACCTCCTCTGGTCCAGTTAAATCGATTCCTAAAGATTTTTCTGATGCCGATCCAGTCAAAGTTATCCCGAGACCTCCTCTGGTCCAGTTAAATCGATTCCTAAAGATTTTTCTGATGCCGATCCAGTTGAAGTTATTTCAAGACCTCCTATGGACCAGTTAAATCGATTCCTAAAGATTTTTCTGATGTCGATCCATTCGAAGTTCAAACCACCTATCAACAGTCTCCAAATGGCATCTGTAAGCCCATTCCCGACATCACCAGGTTGACACCACTTCATGCGAGTGCAAATTTCTGGGCACTCTAGTGTTCAATCATCTTCCACCTTCGGATCACGAAAGGCCCGAAAGCTAATCTATATCCTCAAGTTTAATAAGATTGAACAGGGGCAGCTGTTGTACCCCAATATTTTCCCTCCCATATTCCTCCAAACACGACAAGAAAAATCTGCAAGTGGCTCAAGATTGCTCAAGAGTTGGACAGTCAAGCTATCTCCTAAGGCAGTCAATTCAAAATTAGGGTTTTGTGTTGCATCAAGGTCCTTACATAAAAGTGACCCCAAGTTCTCCCCAATGTACTAATATGTTCTCAAGTTCATCCATGTCAAATTTCAAGCTTTGTAGAGGAAGTTTGGTCAGTCAATTGATCAAGAGGTCCAAAAATCGACTGTGCTAGGGCAAAGGTCAACTGTGACCTACAAATAGTCAAACCTCAAGATTTTTTGTCAACATTCTCATTTTGAAGGATATTTCATCATTTGATCAAGGGTTGATCATGATTCATCAAAGATTTCTCAAAATTCATCAAAATTCAAAAGTTGCTAAATTAGGGTTTTGTAGGAAAAGTCAACTCAACTTTGACCAAGCATAACTTTCTCATACGTTATGATAAATGACCCATCCAAAGCTCATTTTGAATAGGATTCAATTTCCTACAATCCATCTTCATACCCCAAGATCAAGAAATGCACTCACAAAAGTTACAAATTTGGACATTATAGGTCATTTTTGAAAGTCAACAAAAACACCTTTTTTTCCATAGCTTATAACTTGAGCATGGAATATCCAAATGGGATGAGACCAAAAGGGATGGTTAGAGGACATCTAAAGGTTTCTAAAAAGTTAAAGAAAACTTCCAAATGTTCAAAATTGAAGAAGTTATGCATTGTTGAAGTTGGGCATTTTTGCAAAGTTGCCAAAAGTCAACTATCCCCAAAACTTCAAATTTTGTCAAATGGGCCCATTCCTTTTCACTTGATTTGATCTTGTCACACTACACACGTGTCCTATCTTCAGTCTTGTGTCCATTTATTGATTTTTATATTTTATTTGATTTTTATTGAATTAATTCATTTTAATTCAATTTAAATCCAAATAAAATCCAAATATTGATCACTTGGTATTTTTTTGATTGATACAAGCTTTAATTGTCATCATGGACATGATCAAACTCGTATCTCACCATATCATGAACAAAAAGTTGGATTTGGGACAAATTTGGAAGCTTTTTAATGGTGAATCAAATCACATCTTCAAACATCAATGCATAAGGATTCAGCCCAAGAAAGTTAACCTAATTCATTCCATATTACTTATAAAATGCAAAGGCACGAGAATTGGAGGCTAGAGGTTGCACAATCAAAAGAACGAAAACTTGAAAAAAGGTGGAAAAGCTTGAAACTGAAATCAAGCATAGAGGTGTTTTCAAGGCCAAAACTCAACGTGAGTCTATTGTTGGGTCATCACTAAAGCGAAGACAACTCAAAACAAATCCCCATACCTGCTGAATCGCGCTGTAAGTCTCCCTGAAAACCGCTCTGCATTTGAAATCGCATACTCATATTCTTGCACTTTCTTGGCAAAATCTTTACATATTCAGGTTTATCGTTCCATTTAGAAACTTTTGGCATTATTTGATTGTGTTTTCATAGCCTGTAACCCCCTATCAGATTCTAGGGTTCTTGGGATTCATTTTTGGGCGTTTTCTCTACAGGTAAAATCAGCACCATTAATGGACATGGACGTGTTCATGAGGTAGAGACGATCATGGCTATGGTCTTGGAATCAATTTCCATGGTCTAGAACTCGTTTTAGGATGAACCCATGGATTTAGATGCGGATAAAAATCCGCAGGTAAATAACCAGGCATGGGCGAAGAAGATGACTACGTGCCCCCTCCTCATTGGCCCATTCAAACACTTGGCGCGCGTTTTTTTAATTTTTTGGCATATTATTGATGTTTCCCATATAATATTCATTGTTTATTATGATAACAAATGAAACGTAGTGATGCAGTGGCAAAGGCGTGTGTTCATTGGCTAATAGGACCTGGGTTCGAATCTCAGGTCCCCAACATCTTTGTTATTATTTTTTTGCAGGGATTCCAGTACAAACTCAAGCGTGTGGACTACTATACACCATCACCCAGATGCCTTCCAGATGGCCCCAGGCCAGATCTGGTGGTCAAGAATGAAAGTCCACCATACACCCAAGTCAACGTGCATGTGTGGAAGTAGAAAGGTCAATCAGGCTTGCAACGTAATGGGCCTGGAAAATTGCAATTCTTACCTCCTTTTGGGCCCAGAACCCCCTGAGTATTTTTATTTCTATTTCCTATTTCTTTTATTTAATTGTTTTGTATTATTATTTTTATTATTTAAATCACTAACCAATTAAAATCTTTTTTTCATAAAATCAAAAAACCAAAAATATATTTTATTTATTAAAATTAAATTCATCACTTTATTTTTGTAAATAAATATTAAATTAATTAATTTAGTTTTTAATTAGGTATAACTTTTAATATTTTTGAAATAATTAAAATTAATGTAGAATATTAGGTTTTACTAATTTTGACAAAATTTATTTTATTTCTTTAAATATCCAAAAATATCCAAAAATATCATTTTTATTAATTAATTAATTTATTTATTTAATTAACCTAATGTAATTTCTTTTAATCCAAAAATAACCAAAAAATCACTTTCTTTCAAAAAAGGGTCAAAACCCTAAAAAAGTCGCATTCGATTTAACTTTCTGCACGCGATCCATTTTTCCATATTGATGTAATTATTTTCGGAATGTAATAGCTTTAAATAGGACTTTAATTATTTTATCGCTTTCTTTTAATTTTCGCATTTTAATTTCAAGGGTTGTTTTTGGCGATGTAAATACCCGACGCCTTGTAATAGTTTAGATTTGATTTCCGCAACTTATAAACTGTTAGATGTTTGATAATAGGGAATGCATGACAAGATCAAATGTTTGAACCTAAAATCAACATAGCTCACCCATGACATGTACAAAGATAATATAACCGAAATAACACACTCGCACATGCGCACTCTTATGGTACACTACGCTTGGTTGCCTTCGAACGTGGTCATTGAGTATAGGAGGCTTTAGAGGTCGCCCTCTTGTCCAAAGATCATAGTTTCCTTGAAACGGTTGCCTCGGAAAAATGATCTAAGACATTAGGGTTACCACTAAGGCGTCTTAACATTGCTTTAGTGACCATACGTCCCTTAATCGAATTGACCCTTAAAACTCCAACGATGGTGCTACCTACTCATTCATAGTGGGATAGCATTATCTAAAGGATATTAGAACAAATTGATTCCTTTTTCGAGTAGGTAGATGGTTCATAAGTACTTGCTCCTTTCAAAACAAAACAAAACTTCTCACACTTACACCTTTCAAACAAAAACTTCTTCCAAACCCACAAACACAAAGAAAAGCAATTTTGAAAACACTTTGAGCAAGTACCTAAGAGCCCGTGGATAACCACAGATAGAAAGGGTGCTAACACCTTCCCTTTCTATAATCTACCCCCCGGACCCGAGAAACATCTCAAAAAAGGAATTTTTCTGTGGTTTTTTCCTTTCCTTGTTGGATAAAATAAAAGATGGTGGCGACTCTTGCTTACCGCGACATTTTGCGAAAACAAACACAAAATGCGAACCAGCATTACAAAAATAGTCAGTTCTCTTCCCACCGTATCACAGATAAATTAAAAGTCGGTGGCGACTCTTGCTTACCGCGACATTTTGCGAGCACAAACACAAAACGCAAACCAGCATTCCAAAAAATAGTCAGTTCTTCCCACCGTATCACAGAACTGGCGACTCTGATGGGGATTTTTTATAAGTGGGGTGTACCTTAGGAATAGTTCATAATGTTTTCAATTGCTTGACTTGTATGCTTTATCTTTGTGGGCTTGAATCAGAGTTACTATAGATCCTAACCCGGATCTGGGGGATACCATTTAGGTAAGTAGCAATAAACTGTGAGGGAACTGTACGGCGTAGACCGATACGGTTAAAGAAGTAGCTACGTTGGTGTGGCACTTTAGTATGTACCGATATCCCTTGTGGCGCAACGAGGAGAATATGGGTCTGCTAAGGGGTCATTAAGCACCAACTGACCTTAGAACCTTTAAATTGACCAACTTGGCCATAGAACAGTAGCAGTATGCTACACTCATTGAGACTAAACTCTCGCGATGATTTCGGCAGCAAGAAAAGGTTGATAAACTGGAATTATGAGCGATCGAGGGTAGTTAGTGATATTGAGATCCTCTAGAACCCGGTTAATATTTTTAGGACAGATTTGAACCAACTGAACTGAAAGAGGGTAGTACCTAATCTCCTTGCCAGCCTGAAATCTAAGGGCTATCTGTGTGTCTTGCTTGCCCTTACCATGTTTTCTATTTGTGGATACTTGTGGTGTGTTTTATATCATGACATCATGACATCATGACATTGCATGTATCTTGCATTGGACTAACCTATTTCAAAGATAAAAGGGATTCATCTTTGTTCTGTTTTGTAGGTCATGGCACCCATGCATAGAAACACCATTCGAATCAACTTTGTTCAGGTTCCCACTCAGCTTAAGGAATTGGTTGCAAAGGTTTCAGATACTACCTCCTTCATCAGAAGACATGGGCACCTTCTTGGTTTGGTCACCTCCAAGATGGATGAACAGATGATGAGTGTCTTAGTCCAGTTCTTTGATCCACTGTACCATTGCTTTACCTTTCCAAACTACCAGTTGGTCCCTACCTTGGAAGAGTTCTCTGATCTACTTGGTATCTCTATTCTGGAGCAGACCCCGTTCTCAGGTTGGGAGAAAGTTCTTAGAATGGAAGAGATTGCTTCAGCCCTCCATCTGACAAAGGCTGAGGTAATGTCTAATTGGGAAACTCGTAGTGAAAAAAAGGGCTTCTTGACTAAATTCTTGGTTGGTAAGGCTAATCAGTTCTGGGACAGTCTAGACTTCCAGGCATTTGAAGACATTCTGGATCTTCTCATATATGGTTTGGTGTTGTTTCCTAATTTGGATTCTTTCGTCGACGTGAATGTAGTGAAGGTTTTCATGTACGGTAACCCTATGCCCACTCTCTTGGGTGACATCCTGCACTTTCTTTATGCCCGTACTGCTCGGAAACGAGTAACCCTTATGTGTTGTGCTCCATTGCTGGCGAGGTGGTTTATTTCTCACCTCCCCAAATCAATTTTGAAGAACAAGGAAGGCATGAGTTGGGCCTATAGGATTATGTCTCTCTATCATAATGACATCATTTGGACTATTAAGGGTATGGAAGATGTGGCTATTATTGATCGCTGTGGGGAATACCCCAATGTTCCACTGATAGGAACCAATGAAGGGATCACTTATAACCCTTGTTTGGCCTTACATCAATTTGGGCGAGCCAGGAGGGAAGGACCTCATGAGTTGTTGATGCCGAGTATTATCTTTGACTTCCAATGGGATAGTGATGAGCAACGCCACAAATTCATAAGAGCTTGGGATAGAGTACACAGGTCTAATTCGCACGAGTTGGATGCGAAGACTTCTCTTCCAATGGAGCCATATCTCCGATGGGTTCGAATCTGTGCCCAAAAGTTGGGAATGTCGTACGAAGTCGTCTTGCCTATCATTGTTGAGGTTGCTGATGAAGAAGGGGTTCCTCCTACCATTCTCCATTCGTACATGCCTACTGACATTGGGGCATTAAAGAGATCGTGGATGCAGCTGAGAGAAGAGCGGGATACTTACAGAGAAAAGTATCACGAGCAAGAGCAGAAGATTCAGAAGTTGACAAGGAAGCTGGAGAACAAGCGGATCCTCAATGACTATGTCCGCACCGACAAGAAACAACCATGGGAGCACTGATTGTCTTTTGATTATTTCTAGTTTTGATTTACTTTTCAGTTTTTCTTTCTTGTAACATCTTAAATGCATCTGGTTGAACAATTGGATTTCAAGTTTATCTAATAAAATTGTGTTTCATTTTTTTGGTTTACGAATATGAATCTCTCGACGTCTTTGAAATCATATCATGCGCATATCATTCCCATGCACCTCATAACAGGTGCCCTTACAGGTTTTCTCATCTTCTTCGCTATTTATTTCAGCATCATGTCTTCTGAACCATCAACTAAACAAGCAATCAAGGCTCTGCAAGCTCAAAACGCCCAGTTCCAGGAATTGTTCATGAGTTTGGCTAAGGGTCAGCAAGATCTGAAGACCCTTATCTTGAAAGAGAAGAAGAAGAAGAAGAAGAAGAAGAAGAAGAAGATGGTCCTATTCAATATAGGTCGCAGATTCAGAAATGATTTGCGAGAAGAGGCTGATTTGACCCACTCATCTGGAGGGGGAGATAATCAGGAAGGAAGGAGGGCTCTTAGCCTTGTGGTTTCAGACAACGAGACTGACTTTGACGAAGACAAGTATCCTCCGGCTGAGGATAGGTATAAATAATTGGAAGACCGGTTGAGTGCGATGGAAGTTCAGAAAGTGCCTGGCCTGGACTTTGGTGATTTGGGTCTGTCATCTGGGATGGTGATTCCCCACAAGTTCAAAGCACAAGCCTTTGCTGAATACGATAGGGTTTCTTGCCCAAAACTGCACCTCCGTTCGTATGTTAGGAAGATTCAGCCATACACCGCTGACAAGTACCTCTGGTATCAAATCCTCTAAGATACAAAAGGGTGCTTCATCAGGCACTAAGAAGAAGCCTTTTAAGAAGGAGTCCAGTGCTGTTTACAGTTTAAAAAGTTAGAATAGACCTGAACTCCGCCAAGCTGTTAATGCGGTGGTTATATCAAGACCTGCTGGTGCTCCTCAGCGTAACAATCCGCCAAGGGCCGAGAGACCTCGAAGACAATTCACTCAGCTCAACATGACTTTATCCCAAATTCTGCCGCAGTTATTGAAAACCAACTTGGTGATTTCGAGGGAGGCCCCGAAGAGTCCCAACACAACATCACTGATGTACGATCCGAATGCCCACTAAGCTTTTCACTCTGATAGCCTGGGGAATGATACGGATAACTGTTGGGTTTTGAAGAATAAGGTACAGGATCTGATTGACGCTAAGGAAATTCAGTTCGAAGCACTGGAGAAGTCGAATGTCATAACGACACCTATGCCCAAACATGACGCGGGAGTGAATGCTATTGGGGATGACGATGATGAAGAGTTTGATATTGACAGCTGGATCTACCCGACTGCCGATGGTGTACTGAGCAATTGGATAGCAAAGGACTTCATCCCAATTTCTTTTGTTACCCAGTAATGAGACTTTTGTTTTGTATTTGTAACAGACAATGTTTTAAACTTTATGGCCTGGTGTCTTACCCGGGGCACCGTGGCTTCATCTGTGAGGGCTTTATGTGTGTCATCTACATATATCATTAATAAAAGCATTGTACATTTTTTGCATTTCAAATCATTGCGCTCCTTGTTTTTCGTTTATTACATATTGCAAAACATCTATTTTACACACACTCACATATACAGGTCTACATCCACTCTGGATCCTACTGGTAACGACTCTGCTACTGCCAGTTATGACTTTCAAAGTTCGATCAGCTTAGCCGAAGACGAAGGTGAAGATGATTTCGAAGTGCCTGGTGAACTTGCTAGACTGTTACTTCAGGAAGAGAGGGCAATACATCCACATAAAGATCCAGTGGAATCAGTAAATCTAGGTACAGAGGTAGACAAGAAAGAGGTCAAGGTCGGTGCAAATCTGGAGCTTAGTGTTAAACAACAGTTGATTCAGATGCTGCGAGACTACGTTGAGATCTTCGCCTGGTCTTATGAAGATATGCCGGGGTTGGATACCGATATTGTGGTTCATCGCCTGTCTACCAAGGAAGACTGTCCTCCAGTAAAACAGAAAGTTCTCCGAATGCGCCCGGATATGTCTGAGAAAATCAAGGCTGAAGTGATGAAACAGTTTGATGTCGGTTTTCTAGCAGTTACTTCTTACCCACAGTGGGTGGCCAACGTGGTTCCTGTGCCGAAGAAGGATGGTAAAGTTCGAATGTTTGTTGATTATAGGGATCTGAACAGGGCAAGCCCCAAGGATGACTTCCCTCTGCCTCATATCGACGTTTTGGTTGACAACACCGCTCAACATACGGTCTTCTCCTTTATGGATGGTTTCTCCGGTTATAATCAGATTAAAGTGGCTCCCGAAGACATGGAGAAGACGACCTTTGTTACTCAATGGGGTACCTTTTGCTACAAAGTCATGCCCTTCGGATTGAAGAATGCTGCGGCAACGTATCAGCGCACCATGGTCGCCTTGTTCCATGAAATGATCCATTATGAGATTGAGGTATACATCGACGACATGATTTCAAGATCCCAGACTGAAGAAGGGCATCTCGACCATCTTCAGAAGTTATTTGACAGATTGAAGTTGTACAAGCTGAGGTTAAACCCGAACAAGTGCACCTTCGAAGTGAGATCTGGTAAGCTGCTGGGTTTCGTCGTAAGCGATAAAGGTATTCAAGTGGATCCTGCAAAGGTGGAGGCTATACAGGAAATTCCAGCTCCCCAAATAGAAAAAGAAGTTAGAGGCTTTCTGGGACGTTTGAACTATATTGCCCGATTCATCTCACATATGACTGCTACTTGTGAGCCAATCTTTAAGCTACTGAAGAAAGATCAAGTGGTAAGATGGAATGATGAATTTCAGGCCACTTTCGAAAGGATCAAAGAATATCATCAAGAGCCACCTATTATGATGCCTCTAGTTGAAGGGAGACCTTTGATCTTATACTTGACAGTACTCGAAAATTCGAAGGGGTGTGTGCTGGGTCAGCATGACGAGTCTGGCCGAAAAGAGCATGCTATTTATTACCTTAGCAAAAAGTTTACCGACTGCGAGACCCGATACTCATTGCTTGAGAAAAAATGCTGCGCTTTGGCATGGGCTGCTCGCCGGCTGAGACAGTATATACTTACTCAATCTACTCTATTGATATCAAAGATGGATCTGATCAAGTATATCTTTGAGAAGCCTGCCTTGTCCAGACGAATAGCAAGATGGCAGATGATCTTGACTGAGTATGACATCCAGTATATGACCCAAAAGGCAATTAAGGGAAGTGTGTTAGCAGATCATCTTGAACATCAGGAAGTGGATGATTACCAGTCGATAAACTTTGAATTCCCTGATGAGAACATCATATGGGTAACCGACTGTGAAGAACCTGGACCAGATGAAGGACCTGAGGAAGGATCCTGATGGTCTATGTACTTTGATGGAGCTTCAAACGCTTTGGCCAATGGCATTGGCACCGTGATCATATCTCTTAAAGGCTCTCATACTCCGTTTACCGCCCGACTATGTTTCAACTGCACCAACAATATGGCGGAGTATGAAGCGTGCATTATGGGTCTTCGAGCAGCAATTGACCTAAGGATTAAGTTCTTGAGTGTTTTCGGAGATTCTGCTCTCGTGATCAGTAAGATCAAAGGTGAGTGGGATACGAAACACCCTAATCTTATTCCTTACAAGGAGTATGTGTTGACGTTGCTTCCACACTTCGAGGAGATAACCTTTGAACACATCCCTAGAGAGGAGAATCAATTGGCGAATGCGCTAGCTACGATGTCTTCTATGTTCAAAGTCAATTGGGACAACGAGGCTCCCCAGATTATCATTGAAAGGCTGGACGAACCTGCACATTGTTGCGACATTGAGACTAAAGAGGTAACAGAAAAACCCTGGTTTCATGAGGTGAAGAGGTATCTTGAGGCTCAGGAGTACCCTGAGGGTGCATCTGTTAATGACAAGAAATTTCTGAGAAGGTTTGCGGCAAAGTTCTTCATCAGCAATGGTATCCTTTACAAGCGTAACCATGATGCAACCTTACTGCAATGTGTGGATAAGAACGAGGCAGAAAGGATCATGGCGGATTTACATGAAGGTACCTTCGGAACTCATTCCAGTGGACATACCATGGCAAAGAAAATCCTTCGGGCAGGATATTTTTGGTCCACAATGGAAGCCGACTGTTATCAGCATTCTTGGACATGTCACAAGTGCCAAGTCTATGCTGATAAGGTGCACATACCTCCAGTTCCTCTGAACGTCTTGACAGCTCCGTGGCCTTTTGCAATGTGGCGCAATGATATGATCGGCGAGATCATACCTACGACATCCAACGGGCATCGTTTCATCCTGGTAGCTATTGATTACTTTACGAAGTGGGTTGAAGCAACTTCCTTTGCTACAGTGACCAAGAACGTTGTGGCACGTTTCATTCGGCATAATCTGATCTGTCGATACGGTGTACCAGAGAGGATCATTATGGAAAATGGTACAAATCTCAACAATAAGATGATCACCGAGCTCTACAAGCAATTCAAGATACAGCATCATAACTCTTCTCCTTACCGACCGAAGATGAATGGGGCTGTCGAAGAAGCTAATAAGAACATTAAGAAGATTGTGTAGAAGATGATGGTGACGTATAAAGATTGGCATGAGATGCTACCGTTTGCTCTTCATGGGTGCCGTACCTCAGCGCGAACGTCAACAGAGGCAACCCCCTATTCTTTGGTTTATAGCATGGAGGACGTCTTGCCCATTGAAGTTCAGATACCCTCTCTTCGGATTATGAAGGGTGCAGGTTTGAGCGAAGATGATTGGATTCAGACCCGGCTTGATCAGCTGAACTTAATCCACAAAAAGAGACTTACTACTATTTCTCATGGTCAAAGGTATCAAAAGCGGATGATCAAGGCGTTTAACAAGAAAGTCAGACGACAAGAGTATCAAGTTGGGGACCTGGTTATCAAACGCATCATACTACCTCAAGGTGATCCCAGGGGCAAATGGACCCCTACCTACGAAGGGCCATTTGTGGTTAAGAACATTTTCTCAGGAGGAGCTATGATTCTAACCACCATGGAAGGTGACGACCTTCCTCACCCCGTCAATGAAGACATAGTGAAAAAATACTACGCATAATTAACGACCCGCTAGATCGACTGGCCTAGGAAAAACTAAGGGCTTCCCGACGAACCAAAAGGGTTCGGGCAAAAATAAGGGATGAAAAAAAAATCTGGACACCCGGCAAGTCGAAAACCTGAAAAGACGGCTTGGGCAAAAAAGGGTATCCCGGTGGACTGAAAACCCAAAAGGGCGGTCCAGGAAAAAATTAGGGATCAAAAGCGTAACACTATGTCTCATTAGATCACCTTGCATCCATACTTCGGTATCGACAATCAAGCTCGGACGGCACTAATCAATCTGATTCATCTTCAACCAAGTAGAAAAGTGATGAGATGGTCGAGAACATAAAGGCAATAGCAGAGTTGGAACCCAGTGGGATTATTCACATAACTGTTTTGTTTAGTTTTTCACAAATTATGTAAATTCTATTATTCGGCGGCGTTCTCTTACTAGGACGTCAACCTCTTGTACAAAAACGCATATTTATAGGCCAAACATCAAAATCAATACAATTCATTTTCAGATAAATTTTAAACTATTTTTCCATTTTCTGTTTTGTTTTGCAAAAGAACGTCCAATGTTCATTTTTTATATATGCATTTGACATTAATTGCTTCTCATAAATATTTACATGCGAAACAAAAGACGATTATTGGTAATATCAGAAACAGGGGCAATAAGAATTGTCCAAACTTTACAGTTTCTCTATCCACCAGATACAAAGGTAGATTCAGCTGAAGAATGGTTAAAGTGCTTTCACTCCCCGCATAGTAAGATAGTAATGATAGTTCTCTCCAGCTAAGACTTGCAACTGTGAATCGATAATATTCTCCCCAAGCAGAGTTTATTTACCATCAGCACTGAAAGGTCTTAATATTCCCCAGCGGAGTATAAGAATATTCCCCGGCAAAATACAAAATATCCCCAGTGGAGTTTGAAAATTTTCCCAGCGCAGTCTGAAAAAGCTTCCCCAGTGGAGTTTGGAGAATCATCCCCAGTAGACTTTGGAAGATTGTACCCAGTAGAGCTCAAAGGATTATCCCCATTAGAGTCTAAAAGGTTTGTCCCCAGGGAAGTTACAACTGAAAGATCATCCCCACCAGAGTTCATTCCTTTCACAAACAGAAATCAATCCCCAACAGGATTCGGTATCACCAGCAACGGTAATTCATCTCCAGTAAAATTTATCAGTGGAATCCTCAGTAGAGCACCTCTTCTCCACAGAGTAATCTCCTCACCAGCTTATTCCCCAACAGAGTTATCCTCTCCTGCAGGTTTATTCTCGCAATCGTCTTCATTCGCCATCCCCAGTGGAAACAAAGAATTCAATTCTTTCCTCTAGCAGCTATCCGAGATTTATTTTCTCCAGCCAAAACATTACATTTCGATACATCATGACACGTGCATATACGCATCATACCACACAATCTCATTTATTTTGAGAACATCATTGCTTGACATGTCATGCATTGCATACGACTGACCTTTACCTTTCAGGAAGGATGCAGTTAAGTTCTCAGCTATGAAGCTTTTACCCAAGTCGAACTACTGACCGGTTCTTAAATCTCAACTGAATTATTCTCGGTTGAATTACAGATAAGGTTCTAAATCTCGACAATTTTCCTCCGTCGAAGTGTGGACGAGTTCTTAAATATCAACAGAATTATCCTCCGTTGAAGTACAAATAGTTCCTAAATCTCGATGAAGATGTTTCCCTCAGTCGAAGTACTGACCGATTCTTAAATCTCAACTGAATTAGTCTCTGTTGAATTACAAATAAGGTTCTAAATCTCGACAATTTTCCTCCGTCGAAGTGTGGACGAGTTCTTAAATCTCAACAGAATTATCCTCCGTTGAAGTACAAACAGTTCCTAAATCTCGATGAAGATGTTTCCCTCAGTCGAAGTACTGACCAGTTCTTAAATCTCAACTGAATTAGTCTCGGTTGAATTACAGATAAGGTTCTAAATCTCGATAATTTTCCTTCGTCGAAGTGTGGACGAGTTCTTAAATCTCAACAGAATTATCCTCCGTTGAAGTACAGACAGTCCTAGATCTCGATGAAGATGTTTCCCTCAGTCGAGGTACTGACCGGTTCTTAAATCTCAATTGAATTAGTCTCGGTTGAATTTTAGATAAGGTTCTAAATCTCGACAATTTTCCTCCGTCAAAGTGTGGACGAGTTCTTAAATCTCAACAGAATTATCCTCCGTTGAAGTACAGACAGTCCTAGATCTCGTTGAAGTTGTTTCCCTCAGTCGAAGTACTGACCGATTCTTAAATTTCAACTGAATTAGTCTCGGTTGAATTACAGATAAGGTTCTAAGTCTCGATAATTTTCCTCCGTCTAAGTGTGGACAAGTTCTTAAATCTCAACAGAATTATCCTCCGTTGAAGTACAAACAAGTCCTAGATCTCGATGAAGATGTTTCCCTCAGTCGAAGTACTGATCGGTTCTTAAATCTCAACTGAATTAGTCTTGGTTGAATTACAGATAAGGTTCTAAATATCGTAAAAGTTCCTCTGTCGAAGTGTGGACGAGTTCTTAAATCTCAACAGAATTATCCTCCGTTGAAGTACAGACAGTCCTAGATCTCAATAAAGATGTTTCCCTCAGTTGAGGTACTGACCGGTTCTTAAATCTCAACTGAATTAGTCACGGTTGAATTACAGATAAGGTTCTAAATCTCGACAATTTTCCTCCGTCGAAGTGTGGACGAGTTCTTAATTCTCAATAGATTTATCCTCGGTTGAATTACAGACAAGTCCTAGATCTCGATGAAGATGTTTCCCTTAGTCGAAGTACTGACCGGTTCTTAAATCTCAACTGAATTAGTCTCGGTTGAATTACAGATAAGGTTCTAAATCTCGACAACTCTCCTCAGTCGAAGTACTGACCGGTTCTTAAATCTGAACTGAATTAGTCTCGATTGAATTACAGATAAGGTTCTAAATCTCAGCAATTCCCTCAGTCGAAGTACTGACCGGTTCTTAAATCTCAACTGAATTAGTCTCGGTTGAATTACAGATAAGGTTCTAAATCTCGACAGATTTCCCCCAGTTGAATTACGGGAAAGTTCTTAAAACTCAACGGAGATGTTCTCTCAGCTGAAGTACAGGCAAGTTCCTAAATCTCAACAAAGATCAGGCTCCCCAGCAGAATCTTCTACAACAACAGGTATACAAGTTCTCGCTAAGGAATCTCTTATGCGATCTACACTCCTGTTGATGGCATCTTTAAGCCCATCCTCCCGCCAGCGGTCTCCAAATGGCATTTGTAAGCCCATTCCCGACATCACAAGGCTGATACCACTTCATGCGAGTGCAAATTTCTAGGCACTCTAGTGTTCAATCATCTTCCACCTTCGGATCACGAAAGGCACGAAAGACAATCTACATCCTCAGGTTTAAGAATATTGAACAGGGGAAGCTGTTGTACCCCAAAATTTTCCCTCTCATATTTCTCAAAACATTGCAAGAAAAATCTCCAGGTTGCTCAAGAGTTGGACACACAAGCTATCTCATAAGGCAGTCAACCCCAAATTAGGGTGTTGTGTTGAATCAATATCCTTGAATCCAAATGACCTCAAGTTATCCCCAATGTCCTAATATGTTCCCAAGGTCATCCATGTCAAGTTTCAAGCCTTATAGAGGAAGTTTGCTCACTCAATTGCTCAAGGGTCCAAAAATCGATTGTGCTAAGGAAAAAGTCAACTGTGACCTATATACAGTCAAACTTCAATATTTTTTGTCAACATTCTCACTTTGAAGGATATTTCATCATTTGATCAAGGGTTGATCATGATTCATCAAGGATTGCTCAAAATTCATCAAGACTCAAAAGTTGCTAAATTAGGGTTTTGTAGGAAGAGTCAACTCAACTTTGACCAAGCATAACATTCTAATATATTATGAGAAATGACCGATCCAAAGCTAATTTTGAATAGGATGCAATTTCCTACAATCCATCTTCATACCCCAAGATCAAAAAATGCACTCACAAGAAGTTATGAATTTGGACATTATAGATCATTTTTGAAAGTCAACAAAAACACCTTTTTTTCCAAAGCTTATAACTTGAGCATGGAATATCAAAATGAGATGAGACCAAAAGGGTTGGTTAGAGGACATCTCAAACTTTCTAAACAGTCCAAGAAAACCTCAAAAAGTTCAAAATTGAAGAAGTTATGCATTGTTGAAGTTGTATATTTTTGCAAAATTGCCAAAAGTCAACTATACCCAAAACGTCAAATTTTGTCAAATGTGCCCATTTATTTCCACTTGATTTGAGTTTGCATCATTGTCCACGTGCCCTAGCTTCATCCATGTGTCCATATATCATTTTTATTATTTAATTTGATTTTAATTTGAATTTATTCATTTTAAATCAAATTAAATCATATAAAATCAAAAAAATGATAACCAAAGATTTTTTATTGATTGTAGGCTTCAATGGACAGCTAGCATATCTCCAAACTCGTACCAAGGCAAATCATGTGTAAAAAGATTGAATCAAATCAAATTTGGCATGTTTGTAAATGGGAATCAAATCATATTCATGTGCATTGATTTGGGGGGATTCAGTCCATGATTTCTACCCTAATACACTACACAATACATAAGCAAGGCAAAGGATATGAAATAAGGGTTGGAAGCTGCAGAGAGAGGAAGAACAAGATTTGAAAAATTCACAAAAAAGCTTGAGATTGAAACTATAGCTAGAGGCATTTTCAGAAGCCAAGACCTGTCCCAATCGCTTCCTGGGCGTTCACTCAAGCCAAACCAATCCAAAGCAAGCTTGTTCAGACATCCAAACGCGCTGTAAGTGTCACGATAACCACTCCTGTTCTTGAAATCGTAACTCATTATTCTGGCATCATTTGAACAAACTAACTGCATATTTGTAATCCTCACAACAATTCCAAGCTATTTGCATCATTTAATTTCGTTTATATAACCTGTAATGCAAAACACCATAACTAGGGTTCTTGGAGCTTTTTTGGGCGTTTTCTTTTCAGGAACAATTGACCATCAAGAAGGGTATGGTTAGGACCGGGAGGTTGAGACGAGCATGACCATGCCCTTGAAATTCATTTTTGTGGCTCGTAGCAAATTTTGGAGGTGGACTGGCTTATAGCTACGGACTTCTGTCCGTTGGTATAGGTCTATGCATTTTTAGCCACGGACATGAGGTTGAAGACGATGCGTGGCGCCCCATCATTGGGCCATTCAAACCACGCGCGCGTTTTTTTTTTTAATTTCTGGAAATTATTTCACTTTTTATATAATATGCATTATTTGCGTTATAATAACAAATCCAGCAGCGTGTCTCAGTGGCCTACATGTTAACTTCCAAGGTGTTAGTGGTTGGAGGTCAGGGGTTCGATCCCTGCCTCTAGCGCTTTGCATTTTCTTGTTTCTTTTCAGGTATTTCAATGCATACGCCTATCTGCAGCCTACCATACATCTTCATCCCTCCAATTGCCAGATGGCCAAAGGCCAAATCCGAGGGTTCAAAGCTGATGGTCCACCAAGACGCTAGTCAATGCACAGGCACCTGATCTCAAAAGTTAACAAAGGCCAGCATTTTGGGCCTTCCAATTGTTGTTCATACTCCCAAATTCAGGCCCAAACCCCTCCTTTCTTCTATTTATTTATTTTATTTTATTAATTGTTTTTATTATTTTTGTTTAATTACTAACCAATAACAATTTTCCTCTTTACTAAAAAAATCACCACAAAAAATATTTTTTATTTCAAATCTAATTTTAATCTTTTATTTTTATTAAATAATTTTATTAATTAATTAGGTTTTAATTAGAAAACTTTAATTCCTTTTGAAAATAAATAATTAATTAGATTTAATTAGGTACTAACCATTAATTTAATTAATTTCATTTTCTTTCTTAAAAACCTAAAAATAATTTATTTTTACTAATTAATTTATTTAATTTAGTTTAGTAATTAATTTAGGTTTAATTTATTTCTTAAAATTAAAAACAACAAAAAGATATCTTCTTTTACCAAAAAGGATCAAAACCCTAATCATGCGTTCGATTAAATTTTGTGCCGCGATTTACTTTATTTTATCCAATAATGTACTTGCTCCCGGATTGTAATAGTTAAATAGGACTTTTATTTATTTTTATCGCTTTATTTATTTTCAAAGGGTTTGTCTTTGGCGATGTAAATACCCGACGCCTTGTAATTTAAATTCCGCATTTTATTTCCGCAAGTTATAACTGTTAGATGTTTGATAATAGGGATGCAGGACAAGACTGAATGTTTTAACCTACAATCAAATTAGATCACCCTTAACATGTACAAAAGATAAAAAGAACTGAAAACGACACACTTGCACATGCGCACTCCTAGGGTACACCCCACTTGGTTGCCTTCGTACGTGGTCATTGAGTATAGGTCACTTTAGAGGTCGTCCTTTTGTCTAAAAGATCATAGTCGCCTCGAAACGGTTGCCTCGGATATAGTTGCCTCAAACAAATTATCTAAGACATTAGGATTATCGCTAAGGCGTCCTAACATTGCTTTAGTGATCGTACGTCCCTTATTTGAATTGACCCTCAAACTCCAACGATGGTGCTACCTACTCATTAATAGTGGGATAGCATTGTCTAAAGGAAATTAGCATAGAACGATTCTTTTTTCGAGTAGGTAGATGGTTCTTAAGTACTTGCTCTTTCAAAAACAAAAACTTTTCACACTTACACTCCTTTTTGAACAAAGTTTTCAAAACCACTTCATACGCTCTTGAGGACAGAAGCAAGAGTTAAATCGAAGTTTCAAAACAAAAACTTTTTTCAAACCCACAAGCACAAAGAAAACAATTTTGAAAACATTTGAGCAAGTACCTAAGAGCCCGTGGATAACCACGGATAGAAAGGGTGCTAACACCTTCCCTTTCTATAATCTACCCCCGAACCCGAGAAATATCTCAAAAAAGGAATTTTTATGTGCTTTTTTCCTTTCTTTGTTGGATAAAATAAAAGTCGGTGGCGACTCTTGCTTACCGCGACATTTTGCGAGCACAAACACAAAACGCAAACCAGCATTCCAAAAAACAGTCAGTTCTTCCCATTGTATCACAACATGTATTGAGTAAAATGGGAGGAAATTTTTTGGGGTACAACAGTGTTAAAATAATACATAAATCCAAAACCTTTTGGAAATTCCCCACGTTTCTCCATTTGTCTAAGTGGATTTCAAAAGGTTTTGGATTTATGAACTATGATAACTAAAGAAGAAAAGTTGTGATTTTTGAGCACCACAACTATACTTATATAAGGGGAAAAAAGTTTGTTGTGTGATGTGAAATAGGTAATGAAAGATTGTTGGATATGTTGAATTATTTATGGAAGGTTTGTAGTCATACTTTATTCATTTATGAAGTTTTGTTTCTCCATTTATCTCAAATCAAATTTATTGTTATTATTTTTAAATTATAAATATATTTCTTTAATACTACAACTTTTATTTTGATAGTTTTAAACAATAAATAAGAATTTTAATTAAAAAAGTAGACATAACAAATTTTCTGATTTCTTATATTCTATAAATGTAATGTACTACAAATATTGATAATTATATTCGCCAGTGCATTTTGAATGCGTGTGTGTGTGTGTGAAACATGAATCATGATAACTTATGAGAGAGAATTTGTGATTTTTTAGCACAACATCAATATTTATTTAAGTGAAAAATTATTTTTGTGTAATGTTAAATATTTAAGTAAAGTTTGTTTGATACATTGCAATATTTAAGGAACCTCAGTAGTCTTATTTAATAAATTTAAGGAGTTTTTGTTCTTAAATTACCTCTTATCAAATTTATGGTTATTATTTCTAAATTTGAAGTAAATTTATAAATAAATACAAAAAATTTATTTCGATCATTTTTAAACAATAAAATATAATTTTGATTTATAACGTAAATATAAAAAATTTGTTATATCTTATATTCTATAACTGTAAGTTACTACAAATATTTTAAATGATTTACACAAGTGCATTTTATATGAGTTCATTATGCTTTCCACTGATATAGATATTATTATTAACAACTTTTTCATTTAAGATAAAATTAAAATCCCTATAACATCATAATATAGACTTATATAGTATCCATACAATATAAAAAACATAGAGCAAGATTTATGCAAGAAACAAAATAGAAAAATTAAAATTTTTGAAATTTTTTTACGAATTGTCATTTAATTTTATCTCCTACTATACATTAATAAGAATATGTGTTAAAATAATACATAAATCCAAAATGTTTTGGAATTTCGCTATGTTTCTTCATTTGTCTAAGTGGATTTCAAAAGGTTTTGGATTTATGAACTATGATAACTCAAGAAAAAAAGTTGTGATTTTTGAGCACCACAACTATACTTATATAAGGGCAAAAAAGTTTGTTGTGTGTTGTGAAATATGTAAGGAAAGATTGTTGGATAGGATGAATTATTTAACAAAGGTTTGTAGTCTTACTTTATTCATTTATGAAGTTTTGTTTCTCCATTTATCGCAAATCAAATTTATTGTTATTATTTTAAAATTATAAATATTTTTCTTAAATACTACAACTTTTATTTTGATACTTTTAAACAATAAATAAGAATTTTAATTAAAAAAGTATATATAACGAATTTTCTGATTTCTTATATTCTATAAATGCAATGTATTACAAATATTGATAACTATATTCGCCAGTGCATTTTGGATTAGTTCTTATAACTATTTTTGTGTGTCTTGTAAATGAGGTTAAGTGGGTGTTATAAAGAGTGTATGGAGTGAGATTAGTGGTTGACTTGAGGTAAAATTGAGTGGAGGGCAGATTTGGAAGTTTTGAATAAAAATGAGGTGTTATATGGTATGTGCGTTTTGTGCATGATACATATGGCCTTTTGTGCATTTTGTATCCCACATGGGCTCAGTTTACACCCTAAAAAGATAGTACAAGTTGGTAGTGAATTGCGAAAGATATTAAGAAATGACCACATTTGGAAATTTTGAAGAAAATAATAGAAAAGTGGTGCATGAGTGTATTGAGGAGGTATATGTTGTGCACATGGGCTAGTCATGAGGTTTGGGTAAGGTAAGAATGACCCATAATGCTTGTAACCTCAATTTGCAACAATTGGTAACTCTAAATGCCATAAATGGTAAATAAACTTCAAAAAATCATATCTTGTTCAAATTTTATTCAAACAACACGAACCTTGAATTTTTGGAAAGGGAGAATGATTTCCTACAATTTTCATGTTGATTACTTTTTTTTTTGAATCCATTAAAGTCCCCAAAAGTGGCCACGAAAAATACTAGGTTGAACCACAGAACTTGTAAATTCTCACTAAGTTATGAACTTTGACATGTTGAAACACCCAACTTGTCTCTACCATAACATGGTGAATTTTCATCCAAATGAGGAAAACTTGGACTCTATGGAAATAGGGAAGGAAAATCTACAACATTCATGTTTGATGTATTTTGCAATGAGGCCTTGAAGTACCTCGAAACTGGCCACGAAAATTGCTTCCTAAAGCTGAAACAAAAATACTAAGAAAAAATTCTAAGTGTTGGGAAATTGCAAGTTTGAAATAGCCAACTTCTCTCTACCATAACATGTTTAGAAATGATTCAATCTTGATGAAACTAGTATGGTTATAAAGATCAGAGAAAGATGAACATTTTTCATGTTGAGGTTATTTTAATTTTAAGCTTGAATCAATGTGAAATCTAGCCAAGCAAATGCTTCAAATACATGCAAACTTTCCATAATTGGAAACTTTAGAAAACCTTAATTTCTCTAAATTAAGTAAGTTAATCCAATTCTAGATTTTTGATAAATCCTTTGACTTTTATTTACCAAATCTCGACCATTGATCATTTTTGACATGTTTGACACACTTGACCATAAAAAGTCAGTAGTTGACTTTTTTGCCTGCATAGTTGACTTTTCCCTGATTTTATCTTTTTATCTGTGCAATTGATCCTCTTCCAATCAAAATTGATGACCAATCTTTTAATAATATATGCTTAGGGACATATTGAGAAGCATGGAATCAAGTGTTGTTCAAAAAATCAGAGACATCATGGTTTAAGCACAAACCCTAATTTTGAATGCTTGTGCTAGGAGGTGATGATCCAATCTCAAAGCCATAATTCCTATGAGCATGAGGGAGAATCCATTGAACTAAGATGTCTCATATGATGATGAGAGGATATTACTTTCAACAAATTGGCTCATACAAACACCACATGCTTCATCTGGCCAAAACTCTAATTTCAAGAGATGAATAGGAGAAATGTGATTCACTTCAAAACACTTGCAATTTTCAAACTTCTGATGAATCATTGAGACAAATGTGATGTCTTGAGGTATGAGAAACCCTTGGATTCTGATTCTGATGGTGATTATGTGGATGCTATAACCTTCAAGCAGTTGGTTGGTTCTCTTAGGTACTTGTGCAATACCAGACCTGACATTTGTTATGCAGTTGGAGTGGTTAGCAGATTCATGAGCAAACCAAAGCGGTCTCATTATCAAGCTGCTGTCAGGATTCTGAGGTATATCAAAGGAACTCTAAAATACATAGTGTAATTTCCTTCTGGAAGACAGACATAATCATAATTAGTGAGTTATTCTGATTCTGACTGGTGTGGAGACAGAGTTGACAGAAAATTACTTCTGGTTACTTATTCAAGTTTCTGGCAGGTCCAATTTCTTGGAGTTCCAAGAAACAACCTGTTGTGGCTCTGTCAACATGTGAAGTTGAATACATTGCAAGTGTTGTAGCTGCATGTCAAGCTGTTTGGCTTCTGAATCTTCTGGAGGATTTGAAGATTGAGATAGAGAAACCTCTGAAGCTGTTGATTGATAATAAGTATGCAATCAATCTTGTAAAGAATCCAGTGATGCATGGAAGTAGAAATCATATTAAGACGAAGTATCATTTTCTGAGAAGTCAAGTGCAGAAAGGAGTGTTAGAAGTTCTCCATTGTAGCACTCAAAAGCAGCTGGCAGATGTTCTGACGAAGGCAATAAAAACAGACCAATTTCTTCGCTTGAGAAATGAAATTGGTGTTGTTAATTTCTGATAGTTACTAAATTACAGGATGGTATTAGAGGGTAATTTAGTATTTTTCCATTTTTGGATATTCTCTTTAAGGCATATGTGGCATTCTTATCTTTACTAGTTTTGTGTATAAATAGGTGTATTAGGTTTCATTTAATACAATCAATCCTCTTCCAATCATTTGTGGCAGCTTTATAGCATTTATCTTTTCTCTCTTCTTCCTCAATTTCATCACCTTGCACCGACATTGAGCACCACAACTATACTTATATAAGGGGAAAAAGTTTGTTGTCAGATGTGAAATGTGTAAGGAAAGATTGTTGGATATGTTGAATTATTTAAGGAAGGTTTGTAGTGTTACTTTATTCATTTATGAATTTTTGTTTCTCCATTTATCTCAAATAAAATTTATTGTTATTATTTTTAAATTAGAAATATTTTTCTTAAATACTACAACTTTTATTTTGATAGTTTTATACAATAAATAAGAATTTTAATTATATATATATATATATATATATATATAGAGAGAGAGAGAGAGAGAGAGAGAGAAGAAGAAGATTGCGGGCAGATTTGGAGAGTGTGCACAACAGTCAACAAGGAGCTTGGTTCCTAATGGGCGATTTCAACAATGTGATTAAATCAACGGACAAAATCGGGGGCAATTTGGTTTCTGATGCTGAGATTGTGGATCTCAAAGCCTTGATGGAAAAAGTTGGCATCTATGAGAAAGATAACACAGGTGATTATTACACCTGGACTAACAAGCACATTGTGGGGACAATATATTCTAGAATTGACCATTTCTTGGGAAATACTGAATGGTTGATGGATAACATTGACTTGAAGCTAGTTGTTCTTCCTTGCAGTGTCTCAGATCATAACATGCTCTGTTTGAATGGCCCTTTGTAGAGAGAGGCCAAGAATTCTCATTTTAGGTTTACTAATAGTGTGATTCAGATTGATGGTTATCATGAGGTTGTTGGTGATAATTGTAACACCCCAATTCTACCCCGACAAATTATATAAATAAATCAGAGTTATAAAAATCATTCATGCAAATGAATCGGTAAGCCACAAATTCTTCTATCAAAATTCATTGCATTCATCGTGGATATATAACACTTTTAAAACATCGAATGAACCATCATCAAAACATATTTAATTAAATAATTCAACATATACGCAGCGGAATTCTTATAACATCTTTATCATCATTACAGCGAATTCGAACTAACATAATTTAATAGTAATCCACTTAAAGTTCAACAACAAAATTAATCGAAAATCTAAAGCAACAAGCATTCATCCCCCCGAGTGTTACATATCAGAGCAATGACACCGACTCGAACTATTAAGGTATACAACCTTCACTCTTGATTACCTGCATGTTACCGACATAAGGACAACATTCAAACAGAAGGGGTGAGATATCTAACAACATAATAGAACGCAGGATAATTAATACATTAAATTAGATAACATAACATCACCACTTCTCATCTCTAATCACAACAATAATACACATTCACAACATCAATACACACTTCTTTATGCAGTCATATAATGCGACTCGTTACTATGCAAATGCATGTGGTACCATTGGAGCAGAACTCCCATCTCAAAATTTTGCCAATTAATAGAGGCATCAACAAGGCATAAGCCTTCATCTCAATATTCGCCAATACATGCCATCTGAACGAGCATAAGCTCCATCTCAGAATGTAATGTATGCGACACAATCATGAATGTAATAACAACACCATAATTGACAACATATCAATACAACACCATCATTGGCCAAAGGCCTACTGTTGTACCCAAAAATTTTCTCTCTCATATTCCTCAAGACATTGCAAGAAAAATCTCCAAGGAGGCTCACGGTAGCTCAAGAGTTGGTCAGACAAGTTATCTCCTAAGGCAGTCAACCCCAAATTAGGGTTTTGTGTTGCATCAAGATCTTTGAAACCAAATGACCTCAAGTGCTCACTAATGTCCTAATATGTTCTCAAGATCATCCATGTCAAATTTCAAGCCTTGTAGAGGAAGTTTGCTCAGTCAATTGCTCAAAGGTCCAAAAATGGACTGTGCTAGGGCAAAAGTCAACCGTGACCTACAAACAGTCAAACTTCATGATTTTTTGTCAAAATTCTCATTTTGAAGGATATTTCATCATTTGATCAAGGGTTGATCATGATTCATTAAGGATTGCTCAAAATTCATCAAGACTCAAAAGTTGCTAAATTAGGGTTTTGTAGGAAAAGTCAACTCAACTTTGACCAAGCATAACTTTCTCATACTTTATGAGAAATGACCCATACAAAACTCATTTTAAAGAGGATGAAATTTCCTACAATACCTCTTTATATCCCAAGTTCAAAAAATGCACTCACAAGAAGTTATGAATTTGGACATTATAGGTCATTTTGGGAAGTCAACAAAAACACCTTTTTTCCCAAAGCTTATAACTTGAGAATGGAATATCAAAATGAGATGAGACCAAAAGTGTTGGTTAGAAGACGTCTCAAGATTTCTAAAACGTCCAATAACACCTCCAAAAGTTCAAAATTGAAGAATTTATGCATTGTTAAAGTTGGACTTTTTGCAAAATTGCCAAAAGTCAACTATCCCCAAAACATCAAATTTTGTCAAATGGGCCCATTCTTTTCCACTTGATTTGAGCTTGCATAGTTTCCCACGTGTTCTAGCTTCAGCCATGAGCCCATATTTCATTTTTATTATTTAATTGAATTTATTTATTTTAAATCAAATAAAATCATAGAAAATCCAAAGAATTAATAACTCATCATTTTCTGATTGTTTTAGGCTTTATTTACAGCTAGCATCACCATGGGATTCGTATCAAATCAAATCATGGGCAAAAATATTGAATTGAATCAAATTTGGAAAGGTTTAATAATGGAGATCAAATCACATTCATGTGCATTGATATGAAGGGGTTCAGTCCATGATTCTTACCCTAATACAAAGCACATTACATAAGCAAGTAGAAGGGGACGAAATCAGGGTTGGAAGGTGCAGAGAGAGGCGGAACCAGAATTGGAAAATTCACAAAAAAGTGAGAGATCAAAGTCCAAGCTAGAGGCGTTTTCGGGACTTGGGACTTGTCTCAATCGATTGCTGATCATCTCTAGAAGCTTTTACAATCCAGACCACGCGTTTTCAAGCACTCTAAAGCCCTGTAAGTACCTCGTGGATCCGCTTCCTTCTTGAAATCGTAAATCATTATTCTGGCATCATTTAAACAAAGTAATTGAATATTTGTGATCACAAGAACATTTGCAAGCTTTTTATATTAGTGAATTTCATTTATATGATCTGTAACAAGAATCCCCATAGTTAGGGTTCTTGGAGTTGTTTTGGGGTTTTCTATTTCAGGAACAATTGATCCACGTGAAGGGCATGGTTGCAATCAGGAGGAGGTGACGAGTTCAACCATGCTCGTAGAATGCATTTTCATGGCCTATGCAAGGTTTTAGAACGGACCAAGCTTATAGCTACGGACCTCTGCCCGTTGGTATAAGTCTCTGCACTTTTAGCCACGGACGAGAGGTTGGGGATGATGCGTGGCACCCCATCATTGGCCCTTACAAACCAAGCGCGCGTTTTTTAAATTTCTGGCAATAGTTTTGTTTTTTATATAATATACATTATATTCATTGTAATAATAAATTCAGCAGCGTGTCCCAATGGTCAGCATGTCAACTTCCAAGGCGTTAGGGGCTGGAGGTCATGGGTTCGATCCCTGCCTCCAGCACTTTGTATTTTCTTCTTTCTTTTCAGGCTATCACGTGCATACACTGGCTTGCAGTACACCATGCTCCCTTTCCCATCCAAATTCCAGATGGCCAAAGGCCATATCTGATGGTCCATGATTGGAGGTCCACCATAGGCCAAGTCCATGCGTGCATACCAGATCCCAAAAAGTCAAAGAAGGCCAGCAATGTTGGGCCACGAAATTGCTACCAGCACCACAAATTCAGGCCCAATACCTCTCTCTTCTATTTATTTATTTTGTTTTATTAATTGTTTTATTATTTTTGTTTAATTTCTAACCAATCATAAACTTCCTTTTTATTAAATAAAATCACCAAAAAATGTTTTTTTTTATTTCAAATCAAATTTTAAACTTTTATTTTTCTTAATAAATTTATTAACTAAATAGGTTTTAATTAGAAAACTTTAATTCCTTTTGTAAAATAAATAAAATTAATTAGACTTAATTAGTTTTTAACCCTTAATTTAATTATTATTATTTCTTTCCTAAATAATCAAAAACTCAAAAAAATAAAAAAATTTATTTTTTCATTTAGTTAATTTATTTAATTTAATTTAGTAATTAATTTAGGTTTAATTTCTTTCTTAACATAAAAACAAGATAAAAACAACAAAAAGATATTTTCTTTAACCAAAAGGGTCAAAACCCTAATCATACGCTCGATTTAATTTCCCGCACGCGTTACTTATTTTTATCTCATAATGTACTTGCTCCCGGATTGTAATAGTTAAATAGGATGTTTAATTATTTTTATTGCTTTATTTTATTTTTCAAAGGGTTTATCTTTGGCGATGTAAATACCCGACGCCTTGTAATTTAAATTCCGCCTTTTAATTCTGCAAATTATAACTGTTAGATGTTTGATAATATGGTTCGCATGACAAGACTGAATGTTAATCTTAAAATCAAATTAGATCACCTTTAACATGTACAAAGATAAAATTAAATGAAAATGACACACTCGCACATGCGCACTCTTAGGGTACACCCCATTTGGTTGCCTTCGTACACGGTCATTGAGTATAGGTTGTTTTAGAGGTCGCCCTCTCGTCTAAAAGATCATAGGCACCTCAAAATGGTTGCCTCGGATATTGTTGCCTCAAAAAAATGATCTAAGACATTAGGGTTATCGCTAAGGCGTCCTAAACATTGCTTTAGTGACGGTAAGTCCCGCATTCGAATTGACCCTTTTAAACTCCAACGACGGTGCTACCTACTCATCAATAGTAGGATAGCATTGTCTAAAGGAAATTAGCATAGAACGATTCTTTTTTCGAGTAGGTAGATGGTTCTTAGATACTTTCTCTTTCAAAAACAAAAACTTTTCACACTTACACTCCTTTTCGAACAATGTTTTCAAAAATACTTCATACGCTCTTGAGGACAGAAGCAAGAGTTAAATCGAAGTTTCAAATAAAAACTTTTTCAAACCCACAAGTACAAAGAAAGCAATTTTGAAAACAATTGAGCAAGTGCCTAAGAGCCCGTGGATAACTACGGATAGAAAGGGTGCTAACACCTTCCCTTTCTATAATCTACCACCCGAACCCGAGAAATATCTCGAAAAAGGAATTTTTCTGTGCTTTTTTCCTTTCCTTGTTGGATAAAATAAAAGTCGGTGGTGACTCTTGCTTACCGCGACATTTTGTGAAAACAAACGCAAAACACAAACCAGCATTTCAAAATAGTCCGGTTCTGGCCACCGTATCACAGAACTGGCGACTCTGCTAGGGAGTATTTAAGTGAGGTGTACCTTAGGATTAGTTTATATTGTTTTCAATTGTTTAATCTGTTTGCTTTATATTTGTGGACTTTATATCGGAGTTACTATAGATCCTAACCAGGATCTGGGGATACCTTTTAGGTAAGTAGCAATAAACTGTGAGGGAATTGTACGGCGTAGACCGATACAGTTGAAGCAGTAGCTATGTTGGTGTGGCACTTTAGTTTGTACCGATATCCCTTGTGGCGCAACGATGAGAATATGGGTCTTCTAAGGGGTCATTAAACACCAACTGACCTTAGCACCTATAATTGACCAACTTGGCCATAGAACAGTAGCAGTATGCTACACTCATTGAGACCAAACTCTCGCGATGATTTTGGCTGCAAGAAAAGGTTACTAAACTGGAATTATGACCGATCGAGGGTGGTTAGTGATATTGAGATCCTCTAGAACCCGGTTACTATTTCTAGGGCAGGTTTGAACCAACTGAACTGAAAGAGGGTAGTACCTAGACTCCTTTCTAGCCTGAAATCTAAGGGCTATCTGTGTGACTTGTGTGCCCTTACCATGTTTGCTATCTGTGAATACTTGTGATGTGTTTCTATCATGACATCATGCATCATGACATTGCATGCATCTTGCATTGGACTAACCCATTTCAAAGACAGAGGGGATTCATCTTTGTTGTGTTTTGTAGGTCATGGCACCCATGGGCAGAAACTCTATTCGGATCAACTTTGTCCAGATTCCCACTCAGCTTAAGGAATTGGTTGCAAAGGTTCCAGATACTGCCTCCTTTATCAGAAGACATGGGCACCTCCTTGGTTTGGTCACCTCCAAGATGGATGGACAGATGATGAGTGTCTTAGTCCAGTTCTTTGATTCACTGTACCATTGCTTTACTTTTCCGGACTACTAGTTGGTCCCCACCTTGGAAGAGTTCTCTGATCTACTTGGTATCTCCATTCTAGAGCAGACCCCGTTTACAGGTTGAGAGAAAGTCCTTAGGCCGGAAGAGATTGCTTCAGCCCTCCATCTGACAAAGGCTGAGGTAATGTCTAATTGGGAAACTCGTAGCGGGACAAAAGGATTATTGACTAAGTTCTTGGTTGATAAGGCTAATCAGTTCTGGGACAATTTAGACTTTCAGGCGTTCGAGGACATCCTGACTCTTCTTATTTATAGTCTGGTTCTGTTCCCAAACTCAGATTCTTTCGTCGACGTGAATGCAGTGAAGATTTTCATGTCCGGTAATCCTGTGCCTACTCTCTTGGGTGACATCCTGCACTCTCTTTATGCCCGTACTGCTCGGAAACGGGGAACCCTTATGTGTTGTGCACCATTGCTGGCTAGGTGGTTTATTTCTCACCTCCCCAAATCAGTTTTGAAGAACAAGGAAGGCATGGGTTGGGCCTATAGGATTATGTCCCTGGCTCACATTGATATCATCTGGACTATTAAAGGCATGGAAGACGTGGCTATTGTCGATCGCTATGGGCAATATCCCAATGTTCCACTGCTAGGAACCCATGGAGGAATCACCTATAATCCGTGTTTGGCCTTACATCAATTTGGGCGAGCTGGGAGGGAAGGACCTCATGAGTTGCTAATGCCAAGTATTGTCTTTGATTTCCAAGGGGATAGTGACGAGCAACGCCGCAGATTCATAAGAGCTTGGGATAGAGTGCACAGGTCTGATCCGCACGAGTTGGGTGCAAAGACTTCTCTTCTAATGGAGCCATATCTCCGATGGGTTCGAATCCGTGCCCAAAAGCTGGGAATGTCGTACGAAGCCGTCTTGCCTATAACTGTTGAAGTTGTTGATGAAGAAGGGGTTCCTCCTACCATCCTCTATCCATACATGCCTACTGACATTGGGGCATTAAAGAGTTCGTGGATGCAGCTGAGAGAAGAGCGGGATACTTACAGAAAAGTATCACGAGCAAGAGCAGAAGATTCAAAAGTTCACAAGGCAGTTGGAGAATGAGCGGATCCTCAATGACTATGTCTGCACCGATAAGAAACGACCATGGGAGCACTGATTGTCTTTTGATTATTTCTAGTTTTGATTTACTTTTCAATTTTTCTTTCTTGTAACGCCTTAAAGGCATCTGTTGAACAATTGAATTTCAAGTTTATCTAATAAAAGTGTGTTTCATTGTGGTTTACGAATTTGAATCCCTAAAGTCTTTGAAATTATATCATGCACATATCATTCTCATGCACCTCATAACAGGTACCCTTACAGGTTTTCTCATCTTCTTCGCTGTTTATTTCAGCATCATGTCTTCTGAAACATCAACTGAACAAGCAATTAAGGCTCTGCAGGCTCAAAACGCCCAGTTCCAAGAATTGTTCATGAGTTTAGCTAAGGGTCAGCAAGATCTGAAGACCCTTATCTTGAAAGAGAAGAAGAAGAAGAAGAAGAAGAAGAAGAAGACAGTACTATTTAATATGGGTCGCAGATTCAGAAATAATTTTCGAGAAGAGGTTGATTTGACTCACTCATCTGGAGGTGGAGATAATCAGGAAGAAAGGAGGGCTCCTAGCCCTGTGGTCTCTGACAACGAGACGAACTTTGACGAAGACCAATATCCTCCGGCTGAGGATAGATATATGTAGCTGGAAGACCGATTGAGCGCGATGGAAGTTCAGAAAGTGCCTGGTCTGGACTTTGGAGACTTAGGTTTGTCATCTGGGGTGGTAATTCCCCACAAGTTTAAAGCACCGATCTTTGCTAAATACGACGGGGTTTCTTGCCCAAAGTTGCACCTCCATTCGTATGTTAGGAAGATTCAGCCATACACCGCTGACAAGAACCTCTGGATCCACTTCTTTCAAGGCAGTCTCTCAGGGACTCAGCTTGAATGGTTTTACCAACTGGAAGGAGCTAGTATCCGTAATTGGGAAGACTTGGCTGCTGCTTTCTACAAGTAGTACCAATACAATGCTGACCTTGCTCCCACGCGTACCCAACTCTAGGGTATGTCTATGGATGCGGGTGAAGGTTTCAAAGATTATGCTCAGAAGTGGAGGGACCTTGCTGGAAGAGTGCAACCTCCCTTGGCCGATAGGGAGCTAGTGGATATGTTTTTGGGGACCTTGTATGGTCCGTATTTCAACCATCCGATTGGAAGTTCGTCATCCGGGTTTAGAGAGCTGATCATGACTAGGGAAAGGATTGAGGCCGGTATCAAATCTGGCAAGATACAGAAGGGTGCTTCATCAGGCACCGAGAAGAAGCCTTTTAAGAAGGAGTCCAGTGTTGTTTACAGTTCAAAAAGTTAGAGTAGACCTGAACGCCGCCAAGCTGTTAATGCAGTGGTTATATAAAGACCTGCTGGTGCTCCTCAGCGCAACAATCAGTCAAGGGCCGAAAGGCCACAAAGACAAATCACTCAGCTTAACATGACTTTATCCCAAATTTTGCCACAATTGTTGAAAACCAACTTGGTGATTCCGAGGGAGGCCCCGAAGAGTCCCAACACTACATCACCCATGTACGATCTGAATACCCGCTATGCGTTTCACTCTGATAGCCCGGGGCATGATACAGATAACTGCTGGGTCTTAAAGAATAAAGTACAGGACTTGATTGATGCGAAGGAGATTGAATTCGAAGCACCTGAAAGACCTAATGTTGTGACTGCTCCTATGCCCAAGCATGGAGTAAATGCTGTAGATGAAGACTCGTTTGTGGTTTCTGTGAAAGACATTGTTACTCCATTGATGACTGTGAAGAAGAACCTTCTGGTAGTCGGTTTATTTTCGGGTTGTGATGAAGGTTGTCGTATGTGTTCCATCCTACCTACCGGTTGCCATCTTTTGAAGTCAGGTGTCCAACGCCTGATGGATAATAAAGAAATTCTGTTTGAGAAGAATTTTGTTCCTTTGGTTCCTGCTGAAGAAGTTGTTATAATTACCATTTTCGACAATTCTTCCAAGGTTTCCACGAGAAAGCCTGTTAGAATTACATCTGTTCCAAGAATTGCACCATTGATCATCACCGTTCCTGGGCTTATCCCCTATACATCAAATAAAGCTGTCCTATGGCACTACGGGGCTGACGTGTACTATCACGGAGTTAAGAAAGACTTGAGTGCTTAAGAGGCTGATACTGACATCAGCAACATTGTTGGATCTAGTAAAGTCACCCGCAGCGGAAGGCTTTTCTCCCCTGAGATCTCTCCACTGGTTGTTCCAAAGCCTGTTGTTATTACACCTGCCAGTGTACCTGCTACTGTTCCTGTTCAAGTTCCCATTCTTACCCCTGTTATCGAGTCATCTGACACTCGGGGCAAAGGGACCAATGATGAGTCTGCCCAGATGGAGGCTCCAAAGATGATTACTGTTGGAGCCTCTAGACAAGAGATGGAGGAAATTTTGAAGATCATCAAAAAGAGCGACTACAATATAGTCGAGCAGCTGGGGCAAACCCCGTCCAAAATTTCCATGTTGTCACTGTTGCTATGCTCAAAAGCCCATGCCAAGGCTCTGATTTCTTTCCTGAAGACTGCACACATACCGTAAGAAACATCAGCTGATCAGTTTAAAGACTCGGTGGCAAGTTTAACTGTTGATAATGGGTTGGGTTTCTCTGACGCCGACTTGACTGCTAAGGTGAAGAATCACAATGACGCCCTGCATGTCTCCATTGAATGCAGGGGCACTACTCTTGCTCACGTATTGGTAGATACTGGGTCATCGATAAATGTGTTACCTAAGAAAGCTCTAGGCCGGTTAGACTATGAAGGGTTGGAGCTGAAACCAAGCAATATTGTAGTCAGGGCTTTTGATGGGTCCAAGAGAATGGTGCACAGAGAAGTGGATATTCCGATTAAGGTTGGTTCACAGGTTTTCGCATCTACATTCTATGTGATGGATGGCCATCTTATTCTTGTTTGCTGGGTTGCCCGTGGATCCACAAAGCTGGGGCAATAACCTCAACGCCCCACCAGAAGCTAAAGTACCCAGTGAAAGGGAAAATTGTGACAGTACAAGGAGAAGAGGAGTACATGGTGAGCCACCTCAACTCCTTCCGATATGTAGAGATGGACGGGGAGTTCATTGAGACCCCATTTCAGCATTTTGAAGAGGTTCCCTAAACGCTGGCATCAACTGAAACTGTTGTCGAAGATTCTCCAATGAAGATGGCTTCCCTAAAGGATGCTTGGGCTATTGTCGAGAAAGGTGGGTGTGCAAATTGGAGCCAACTCCCTGATTTTGCATATAAGACTAACAAGTTTGGTTTGGGTTTCACTGCAGAAGCTCAAAGGGCTGTTCGGAATGCACAGATCGGAAGACCTCCCCTGTTCATCAGCAATTCGGGAGTGAATGCCATTGAAGACGATGTTGAAGAATCTGAGTTTGACAGCTGGATTTACCCAACGGCCGACGGTGGATTAAGCAATTGGATGGAAAAAGACTTCGTCCCAATTTCTTTTATTACCCAGTAATGAGACTTTTGTTTTGAATTTGTAACAGACAATGTTTTTAAACTTTACGGCCTGGTGTCTTACCCGGGGCACCGTGGCTTCATTTGTGGGGGCTTTATGTGTGTCATCTACATATATCATTAATAAAAGCATTGGACGTTTTTTTGCATTTCAAATTTTGCGCTCCTTGTTTTTCTTTTATTATATATTGCAAAACATCTATTTTACACACACTTACATATACAGGTCTACATCCACTCTGGATCCCACAGATAACGACTCTGCTACTGACGGTTATGACTTTGAAAGTCCGATCAACTTAGCCGAAGACGAAGGTGAAGATGATTGCGAAGTGCTTGGTGAACTTGCAAGACTGTTACTTCAGGAAGAGAGGGTTATTCAGCCGCATGAAGAGCCAGTGGAATCAGTAAATCTGGGTACAGAGGTAGACAAGAAAGAGGTCAAGATTGGTGCAAATCTGGAGCCTAGTGTCAAGCAACGGTTGATTCAGATGTTGCGTGACTATGTTGAGATCTTTTCCTGGTCTTACGAAGATATTCCTAGGTTGGATACCGATATTGTGGTTCACCGCATGCCTACCAAGGAAGACTGTCCTCCAGTGAAACAGAAGGTCCGCCGAATGCGCCCGGAGATGTCTGAGAAAATCAAGGCTGAAGTGATGAAACAGTTTGATGTAGGTTTTCTAGCAGTTACTTCTTACCCACAGTGGGTGGCCAATGTGGTTCCCATGCCGAAGAAGGATGGTAAGGTTCTGATGTGTGTTGACTATAGGGATTTGAACAGGGCGAGCCCCAAGGATGATTTCCCTCTTCCTTATATCGACGTTCTGGTTGACAACACCGCTCAACATAAGGTCTTCTCCTTTATGGATGGTTTATCTGGTTATAATCAGATTAAAATGGCTCCCGAAGACATGGATAATACAACCTTTGTTACTCAATGGGGTACCTTTTGCTACAAGGTCATGCCTTTCAGATTAAAGAATGCAGGGGCAACGTATCAGCGCGCCATGGTCGCTTTGTTCCATGACATGATCCATCATGAGATTGAGGTATACGTTGATGACATGATTGCAAGATCCCAGACTGAAGAAGAGCATCTTGACCACCTTCAGAAGTTATTTGACAGGTTGAAGTTATACAAGCTGAGGTTAAACCCGAACAAGTGCACCTTCGGGGTGAGATCTGGCAAGCTGTTGGGTTTCCTCGTAAGAGATAAAGGTATTCAAGTGGATCCTGCAAAGGTGAAGGCTATACAGGAAATGCCAGCTCCCCGAACAGAAAAAGAAGTCATAGGATTTTTGGGACGATTGACCTATATTGCCCGATTCATATCGCACCTGACTGCTACTTGTGAGCCAATCTTCAAGCTACTAAAGAAAGATCAAGTGTTAAGATGGAACGATGAATTCCAGGCCGCTTTCGAAAGGATCAAAGAGTATTTCCAAGAGCCACCCATTCTGATGCCTCCAGTTAAAGGGAGACCTTTGATCTTATACTTGACAGTACTCGATAATTCAATGGGGTGCGTGTTGGGGCAGCATGACGAGTCTGGCCGAAAAGGGCATGCTATTTATTACCTTAGCAAAAAGTTTACCAACTACAAGACCCGATACTCGTTGCTCGAGAAAACTTGTTGCGCTTTGGCATGGGCTGCTTGCCAGCTGAGACAGTATATGCTAACTCACACTACTTTATTGATATTAAAGATGGATCCAATCAAGTATATCTTTGAAAATCCTGCCTTGTCCGGAAGAATAGCAAGATGGCAAATGATCTTAACTGAGTATGACATCCAATACACGACCCAAAAGGCAATCAAGGGAAGTGTGTTGGCGGATCATTTGGCACATCAAGCAGTGGATGATTACCAGTCTATGAACTTTGAATTCCCGAATGAGAATATCATGATAGTAACCGACTGTGAAGAACCTGGACCGGATGAAGGATCTGAGGAAGGATCCCGATGGTCTATGTACTTTGATGGAGCTTCGAAAGCTTTGGGCAATGGCATCGGCGCCGTGATCATATCTCCTAAAGTCTCTCACACTCCGTTTACCGCCCGACTATGTTTCAACTGCACCAACAATATGGCGGAGTATGAAGCGTGCATCATGGGTCTTAGAGCAACAATTGACCTAAGGATTAAGTTTCTAATTGTTTTCGGAGATTCCGCTCTCATGATCAGTCAGATCAAAGGCGAGTGGGATACGAAACACCCAAATCTCATTCCTTACAAGGAGTATGTATTGATGTTGCTTCCGCATTTCAAGGAGATAACCTTTGAAAACTTCCCTAGAGAGGAGAATCAGTTAGCGGACGCGCTATCTACGATGTCTTCTATGTTCAAAGTCAATTGGGACAACGAGGCTCCCCGAATTATCATTGAAAGGTTGGACGAACCTGCACATTGTTGTGACATTAAGACTGAGGAGGTAGCAGATAAATCCTGGTTTCATGAGGTGAAGAGGTATCTTTAGGCTCAGGAGTACCCCGAGGGTGCATCTGTTAATGATAAAAAAATTCTGAGGAGATTTGCAGGGAAGTTCTTCATCAGCAATGGCATCCTTTACAAGCGTAACCATGATTCAACCTTACTGTGATGTGTGGATAAGAACGAGGCAGAAAGGATCATGGCAGAGTTACATGAGGGTACTTTTGGAACTCATTCCAGTGGACACACCATGGCAAAGAAAATCCTTCGGGCAGGATACTATTGGTCCACAATGGAAGCTGACTGTTATCAGCATTCTCGAACCTGTCACAAGTGCCAAATCTATGTTGATAAGGTGCATATACCTCCAGTACTTCTGAACGTCTTGACAGCTCCGTGGCCTTTTGCAATGTGGGGCATTGATATGATCGGTGATATCAGACCTACAACGTCCAACGGGCATCGTTTCATCCTGGTAGAAATTGATTACTTTACGAAGTGGGTTAAAGCAGCTTCCTTTGCTACAGTAACCAAGAACGTCGTGGCACGGTTCATTCAGCACAATCTGATTTGTCGATATGGTGTACTAGAGAGGATCATTACGGACAATGGTACAAATCTCAACAATAAGATGATCACTAAACTCTGTAAGCAGTTCAAGATACAACATCATAACTCTTCTCCTTACCGGCCGAAGATGAATGGGGTTGTCGAAGCGGCTAATAAGAACATTAAGAAGATTGTGCAGAAGATGACAGTGACGTACAAAGATTGGCACGAGATGTTACCATTTGCTCTTCATGGGTATCGTACCTCAGCGCGGACGTCAACAGGGGCAACCCCCTATTTCTTGGTATATGGCATGGAGGTTGTATTACCCATTGAAGTTCAGATGCCCTCTCTTCAGATTATGAAGGACGCAGGTTTGGGCGAAGATGACTGGATTCAGACCCGGCTTGATCAGCTGAACCTAATCGACGAGAAGAGACTTACTGCTATTTGTCATGGTCAGACGTATCAAAAACGGATGATCAAGGCATTTAACAAGAAAGTTAGACGACAAGAGTATCAAGTTGGGGACCTGGTGATCAAACACATTATCTTACCTCAAGGTGATCCCAGGGGCAAGTGGACCCCTACTTACGAAGGGCCATTTATGGTTAAGAACATTTTTTTCAGGAGGAGCTATGATTCTAACCACCATGGATGGTGACGACCTTCCTCACCCCGTCAATGCAGACATAGTGAAAAGATACTACGCATAATCAAAGACCCGCTAGGTCGACTGGCCTAGGCAAGAATAAGGGCTTCCCGGCGAACCAAAAGGGTTCGGGCAAAAATAAGGGATGAAAATGAAAAATCAGTACACCCGACAAGTCGAAAACCTGAAAAGGGGGCTTGGGCAAAAAAGGGTATCTCAGTGGACTGAAAACCCGAAAGGGCGGTCCAGGAAAAAATTAGGGATCAAAGCGTAACACTATGTCTCATTGGATCATCTTGCGACCAGACTTCGGTATCGACTATCAGGCTCGGACGGCACTAATCAATCTGATATACCTTCAACCAAGTAGCAAAGTGATGAGATGCTCAAGGATATAAAGGTAATAGCAGAGTTGGAACCCAGTGGGATTATTCACATAGCTGTTTTGTTTTCTTTTACATAAAATGTAAATTCTTTTATTCGGCGGCGTTCTCTTACTAGGACATCAGCCTCTTGTACAAAAACGCCTATTTACAGGCCAAACTTCAAAATCAATACAATTCATTTTCAAAGAAATTTCAACTATTTTTCCTTTTTCTGTTTTGTTTTGCAAAGAACGTCCAATGTTCATTTTTGATATATGCATTTGATATTAATTGTTGCTCATAAATATTTACATGTGAAAGAAAAGATCATTACTTGTAATATCAGAAACAGGGGAAAATAAGAATTGTCCAAAATGTACAGTTGCTCTGTCCACCAGGTACAAGGTAGATTCAGCTAAAGAATATGACCAAGATGCTTTCACTCCCCGCAGGGTAAGGAAACGACAGTAATGATAGTTCTCCCCAGCTGAGACTTGCAACTGTGAATCGGTAATATTCTCCCCAAACAGAGTTTATCTACCATCAGCATTGAAAGGTCTTAATATTCCCCAACGGAGTATAAGAATGTTCCCCGGTAGAGTACAAAACAACCCCAGTGGAGCTTGAATTTTTTCCCAGCGCAGTCTGAAAAATCTTCCCCAGTGGAATTTGGAGAGTCATCCCCAGTAGACTTTGGAAGATTGTCCCCAGCAGAACTCAAAGGATTATCCCCATTAGAGTCTAACAGGTTATCCCCAGTGAAGTCACAATTGAAAGATCATCCCCCAGCGGAGTTCTTTCCCTTCACAAACAAGAAGTCAATCCCCAACAGGATTCAGTATCACAAGCAATGGTAATCCATCCCCAGCGGAATTTATCGGTGGAATCCTCAGCAGAGCATCTCTTTCCCACAGAGTAATCTCCTCATCAAGTTTATTCCCCAATGGAGTTATCCTCTCCTGCAGGTTTATTCTCGCAATCATCTTCATCCCCTATCTCTAGCGGAAATGAAGAATTCAACTCTGTTCTCCAGCAGCTATCCGGGATTTATTTTCCCCGGTTAAAACATTACATTTCCATACATCATGACACATGAATATACGCATCATACAACACAATCTCATTTATTTTGAGAACATCATTGCTTGATATATATCATGCATTGCATACAACTGACCTTTACCTTTCAGAAAGGATCCAGTTAAGTTCTCAGCTAGGGAGCTTTTACCCAAGTCGAAGTACCGACGGTTCTTAAATCTCAACTAAATTATCCTCGGTTGAATTACAGATAAGGTTCTAAATATCGACAGTTCTCCTCCGTCAAAGTACTGACAGTTCTTAAATCTCAACAGAATTATCCTTCGTTGAATTACAGACAAGTCCAAAATCTCGATGAAGATGTTTCCCTCAGTCGAAGTACTGAACGGTTCTTAAATCTCAATTGAATTATCCTCGGTTGAATTACAGATAAGGTTCTAAATCTCGGCAAAGTTCCTCAGTCGAAGTATGGACGAGTTCTTAAATCTCAACAGAATTATCCTCGGTTGAATTACAGACAAGTCCTAAATCTCGATGAAGATGTTCCCCTCAGTCGAAGTACCGACCGGTTCTTAAATCTCAACTGAATTATCCTCGGTTGAATTACAGATAAGGTTCTAAATCTCGGCAAAGTTCCTCCGTCGAAGTATGGACGAGTTCTTAAATCTCAACAGAATTATCCTCGGTTGAATTAAAGACTATTCCTAAATCTCGATGAAGATGTTTCCCTCAGTCGAAGTACCGACTGGTTCTTAAATCTCAACTGAATTATCCTTGTTTGAATTACAGATAAGGTTCTAAATCTCGGCAAAGTTCCTCCGTCGAAGTATGGACGAGTTCTTAAATCTCAACAGAATTATCCTCCATTGAATTACAGACAAGTCCTAAATCTCGATGAATATGTTTCCCTCAGTCGAAGTACTGACCGGTTCTTAAATCTCAACTGAATTATCCTCGGTTGAATTACAGATAAGGTTCTAAATCTCGGCAAAGTTCCTCCGTCGAAGTATGGACCAATTCTTAAATCAATAGAATTATCCTCCATTGAATTACAAACAAGTCCTAAATCTGGATGAAGATGTTTCCCCCCAGTTGAAATACAGGAAAGTTCCTAAATCTCAACAAAGATCAGACTTCCCCAAAGCGGAATCTTCCACAACAACAGGTAGGCAAGTTCTCGCTAAGGAATCTTTTATGCGATCGAAACTTCTGCAGATGGCATCGTTAAGCCCATCCTCTTTCCAGCAATATCCAAATGGCATCTGTAAGCCCATTCCCGATATCACCAGGCTGATACCACTTCATGCGAGTGCAAATTTCTGGGCACTCTAGTGTTCAATCATCTTCCACCTTCAGATCACGAAAGGAACGAAAGTCAATCTACATCCTCAGGTTTAAGAAGATTGAACAGGGGCAGCTGTTGTACCACAAAATTTGCCCTCTCATATTCCTTAAGACATTGCAAGAAAAATCTCCAAGGAGGCTCAAGGTAGCACAAGAGTTGGTCAGACAAGTTATCTCTTAAGACAGTTAACCCCAAATTAGGGTTTTGTGTTGCATCAAGATATTTGAAACCAAATGACCTCAAGTGCTCACTAATGTCCTAATATGTTCTCAAGATCATCCATGTCAAATTTCAAGCCTTGTAGAGGAAGTTTGCTCAGTTAATTGCTCAAAGGTCCAAAAATCGACTATGCTAGGGCAAAAGTCAACTGTGACCTACAAACAGTCAAACTTAAATATTTTTTGTCAACATTCTCATTTTGAAGTATATTTCATCATTTGATCAAGGGTTGATCATGATTCATTAAGGGTTGCTCAAAATTCATCAAGACTCAAAAGTTGCTAAATTAGGGTTTTATAGGAAAAGTCAACTCAACTTTGACCAAGCATAACTTTCTCATAATTTATGAGAAATGACCCATCCAAATCTAATTTTGAAGAGGATGCAATTTCTTACAATCCATCATCATATCCCAAGTTCAAAAAATGAACTCACAAGAAGTTATGAATTTGGACATTATAGGTCATTTTTGGAAGTCAACAAAAACACCGTTTTTGCCAAAGCTTATAACTTGAGCATGGAATATCAAAATGAGATGATAACAAAAGGGTTGGTTAGAAGACATCTCAATATTTCTAAAAAGTCCATGAACACCTCCAAAAGTTCAAAATTGAAAAAGTTATGCATTTTTAAAGTTGGACTTTTTTGCAAAATTGCCAAAAGTCAACTATCCTTAAAACATCAAATTTTGTCAAATGGGCCCATTCTTTTCCACTTGATTTGAGCTTGCATTGTTTCCCACGTGTCCTAGCTTCATCCATGAGCCCATATTTCATTTTTATTATTTAATATTATTTTTAATTGAATTTATTTATTTTAAATCAAATAAAATCATAGAAAATCCAAAGAATTAATAACTCATGATTTTCTGATTGTTTTAGGCTTTATTTACAGCTAGCATCACCATGTGATTCGTATCAAATCAAATCATGGGCAAAAAGATTTAATTGAATCAAATTTGGAAAGGTTTAATAATGGAGATCAAATCACATTCATGTGCATTGATATGAAGGGACCCAGTCCATGATTCTTACCCTAATACAAAGCACATTACATAAGCAAGCAGAAGGGGACGAAATCAGGGTTGGAAGGTGCAGAGAGAGGCAGAACCAGAATTGGAAAATTCACAAAAAAGTGAGAGATCAAAGTCTAAGCTAGAGGCGTTTTCAGGACTTGGGACTTGTCTCAATCGATTGTTGATCATCTCCAGAAGCTTTTACAATCCAGACCACACATTTTCAAGCACTCTAAAGCCCTGTAAGTACCTCGCGGATCCGCTTCCTTCTTGAAATCGTAAATCATTATTCTGGCATTATTTAAACAAAGTAATTGCATATTTGTGATCACAAGAACATTTGCAAGCTTTTTTGTATTAGTGAATTTCATTTATATGATTTGTAACAAGAATCACCATAGTTAGGGTTCTTGGAGCTGTTTTGGGGTTTTCTATTTCAGGAACAATTGATCCATGTGAAGGGCATGGTTGCAATCAGGAGGAGGTGACGAGTTCAACCATGCTCGTGGAATGCATTTTCATGGCCTATGCAAGGTTTTGGAACAGACCAAGCTTATAGCTAAGGACCTCTGTCCGTTGGTATAAGTCTCTGCACTTTTAGCCACGGACGAGAGGTTGGGGATGATGTGTGGCACCCCATCATTGGGCCATTCAAACCAAGCGCACGTTTTTTTATAATTTCTGGCAATAGTTTTGTTTTTTATATAATATACATTATTTGCATTGTAATAACAAATTCAGCAGCGTGTCCCAGTGGTCAGCATGTCAACTTCCAAGGCGTTATGGGCTGGAGGTCAGGGGTTCGATCCCTGCCTCCAGCACTTTGTATTTTCTTCTTTCTTTTTAGGCTATCACGTGCATACACTGGCTTGCAGTACACCATGCTCCCTCTCCCATCCAAATGCCAGATGGCCAAAGGCCAGATCTGATGGTCCATGATTGGAGGTCCACCATAGGCCAAGTCCATGCGTGCATACCAGATCCTAAAAAGTCAAAGAAGGCCAGCAATGTTGGGCCACGAAATTGCTACCAACACCACAAATTCAGGCCCAATACCTCTCTCTTCTATTTATTTATTTTGTTTTATTAATTGTTTTATTATTTTTGTTTAATTTCTAACCAATCATAAACTTCCTTTTTATTAAATAAAATCACCAAAAAATGTTTTTTTTTATATTTCAAATCAAATTTTAAACTTTTATTTTTCTTAATAAATTTATTAATTAATTAGGTTTTAATTAGAAAACTTTAATTCCTTTTGTAAAATAAATAAAATTAATTAGACTTAATTAGTTTTTAACCCTTAATTTAATTATTATTATTATTATTTCTTTCCTAAATAATCAAAAACTCAAAAAAATAAAAAAATTTATTTTTTCATTTAGTTAATTTATTTAATTTAATTTAGTAATTAATTTAGGTTTAATTTCTTTCTTAACATAAAACCAAGATAAAAACAACAAAAAGATATTTTCTTTAACCAAAAGGGTCAAAACCCTAATCATGCACTCGATTTAATTTCCCGCACGCGTTACTTATTTTTATCTGATAATGTACTTGCTCCCGGATTGTAATAGTTAAATAGGATGTTTAATTATTTATATTGCTTTATTTTATTTTTCAAAGGGTTTGTCTTTGGCGATGTAAATACCCGACGCCTTGTAATTTAAATTCCGCCTTTTAATTCCGCAAATTATAACTGTTAGATGTTTGATAATAGGGTTCGCATGACAAGACTGAATGTTAATCTTAAAATCAAATTAGATCACCTTTAACATGTACAAAGATAAAAATAACTGAAAATGACACACTCGCACATGCGCACTCTTAGGGTACACCCCATTTGGTTGCCTTCGTACACGGTCATTGAGTATAGGTCATTTTAGAGGTCGCCCTCTCGTCTAAAAGATCATAGTCGCCTCGAAACGGTTGCCTCGGATATTGTTGCCTCAAACAAATGATCTAAGACATTAGGGTTATCGCTAAGGCGTCCTAAACATTGCTTTAGTGACTGTAAGTCCCGCATTCGAATTGACCCTTTTAAACTCCAACGACGGTGCTACCTACTCATCAATAGTAGGATAGCATTGTCTAAAGGAAATTAGCATACAACGATTCTTTTTTCGAGTAGGTAGATGGTTCTTAGATACTTGCTCTTTCAAAAAAAAAACTTTTCACACTTACACTCCTTTTCGAACAAAGTTTTCAAAAATACTTCATACGCTCTTGAGGACAGAAGCAAGAGTTAAATCGAAGTTTCAAATAAAAACTTTTTCAAACCCACAAGCACAAAGAAAGCAATTTTGAAAACAATTGAGCAAGTACCTAAGAGCCCGTGGATAACCACGGATAGAAAGGGTGCTAACACCTTTCCTTTCTATAATCTACCATCCGAACCCGAGAAATATCTCGAAAAAGGAATTTTTCTGTGCTTTTTTCCTTTCCTTGTTGGATAAAATAAAAGTCGGTGGCAACTCTTGCTTACCGCGACATTTTGAGAAAACAAACGCAAAACGCAAACCAGTATTTCAAAACAGTCCGGTTCTGGCCACCGTATCACACCTACATCTCAAAAGTATCTCAACATCTCTTCATCAACATCTCTTATCATTCATAATAATTCATCAAACATCATTTATTCATCAAACATAATTTATTCGTTAAACATCATTTATTCATCAAACATCATTTATTCATCAAACACAACTTTATTAATAACATCTCATCAACAACTCAACTGTACTTTAATACGATAATAACTCATCAATTTCACAATGTTGACCATAGGCCTATACTAGATATTGCCTAAAATTAGTTAATCAACTAAGGCTTACTTCTAAGTCATCCAACCTCTACATACTGCTATTCTATAATCTTACATCGTTATTATTATTAGTCCTACTGTTACAAATCAAACAGCAGCCTCTAAGCATCTCATCTTCATCATTCTGCATACAAATCGACATAATAATCAACACGTGAACTAACTCTAAATCCATAAATTGGCTACTAGGACTACACTTCCTATTCTTCATTTTAGTCCTCAGGAATAAAGCTTATCGCATTAGCTATTTAACGCTTCAAACGACATCTCAAACGGCATCCGAAAACTCAAGTTACAGCATTTTCAAACTGAATCTTCCAAAAACCAGAGAACATGGGTCGACGCATAACTCCATGGATCGACGCGTACTGCATTGAATTCGTAACATGGGTCGGTGCATCCTCTCTTGTATCGACTCATACTAAGTCTTACACACAACATGTATCGACACATGCCCCTATGGATTGACTCATCCTGAGTCTAAAAGCACTCATATATCAACGCAAAACCTCTTCATGTCGACTAATCTTGAGTCTCTAAACCTTCTTGTATCGACACATCATGTTTGGGGTCGACGCATACTGCTCCATCCTACATAAATTCTGCGATTTTCTCTGTGTTTTCACTACGGGTTCTTTACTTTAAGCCCTAAAAACTTAATCTAATCATAGATAATCACAACTTACAATTACCCTATAATTCTACATAAATTAAACAGCTTCGGGACATCATCAGTCATCTATAATTCATCAATTTCACATCATACAACATCATAAACATTCAATTCATGAACAAGACAGCAATCACTTCTAACCCCACATACCAATTATCATGAACCCAATTATAGAGTCAGAACCCCACCCTTACCTTGGATTGAAGGTCGCTCTATAATCTTCCGGTCGAAACCTCGTTCTGCCGTTTTTCCTCTTTTTCCAGCATCTTCACGTTCTTCTTCTCAATCCTTATTCTCCTACTGCCTCCTCTTTCTATTCTTTCTAACAATAATAAAATAACCTATTATTCCTTATTGGGCTTAAAACTAATACACCCCCTTATTACTTCTATTCTTTTAAAAACAATCCCACATCAAATAATATCATTCTTCTAATATTATTTCTCCACTTAATAAAATAAATTAAATTCAATAATAACTTAATTAAATAATTAATTAAATTACGAGCGTTACAACTCTCCCCCACTTAGAATATTTTCGTCCTCGAAAATTTACCTTAATCAAACAACTCAGGGTAGGAGTCTCATATCTTGCTCTCCAACTCCCAAGTCATGCTTTCACCGGCAGATCCTAGCCAAACCACTTTAACCAAAGAAATATCCTTGCCCCTCAGAGTCTTAGTTTCACAATCCACGATCCGTACAGGCATCGTCTCCACCGTAAGATTATCCCTTACTTGCACATCATCCATATGAATCACATGAGATGGATCTGAAATATACTTCGGGAGTTGTGACACATGAAACACATCATGCAAATTCGAAAGATTAGGCGGTAAAGCCACTCTATAAGCAACACTCCCCACTCTCTCCAAAATCTGATAAGGTCCAATAAAACGAGAAGTGAGGTTCTTAGACTTCAATGCTCGCCCAACACCAGTCACGGGTGTAACTCTCAAGAGCACATGATCACCAGCTTGAAATTCTAAATCTTTCCTTCGCTTGTCATGATAACTCTTCTGTCTACTTTAGGAAGATTTCATATTTTATCGAATCAACTTCACCTTCTCAGTAGTCTCACGAACAAGTTCAGGTCCAAGTACTACACTTTTACCAGATTCATGCCAACATAAAGGAGTTCTACATCTTCGACCATACAACGCCTCAAAAGGTGCCATCCCAATACTGGAATAGTAAATGTTATTATAGGTGAGATCTATCAACAAAATATAAGTATCCCACGAACCTCCCTTCTCAAGAACACATGCCCTCGGCAAATCATCCAATGATTGAATAGTCCGTTCAGTCTGACCATCGGTCTGAGGATAATATGCTGAACTCATCCTCAACTTCGAACCCGACGCTTCTTGCAAAATCTTCCAAAAATTAGAAGTAAATCTTGGATCTCTATCTGACACAATGCACAAGGGAACACCATGCAACTTCACAATCACACTAGTGTAAATATCAACCAACTTCGACACTAGAAAACTGATGTTAATAGGAACAAAATAAGCTGACTTCGTAAGCCTATCAACAATCACCTAAATCGAATCATGTCCTCTTATAGTGTTAGGAAACCCCGTCACAAAGTCCATTGAAATGCTATCCCATTTCCATTATAGAACTTCCAACGGTTGCATTAACCCTGCAGGCTTCTGATGTTCAACTTTCGACTTCTGACAAGTCAAACATGCATACGCAAACCGAGCCACATCACTCTTCATTCCAGGATGAATACTCAGCTTACTTCTATGAATCTCTTCAAGTATCACTTTCTTCATCTCAGCATCATTAGGGATACAAATATGGTTACGAAACCTCAACACGCCTTGCGCATCTAGCTTAAAATCACTATTCTCAGACTGATCAATCCCAACCATCAAATGTACCAGTTTAACATCCAACTTCTGAGCTTCTCTGATACTATCTAGAAATTCATTATTAATCTTCAATATACCCAACCTAACACTCTGCGGTGTAACCTCTTAAACTAAGCTCATATCACTGAATTGTTCAATCAATTCCAGCTCTTTAACCATCATTGCCGACACATGTAAAGTATTTCGACTCAATGCATCAGCTACCAGATTCGCCTTTCCTGGATGATAATTCAATTTGAAATCATAATCCTTTAACAATTCTAACCATCTTCGTTTCCTCATATTCAACTACTTTTGATCGAATAAATACTTTAAGCTCTTATGGTCACTAAATACTTCAAATCTAGAACCATAAAGATAGTGCCTCCAAATCTTCAGCATAAAAACAACTGCAGCAAGCTCTAAATCATGCGTAGGATAGTTCTTCTCATGAGTCCTTAACTGCCTTGACGCATAAGCAACTACCTTACCATTATGCATAAGCACGCATCCTAAACCCATCTTAGAAGCATTACAATACACCACAAAAGGCTCTCCTGGATTAGGCAACGTCAAAATCAGAGCCGATGTCAACCTCTTCTTCAATTCTGCAAAACTTTCTTCGCACTGAACATCCCATACAAAAGCTCTACTTTTACTAGTCAACTTAGTCAGCGAAAGTGCCAACTTAGAAAAACCTTCGATAAACCTTCTATAATAACCAACTAATCCCAAGAAGCTTCTAATCTCAGTAGCTGACTTTGGATTTTCCCATTGCAACACAGCATCAACCTTCGATGGATCTACAACAATGCCACTACCTGAAATCACATGACCAAGAAAACTAACCTCTTTTAACCAGAATTCACACTTGGAAAGCTTTTCATACAACTTCTTCTCTTTCAAAACATACAATACTACTCTTAAGTGTTCTACATGCACTTCTTTTGACTTAGAGTAAATCAAAATATCATCAATGAACACCACTACGAACCGATCCAAATAAGTATGAAAGATACAATTCATATATTCCATGAATACTCCCGGTGCATTAGTAACACTGAAAGGCATCACTGAATACTCGTAATGTCCATAACGCATTCTAAAAGCCGTCTTCTGGATATCTTCATCCTTCACTTTAATCTGATGGTAACCTGACCTCAAATCAATCTTGCTAAACACACGAGCATCCACCAATTGGTCCATCAAGTCATCTATTCTTGGAAGCGGATACTTGTTCTTAATCGTCACTTTATTCAATTGTCTATAATCAACACAAAGCCTCATACTTCCATCTTTCTTCTTTACTAACAACACTGGAGCTCCCCACGGCGATACACTTGGTCTTACAAACTTTTTCTCAAGCAACTCCTCCAATTGCTTCTTTAACTGTGACAATTCAGATGCAGACATCCTGTATGGTGCCATAGACGCAGGTCTGGTACCAGGTACAAGATCAATAGCAAATTCAACTTCCCTCTCCGGTGGTACATCAGGAATCTCATCAGGGAAAACTTCAGGAAGTTCACACACCACCTGCAATTCCTTAATTATAGCTCGAGTCTCTACAAATAGCGACGCCATCAACAAGAACATATGTGCTTCCTCTTGAACCAACTTCCTAACTGTTTAGCAGACAACATACCATCTCCCTCTTCTTCAGGAGTAGAAAACCTCACAGACTTGTCATAACAGTTAATATGAACATAGTTATGCTCTAACCAGTTCATACCCAAAATCACATTCAAACCTCCTAACGGTAAACAAACCAAATCAACATCAAAGTCTCTATCGAAGATCGACAAGGGACACTTCAAACACACAAAATAAGTAGTCACCAACCCCTTGGCTGGAGTATCAACGACAATTTCTCCATTCAAAGAAGACAACATAAGACCCAATCTTTCAACACAATCAGCAGTAAAAAACAATGAGTAGCACCAGTATCAATAATAGTAATTAAATGAGTATTATTAATGAAACATGTACCTCTGATAAGTCTGTCCTCCACGGATGTTTGATCCTCCACCAAAGCAAACACTTTACCACTTGTCTGAGCCCTCTTTGGTTTCTGACACTGACTACCAATGTGGCCTTCTTCTCTACAATTGAAACAAATCACATCCTTATGTTCACACTCAGACACAACATGTCCGTTATTGCCACAACGGAAACATCTCTTCACTTCAGTAGTACACACATTACTCTTGTTCCCAGGTTTTCCACACTTAAAACAAACCACACCAGCAGGAGCATCTCCCCCACTAGTCCTCTGACTGGGAGCAACTTTCTATTTATCTTTACCAGCTAGGGAATCATAAGACTTACCACGATTCTATTAGTGCTTACCCCTCTTCTCACTGATAATCTTATAATGCGCATTATTATCCTCCTCATAAATCCTGCAACTATCAATCAAATCAGCAAAGACACGGATCTTATGGTATCCAACTTCCTTCTTGATCTTCGGGTGCAACCCATTCTCAAACTTAATACACATCGAAAATTCAGCATCTGCCTCAGCGTAGTGCAGATAAAACTTTTCCAACTTAGCAAACTTGGCATCATACTCAACAACTGACATACTTCCTTGCTTCAACTCAAGGAACTCAATTTCCTTCTTACCACAGACATCTTCAAGAAATTACTTCTTCAAAAATTCCCTACGGAACACAGCCCCAGTGACATTATCACCTGCAGCTTCCAACCTCTGACAAGTCTCTAGCCACCAGTCATCAGCCTCGACTGCTAGCATATGAGTACCATAACGAACCTTCTGCGCCGGGGTGCATTCCATCACACGGAAGATTCTCTCAATCTCTTTCAACCACTCCAATGCTCTGTCAGGATCATACCACTCCAATCCCGTCAGCATTCGGCTGATTTTCCATCGCATGATCCATTTCTTCTAAAGCAGCAGCAAGTGCAGCATCATTCCTTCCAGCCATATCAACTTCTCACTACAACACAAACAACAGTTAGAACTCAAATTAAAAATACTCGATTGCTAGACAACTACGACTCGACGACAAGGTCGGACCAACCTATTGCTCTGATACCAACTTTGTAACACCCCAATTCTACCCCGAAAAATTATATAAATAAATCATAGTTAAAAAAATCATTCATGCAAATGAATCAGGATGCCACAAATTCTTCTATCAAAATTCATTGCATTCATCGTGGATATATAACACTTTTAAAACATCGGATGAACCATCATTATAACATCTTTAATTAAATAATTCAACATCTACGCAGTGGAATTCTTATAACATCTTTATCATCATTACAACAACTTTGAAACAACATAATTTAATAGTAATCCACTTAAAGTTCAACAACAAAATTAATCGACAATCTAAAGCAACAAGCGTTCATCCCCCCGAGTGTTACATATATGAGAAATGACACCGACTCGAACTATTGAAGGTATACCACCTTCACTCTCGATTACCTGCATGTTATCGACATAAAGGAAACATTCAAACAGAAGGGGTGAGATATCTAACAATATAATAAAGCACAGGATAATTAATATATTAAATTAGATCACATAACATGACCATTTCTCATCTCATAATCAACAATAATCACAACAATAATACACATTCACAACATTAATACACACTTCTTTATGCAGTCATATAATGCGACTCATTACTATGCAAATGCATGTGGTACCATTGGAGCAGAACTCCCATCTCAAAAATTTTCCAATTAATAGAGGCGTCAACAAGGCATAAGCCTTCATCTCAATATTCGCCAATACAAGCCATCTCAACGAGCATAAGCTCCATCTCAGAATGCAATCTATGTGACACAATCATGAATGTAATAACAACACCACAATTGACAACATCTCAATAAAACACCATCGTTGGCTAAAGGCCTACATCTCAAAAGTATCTCAACATCTCATATCATTCATAATAATTCATCAAACATCATTTATTCATCAAACATCATTTATTCGTCAAACATAATTTATTCATCAAACATCATTTATTCCTGAAACACAACTTTATTAATAACATCTCATCAACAACTAAGTTGTACTTTAATACGACAGTAACTCATCAATTTCACAACATTGACCATATGCCTATACTATATATTGCCTAAAATTAGTTAATCAACTAAGGCTTACTTCTAAGTCATCAAACCTCTACATACTGCTATTTTGTAATCTTACATCGTTATTATTATTAGTCCTACTATTACAAATCAAACAACATCCTCTAAGCATCTCATCTTCATCATTCTGCATAAAAATCAACGTAACAATCAACACGTGAACTAACTCTAAATCCATAAATTGGCTACTAGGACTACACTTCCTATTCTTCATTTTAGTCCTCAGGAATAAAGCTCATCGCATTAACTATTTAACGCTTCGAACGACATCTCAAACGGCATCCAAAAACTCAAGTTACATCATTTTCAAACTGAATCTACCAAAAACCAGACAAGATAGGTCGACGCATAAGTCCTTGGATCGACGCGTACTGCAATGAATTTGTAACATGAGTCGACGCATCCTCTCTTGGATCGATTCATACTGAGTCTTACACATAGCATGTATCGACACATGGCCCTTTGGATCGACTCATCCTGAGTCTAAAAGCACTTATGTATTGACGCAAAACCTCTTCATGTCGACTCATCCTGAGTCTCTAAGCCTTCTTGTATCGACACATCATGTTTGGGGTCGACGCATAATACTCCATCCTGCATAAATTCTGCGATTTTTTGTGTTTTCACTACGAGTTCTATACTTTAAGCCCTAAAAACTTAATCTAATCATAGATAATCACCACTTACAATTACCCTATAATTCTACATCAATTAAACAACTTCAGGACATCATCATTCATCTATAATTCATCAATTTCACATCATACAACACCATAAACATTCAATTCATGAACAAGACATCAATCACCTCTAACCCCACATACCAATTATCATGAACCCAATTATAGAGTCAGAACCCCACCCTTACCTTGGATTGAAGGTTGCTCTATAATCTTCCGGTCGAAACCTCGTTCTGCCGTTTTTCCTCTTTTTCCAGCAACTTCACGTTCTTCTTCTCAATCCTTATTCTCCTACTGCCTCCTCTTTCTATTCTTTCTAACAATAATAAAATAAACTATTAATCCTTATTGGGCTTAAAACTAATACACCCCCCTTATTACTTATATTCCTTTAAAAACAAGCCCACGTCAAATAATATCATTCTTCTAATATTATTTCTCCACTTAATAAAATAAATTAAATCCAATAATAATTTAATTAAATAATTAATTAAATTACGGGCGTTACAATAATTGGTAAAAACCAATGAAGGGTGGACATATGGCTAAGTTGTGGTTCAAGCTGCTGCGTTTACATGCCCCCATTATCAGATTAAGCAAACAATTATCTAGCATAAATAGGACCATAGCTAAAGCCAAGACTGATCTTAGCTTGGCACAAGAGGAGCTTTGTCTTGATAGAATGAACACTGACATTATTGAAAAGGTTAAAAATTGTACTGAGTCTCTTATCTACTGGAAAGAGATGAATGACCAAATGCTAAGGCAAAAAATGAAAGTCGATTGGCTTAGGAAAGGTGATAGTAATAATGCTTATTTTTATGCTTCTCTTAAAGATAAGCATGTTTCTACCACCATCAATATGCTGCATAAAGATGATGGCTCTATTATTCAGCATCCTGATGACATTGCTACAGAGGTTTGTGATTTTATAGGAATCTCATGGGTTCGCGTGATAACAGTTTTCTAATGATTGATATCAAAGCTATGAGGGATGGTCCTCAATTGTCTGTGATGCAGAGGGATGGCCTCATTGCACCTGTAACTATCCCTGAAATTAGAGAAACTTTAAAGGGTATATGTGATTTTAAAAATTCCAGGTATTGATGGATAAGGAGCCATGATTTTCAAATCCAGCTGGGAGGTAATCGAACAAGATATGATTGAGGTTGTATACGATTTTTTTGAGCAGAATGTGATTTATAAAGATTTTAATGAAACTATTGTCACTCTTATTCCTAAACATCATGCTTCCAATACCATTCGCGATTATCGGCCGATAGCTGGTTGTTCCACGTTTTATAAACTAATATCTGAGATTCTTACTACTAGACTCGACAAGGTGTTGGGCAACATTATAAAAAAAGCTCATGCTGCTTTTGTGTTGGAGCAGAATATTCAGAACCATATCTTGCTTGCAATAGAATTGATTAAGGGGTATAATAGAAAGGAGGTTTCCCCTAGATGCATGATCCAACTAAATCTCCAAAAAGCCTACGACATGGTGGACTGGTGTGCTCTTGAGAATATTATGTGTGAAGTTGGAATCCCTAGAAAATTTGTTGACTGGGTTATGACAACTGTGACTACAGTTTCGTACAGGTTCAATCTTAATGGGAAGTATACTAATAAAATGGAGGCTAGACGGGCCATACGTCAAGGAGATCCATTATCCCCTCTCTTGTTTGTCATTATAATGGAGTATTTGAACAGACTTTTCTTTCAAATGCAAAAGAATCCGGACTTCAATCATCATCCCAAGTGTGAGAGGCTTTCAATTACCAATCTAATATTCACTGATGTCTTGCTGTTGTTTTCCAGAGGTGATATTAGATCGATTGAGCTTTTGCATCAAACTCTTCATACTTTCCTTGAGTCCACGGGGATGAAGATGAATTCTACTAAAAGTAACATTTACTTTTATGGGGTTCCAATTGATATCAAATAGAGTATTCTAAACAGGACTTCCTATCGCGAGGGCTATCTCCCATTTCGTTAGCTTGGTGTTCCTGTAACCAGTAAGACCCTCCCTGTGATCCATTATATGCCCCTTGTTGATAAACTGGTCTGCAGAATTACCCATTGGAGTGCTATTTTGCTGAGTTATGCTGGGCGGCTGCAACTTATTAAGAGTGCTTTGTATGCCATTATGTCTTATTGGATAAAGTGTTTTCTTTTCCCCAAAAGTGTTTTGCACAAAATCATTGTTGTTTGTAGAACCTATCTCTGGACAGGGAGCCATACCATAAGTAAGAAGAGTCATGTTGCTTGGGAAAAAATTTGCAAACCAAAAACAAAAGGTGGTCTTAATATTAGGGACATAGAGGTGTGGAATGGATTGTTCATTCTGAAGCTGATTTGGAATATTTATGCTAAGGCTGACAATTTATGGGTTCAATGGATTCATGCTTACTATCTGAAAAATGATGAGGTGATAAACATAATTCCCAAACAGAGTGAATCAAGTATTTTTAAAGCTATTATACAGCAGCGTGTAGTTGTGGGTGACATTAATAACTTATGGGCTGGTATGTTGAATGAGGGGAAGTTTTGTAGTAGGAAAGTTTATAATGGCTTGATATCGGACAATTCTAAAGTGGTACAGTGTAATCTTATTCTACATGGAAAGACCCTGGTCCATTATAACTCTCTGGATGACTTGCCATGGCAGATTACCAACTAAAGCAAGGTTGTTCCGGTTTAGTATGATACCCAATAATAACTGTGTTTTCTGTGATAAAGAGGAAACTATTGATCATATTTTCTTCAGTTGTACGAAGTTGAAGGGTATTTGGGAAGTTGTGCTGAATTGGCTTCGAATTATACATTTTCCTGGAGGTTGGGTTGATGAATTGAATTGGATTCTTAGGCATTATCATGGTAAAGGCTGGAAATTAGACTTGGTTAGATTGGCTATTGCTGAAACCATTCAATAAATGCTGGCATTTTCGTAATGATTTCATTTTTCGTAAGTGTAATGATGATAGGAATATTGTAGAGAGGATCATTAATGTGATTGTTTATAGAGGTTGGACTAGTCCTAAGCTTAGACTACATTTAGCTTCATTAATGATGCCCTGAGGTTAGTTTAATTTCTTTGTTTGCTTGTGGGCTAGATCCTAACGATCACTGTGTATTCTGTGTTTTTTGAGTTAATGCAATTGTCGATTCAAAAAAATATATAATTTTGATTTATAGTGTAGATATAAGAAATTTGTTATATCTTATATTCTATAACTATTAGTTAATGTAACTCTTTTAACTGATTTACGCAAGTGCATTTTAAATGAGTTCATTATGCTTTCCTCTAATATGCATATTATTATTAACAACTTTTTCATTTAAGATAAAAGTAGAAACCCTATAACATCATAATATAGACATATGTAGTATCCATACAATATCAAAAACACAGAGCAAGATTTATGCAAGACACAAAATTAAAAAATTAAAATTTTTGAAAAAAATTCACGAATTGTGATTCAATTTTATTTTCTACAATACATTAATAAGAATATGTGTTAAAATAATATATAAATCCAAAACCTTTTGAAATTCCCCTACTTTTCTTGATTTGTCTAAGTGGATTTCAAAAGGTTTTGGATTTGTGAACTATGATAACTCAAGAAGAAAAGTTGTGATTTTTAAGCACCACAACTTTACTTATATAAGGGGAAAAAAGTTTGTCGTGTGATGTGAAATATGTAAGGAAAGGTAGTTGGATACTTTGAATCATTTAAGGAAGGTTTGTAGTCTTACTTTATTCATTTATGAAGTTTTTTTTCTCCATTTATCTCAAATCAAATGTATTGGTATTATTTTTAAATTATAAGATTATTTGTTAAAATAATATATAAATCCAAAACCTTTTGAAATTCCCCTACGTTTCTTCATTTGTCTAAGTGGATTTCAAAAGGTTTGGATTTATGAACTATGATAACTCAAGTAGAAAAGTTGTGATTTTTGAGCATCACAACTATACTTATATAAGGGGAAAAAGTTTGAAGTGTGATGTGAAATATGTAATGAAAGATTGTTGGATATGTTGAATTATTTAAGGAAGGTTTTTAGTATAACTTTATTCATTTATGAAGTTTTGTTAATCCATTTATCTCGAATCAAAATTATTGTTATTATTTTTAAATTATAAATAATTTTCTTAAATACTACAATTTTATTTTGATAGTTTTAAACAATAAATAAGAATTTTAATTAAAAAAGTAGATATAACGAATTTTATGATTTCTTATATTCTATAAATGCAATGTACTACAAATATTGATAACTATATTCGCCAGTGCATTTTGATTTAGTTCATTACAATTTCGTCTAATATATATATATATATATATATATATATATATATATATATATATATATATATATATATATATATATATATATATATATATATATATATATATATATATATATATATATATATATATATATATATATATATATATATATACACACACACGTGTGTGTGAAACAAGAATCAAGATAACTTAGTAGAGAATTTGTGATTTTTTAGCATAACATCAATATTTATTTAAGTGAAAAATTATTTTTGTGTAATGTTAAATATTTAAGTAAAGTTTGTTTGATACATTGGAATATTTAAGGAACCTCAACAGTCTTGTTCTTAAATTGCTTCTTATCAAATTTAAGGTTATTATTTTGAAATTTGAATTAAATTTATAAATTAATACAAAAAAAAATTTTGATCATTTTTAAATGATAAAATTTAATTTTGATTTATAATGTAGATATAAGAAATTTTTTATATCTTATATTCTATAACTGTAAGTTACTAGAAATCTTTTAAATGATTTACACAACTGCATTTTAAATGAGTTCATTATGCTTTCCTCTAATATGGATATTATTATTAACAACTTTTTCATTTAAGATAAAATTAAATATCCTATAACATCATAATATAGACTTAGATAGTATCCATACTATACCAAAAGCATAGAGCAAGATTTACGCAAGAAAAAAAATTAAGAAATTAAAATTTTTGAAAAAAATTTACAAATTGGGATTCAATTTTATTTCCTACTATACATTAATAAGAATATGTGTTAAAATAATATATAAATCCAAAACCTTTTGGAATTTCCCTACGCTTCTTGATTTGTCTAAGTGGATTTCAAAAGGTTTTGGATTTATGAACTATGATAACTCAAGAAGAAAAGTTGTGGTTTTTGAGCACCACAACTTTACTTATATAAGGGGAAAAAAGTTTGTTGTGTGATGTGAAATATGTAAGGAAAGATTGTTGGATATGTTGATTTATTTAAGGAAGGTTTGTAGTCTTACTTTATTCATTTATGAAGTTTTGTTTCTCCATTTATCTCAAATCAAATTTATTGTTATTATTTTTAAAATTATAAATATTTTTCTTAAATACTACAACTTTTATTTTGATAGTTTTAAACAATAAATAAGAATTTTAATTAAAAAAGTAGATATAACGAATTTTCTGATTTCTTATATTCTATAAATGCAATGTATTACAAATATTGATAACTATATTCGTCAGTGAATTTTGAATTAGTTTATTAAGTTTTCATCTAATATGTGTGTGTGTGTATATATATTAAACATAATTCATGATAACTTAGGAGAAGAATTTGTGATTTTTTAGCACAACATCAATATTTATTTAAATGAAAAAATATTTTTGTGTAATGTTAAATATTTAAGTAAAGTTTGTTTGATACATTGGAATATTTAAGGAACCTCAACAGTCTTATTTAATACATTTAAGGAGGTTTTGTCCTTAAATTACCCCTTATCAAATTTATGGTTATTATTTCTAAATTTGGAGTAAATTTATAAATTAATACAAATTTTATTTTGATCATTTTTAAACGATAAAATATAATTTTGATTTATAATGTAGATATAAGAAATTTGTTATATCTTATATTCTATAACTGTAAGTTACTACAAATCTTTTAAATGATTTACGCAAGTGCATTTTAAAGAGTTCATCATGCTTTCCTCTAATATGGATATTATTATTAACAACTTTTTCATTTAAGATTAAAGTAAAAACCATATAACATTATAATATAGACATATGGAGTCTCAAGATAAGCTTCCGCTGGGGAGACAAGAGAGTTCTTGAATAAGAAATCTTAGTGAAGCAACTTGTCGGGGAATAAGAAAATTCTCAACCTGAACTCTCGACTGAGGAATGAGACATATATGCTTCGGGTAATAGACATTCTCCCATGAACACAACAATATCACATATCTGTTGGGGATGTAGATTTTCTACCAAGAAATCTCATCAATCACAAACTGTTAGACATGGATTCTCTGCTTAGCAGTGTTGGGGAGAAAAACTTCAAGCGTTGGGAAATATTATCCAAGAACATCCAATCAGTCACAGTTGTTTTAGCAACAATACCTTTTATTGTGGAAGACTCACTAGGGAGAAAAAGAAAATTTAAGCATTGGGGGAAACATCAAGAATTCCAATCAGTCAACCTTACCAGTCACACATTCTCTGCTTGGGGAGACTCACAAGAGAGAAGTAGAAACTTCAGTTCTACTGGGGAAACACACCAAGCTGGGGATACCATAATCATCTTGATATATGTTGTTCTTAATATTGGAAAATTACACATAAGCGATTTATTGACAAATCCTGCAAAACAAATCACACCAAACGTGCCCCAAGTATAGTATGAAGGAATTTCACTTGAGAAGGTCCTTGTAGAAACATGGTACCATACTAACTTGTGATAATTTTCTACAGGTATCTTAAGCTCTGTATAGTTTTCTTACACAACAGGTTTATGGAGAGGTTTGTTGAATCTCGACGTAATTGCTTCAGATTTATTGATCTTTGAAAAGATTCACTTTGAGGGGACTTCCTGAGATCTATGCCATTATGGATAAGTTGCCCCAGTGTTATGTATTTCAGAACACTGCTCCTGACTAAAAAATGCTGGAAGTAGCTTTAACGACACTTAGGTAACGGGTCCTGATTACTTGGCACTTTGAGAGATTCTCCGAATCTCGTCATAACTGCCTCAGATTGGAGAAACTTTGAAAAGATTTCTCGACGTAACTGCCCTAGATTGGAGAAACTTTGAAGAGATTTCTCAATGTGACTTCCCCAGATTGGCGAAACTTTGAAGAGATTTCTCATGTGACTTCCCTAGATTGGATGAATATGCAAATTCACTCCCTCTTAAAAGTGCACAAGATTGGGAAAATAACTTGCACAATGCTCAACGAAGTCTCTAGGAAGCATGCCCCTTGATGTTATTACCTCTCTCGAGACATTTAGCTTTTATCTCAACAGAGTGATCAAGTCCCTCTTTATTTTGACAAAATTAAGCTCTTCAGTGATGCTCATTGTGTTAATCCCCTTGAAGTCAAGCAGTTGTTTTGCATGCATAAGAATGTTTATTATGAGAATGATAATTCTAATGAAACACTTATGTAAGTCTTAAAGTTTTATATGGAAAATACATTGCAACTTATTGTGAACGAATCACTTTTAGATTACAACATTTAAATTTTTTTTCTGTTTATGAAAAACAAAAACGAGCATATGATACCAACAAAGATATTTAGCATGAATTTTCGGAACCATTTGAATGTTATCTCGTTGTAGTATGCTTTTGAATTAACTGATACTTTAGTTAGGACTTTTGAGGGTTATAACGTGGCCTGGTTCACGGTTTTAGAAAAAACGATTTAAGGCTAAAAATTTATTTGGTACCCACCCATTCTCCATAATGTTATCTAGTCTTAAGTTTAGTTAACTTGATACGAACACTCATCTCTCAAGAGAATTTTTTGACAATTGTGGAATCCACAAGGTTTTTGAACACAACAATCACTCAACTTTATTGTTTTGGTGTCTGATTAAAGAACTTTGTTCTTTACCGAGGATTTTATTTTGTAATCCTTTTTTCAGGCTTTTCGTTTTTTATTTTTGGCTTTCCCTAACTTTTTCGTAGAGAAATTCTTTTGAATTTTGATTTTAAAGTCTAGCAGGATACCCTAATTTTTGCCTAAGTCACTCGTTTTCAAGTTTTTCGACTTAGCGGGCTTTCTTTCTTTTTTTCGTTCATCATTTTTTTATTTCTCTTTTGAACAAATCATGTGAACTTGAGTCATTTTCGACTTATCAGAAAGATTGTGACTGCCTCATTCCTTGGTCGGTGAGGGATAAACATTTGTGGTTTCACAACTTTCTAGACCTCCTAATGTGAGGGAATAACCATTATGGTTTTGATTTTTTTGAACTCATAATACGGGGGATAAGGTGTGGTAATCCCCAGAGATTTTTTGCATTTTCAATTAGCGTCATCCTCCCTCCAATCTTTTCCTAAGCAAAAGACTTGGTAAAGTTGGTATCAGTATGCAAGCAAATAATTTTATTAGTGATAACAAATGGATGAGTGAAAATGAATGGGTTATTTCAAGACAAACATACTCAATGCATTAAGATTTTCATTCAAAAAAAGATAAGTTTCTACATGCTAGCAATGTTTAAGCAAACAAGAAAGATTAAAATTGAAAATGCAATAAGGAAAACAATGATTTCCATTGTTGAGGAGACTTTAGTTCATCTGGACTTATTGAGTCTGATGACATTTTAAAGTCTTAATGCTCACTTGGGAAAGAGATTCCCCTTCTGATATGCTGTGAACATAACAGTCTCTGAATTAATCCAATAATGGTCCTTATCTCTGGATACAATACCGTCTTTACCAGAATGGCCAAGTTCCCGAGAATGATATTTATAGAGGATTCTCTCAAAAGATGGGATGAAGGCTTTACCAAGCGAACTTGCATACGGAATCACCAAGTGTCTTCTACTTCACAAAAGAGATAAAGAGTCTGAAACAGTTTTCCAAACAGGAATTGGACTTTTGAAAAGATACCAGACAGGTGTTGGATTTTACTTCAAAACACCTTGCAGCCTTCAACTTCATAACCATGTGCTTCAGAACGGGAGGCACATCTAGCATTTGTATCGAAATAAAAATACATGAGGAAGACCCAAAGCACGAAGCTGAATTGATTAAACTTCCAATAGACGAGGAAGTAACTTTAAGGCATTGGTATTGTTTTAACATGTTTCCCATACTTCTTTTATCTCTGCTGATAAGCTTTTCCCCATGGATTCACTTGGGGAACAAACATTGGTTGCAAACGAGGAGACCCAATAACGCCAAGTTGTAGGAAAGATCCACAAAAATAACTCGTAATTTGAAAGAGATCACATATGATGGGGAGGAATGACAACTTTTGTTGAAGCAGCAAGTATAGGCTCGCCTTCCTTTGCCAACACTATATTCAAATTTTCCATAACTAGACTCATCTGAGTTTCCAACTGACTATTTTCCTCTCTCACGATTTATTGATCACAGGCCATGGCATGCATGTCTATCATAAGAAGCCTTATCTGGACCTTCATCTTGGTCAATTCCCCACATAGTTGTTCCGTAACTGATCTTTGAACATGTAGTGGTGAGAATTCAAGTCTGCAATTTTGAAGAGAAGACCATGTCTGAATAAGAATCCCCAACTCTAAATACTTGTTATTCATATGATGTATTTAGTGCATGGTGTGCATGCAAAGACATGTTCATTATAACAACAAACATGTAACAACAACACAATAACGTATCCTGAATATAGGAAACCAGTAAAATAAAATACGATGCATGAAAACATATAAAAAATTAAGCAATACAGAAATAAACAAAAAAACACCCAAAGAAAATAAAATAAACAAAATCTAGGACTGACTTGCATAGGATGGACCAACAATTGGTAAACTTGTCCCCGGTAGAGTCGTCAGCTATCGCGTCTGGAATTTTAATCGAAGCGCAAATGGAGGCCGAAAAGAAGATTCGCCATAAATGTTATTTATCCTAAGAGAGAGAAAGGAAACATTGAGTAAACCTAAACAAGGGAAATAACTTGGTCTCACGACCAAGAGAAAAGGGTAAGGAAGTCGATTACGTGAGGGGAAGGTATTATCACCCCTCACATATGTGGTACTCCATATGATCCATTTAAGTTTATTCTAATCTAAGGGTGTGTATAACCTATGCCTAAAACTTAATGCTAAGGGAATGCATGCAAAGTATATACAAAAAGAATGTTTTTATTATTTTTGTCTGCTGCGGTTGTGAACCTTTGTGCTTACGTACCACCGACCGTGCAATGGGGGATCAAGGCACTCATAGTTCACCTAAAAATGTATTTTGGTTTGTTGTGTTTTTTTATGGATGATGCTATCTAAGCATGTCCTTTTTTAAAAGGTTTTAAAAGAAAAAGTTCGAAGACAAAAAGGTTTGCATTAGTTTGTGTTTTTGTTGTGAATATTAGCTAGCTGACCTCAAGAGAGAGATATTAGCTAGTTTTTCACTTATAATTGAAAAGAGTATTTGATATTTGAACCACACAAAAGACTAAGAATGAATTAACGATAAGATCGAGAATAAACCCGCTTATCATTTCCAATACTTAGTAGAAGTGTGATTCTCATCAATCATTATTAAGTGTTTTGAGAGTTTGGAAAGAAAAAGAAGAAGTTTTAGTTTTAACATGGATGCAAAAGATAAAAGACTAACAAAAAGGGATCTCAATCCTATAAGTTATCATGCTTGTGGACCTAAAGTTTGGGATAAGAAGGAAAGCTACCTAATGTTGTCATGCATGGATATCAAACCTAAGGTCTATTTATTTCAAACTTGGAGAAGAATGAACTAAAGATCCTATGGGGAACATGTCAATCTTATAAAAAAGAAGAAGAAGAAGAAGAAATCACACTTAAATAAGAGAGAAAGAAAGCAAACATTACAAGTATAACTGCAATAGAGTAGATACCTAAGCATATAAGAAAGACGTGATGATAAAACATCAAGTAACAAATATATAAGGGATGACAAAACATCAAGATAGAGAGGGGATGACAAAACACCAAGTAAGGGATGATACAACATCAAATAAGAAAACATATAGGATATATACCTAAACAAGCAAGAAAAGATAAGAGGAGAATCAGTAAGATGATAACAAATTAAGCATAACAAAGATGGCAATACATCACATGAATATACACATAGGTAGATACCTAAGTTAGATAGAAGGAGAAAGGAAGGACCACTCAAAGATGATAAAACATAAAGAATGGGAGAACAATGATAATAATATATCAAGTAACAAAGAAGATAAGGATGATAAAACATCATTAAAAACACAAGTCATGGTGATAAAACACATAAGAGACGAAGATCTCACATGATAAAACACACAAGTGACACGAAAACATGAAAGAAATGATAAGAAATCAAAATACATGTAGTAAAATCACGTCAAGATATCATCTAGGTTCTTACCATAACATGTTAAACATATTAGATTATCCTAGGCATGGCAACAAAGGTCAGTACGAATTAACTATTACCTAACTAGGCAAGTAAATGTGCAAGTGTGCAATTTAGAAGACAAAACTTCAACAGATAGCAAAACATGCAAGCATGTAGACAACCAGAGGTTGACCCCTATGTCTAAACATGGTTTAAGATCTCTAATACCCATAAGGTATTACTAATTAAGCATATCCACAAGTTAAGGTAATACTATGTCAAAACCAAACCCTAACATGTTCCTAAAGGTGACTGAAAGACAAGGGAGGGATACATGAAGAGGGAACATATTTAGAGGGTGACAAAGAACACAAGTATGTAGAAAATGATTTCTAAGATCTAAAATTCAATCATTACAAGCAAAGAGATAAAGTTGCATGCAAAACACACAAGGGAAGTGGCCAAAGGAGACAAGCAAGTATGTTCAAATTAAACAAGTAAAGATCAAATGATGAAAGCATAATTAAAGAATTATAGAATGTGTGACTTGTATAATAAGTTAACTCAATATGAGGTTCAAGAGCAACAAAAAAGAAGATGAAACTTCATGCACAAACAAAGTCACGTAATTGATGAATAACATCATCTAAAGAGGGATGATACTTGTCTTAGATCAAATAAAATTGTTAAAGATCAAATGAAATAAGGTGATACTTATAGGTCATGGTGAATTAGAAAGGTCCATCTTAAATTATCCATAATGAACTTGAAGCCTTAAGAAATGTCAACAAAATAACATACTCAAGTGTCATGACAAACTAGCAAAAGATGTGGTCTTTAATGCACATAAGCATTATGATCTAAATAGATAGACATTAATGTTATTAGATTATATTGGCAGTAGAAAACATCAAGATACATTCAAGATACATGACACAAAAGCTCATGAAGTAATCACTCAACAATGATGCTCAAAACACAAATAGGAAAGCAAATGTAGCTTCTAATGTGTCACCATGTTGGTTAACAAGTAAGTGCTTAACCAATGATCATAGAAGCAAGGTGACTTAAGATGAGACGAGGTGTTAAGATAAAAAATTAAGCATAAAGATGTTGCACCAAGGTCCTTTAGAGGATTCAAAAACCATCACACACAAACTAGATCAAAACAAGAATGTTGCTCCTATCTTGTCATCATGATGAATTGACAATGGAATGTCAATCAAAGAACCAAAGGAGCTATGCATGAAAGTATTAAAGACCTTAAATATCAGAAGTGTATACAAAGAGGCTTTAACCATTTTAGATCAATGGTACTTAAGTGAAATTTTACAAGAACATCTTCCTAAACCATGATCACAAATGATGGATAAATGATTTTTTAAACAAAAGATAAAGTGTTATAGCACTTAAATGGTCCATATACATGAACTTAAGGCCATAAAAATGTAATGAGAATGATAGAAACAAGAAGGAACTTGGTTCCTTATAGGTTGCACAAGTGCATAACTTGTATCTCAAGTTATAAAGCACAAAAGTACACATTCACAAATTAATCCAACAAAAATAGGAACAAGACCTTTAAAAAAAAGTTATTCTAAGCTCCTCAAGACTTATAGAAGTCATAAACAAACACTTACAGTATTTTAATTTGAAAGGAAAAGTGAAAATGAAATTCAAATGTCCAAACTAGTTAAGAAAACCTCAAACTAGACACTCTAAACCAAATAAATTATGGAAAATAGGAAATCAAATAGGGAAAATAAACAAAAAATAAGTGTCATGACCCTAACACATACAAGAACCATAAACATTTAGGTTTTGATTTTTAGAAGTATAGGAAATATGAAAGTTAAATCAAGCTTCTAGCAAAAGTAAGTTAAAATTGCAAAAAAGACACTTAGACTTTTCAAATTTTAAAATCAAATGAAAACAAATGATAAAAATAAAATTCAAACATTAAAATAGTAAATAAAACACCTATTTAATCACATTAGTTAATTAATTAACCATAAAAATAAAAATGACACAATTAAAAGTCTTTAAAAAAATAGAGGAAAAAATGAAAACGAAAGAAAAATGAAAAGGAATTAAAAATAATCCAAACATTTAATAGCGCTCAAACAATAAAGGAGTTGTAAAAGAAAAATAAATGGGCCAATCAAGCACACAAGTGCGGGGTCCACATAGTAATTTATTTAAATTTTTCTAAAAAATAATATTATCACGTTATTTACAAAGTATCAGGTGTGGTTAACATTAATTGGTTCAATTCTTTTTAAGTCTAATAAGACAAAAAAAAACACACGGGCCAGTCAAAGTGAGACAAGTGTCCCTTCTTCAACCTTAAGTCTCAAGAAACCAACATGGAAACGCATGGCTTTCCCTATTTTTTCAAGATCATCATGCAAACTTCTCATCATTATAACTTCTTTGTTTCATAACAAAATTAAAAAATTCTTGACAGAAAATTGTAGTACGAAGAACAAGGAACAATATCATGCCATTATTTACATGAAACAAGATGGAAATCACAAAGAAAAATGAGCAACAACATCATGGTTCACACATATTTTCAGAAATTTCAAACACAAGCTACAATCAATTTTGAGCCTAGTTCTAGCCTCTGTATACTCAGAGCTCACAGATGTAATGCTTATGAATAATCCTAAGAAAATTTATAGATCTAAATGCAAGAGATAAAGTGTGTAGAGACTTACCTAAGGGGAAAATAAATCCACAACACCTTGAGATCAAGTACAACACCAAGAAACCCATAGATCTTCTTCTTTATGCTCCAAAAGAGAGGAATGAGTGAAGAAAACAAAGAGAGCTTGGAAGAATTTCCTGATTTGAAGAAACCTTCTTCAAAAGTGCCAAATTTCCAAGATATAATTTCTCTCTCTATTTTCATGTGTCTTGTAAATGAGGTTAAGTGGGTGTTATAAAGAGTTTATGGAGTGAGATTAGTGGCTGACTTGAGGTAAAATTAAGTGGAGAGCAAGTTTGGAAGTTTTGAATAAAATTAAGGTGTTATATGGTATGTGCGTTTTGTGCATGATACATATGGCCTTTTGTGCATTTTGTTTCCCACATGTGCTCGGTTTACACCCTAAAAAGATAGTACAAGTTGGTAGTGAAATGCGAAAGATATTAAGAAATGACCACATTTGGAAATTTTGAAGAAAATAATAGAAAAGTGGTGCATGAGCTTGCATGAGTGTATTGGGGAGGTATATGTTTTTCACATGGGCTAGTCATTAGGTTTGGGTAAGGTAAGAATGACCCATAATTCTTATAACATCAATTTGCAACAATTGGTAACTCTAAATGCCATAAATGGTGAATAAACTTCAAAAAATCATATCTTGTTCAAATTTTATTCAAACACCATGAACCTTGAATTTTTGGAAAGGGAGAATGATTTCCTTAGATTTTCATGTTCATTACTTTTTATTTAAATCCATTAAAGTCCCCAAAAGTGGCCACGAAAAATTCTGGGTTGAACCAAAGAGCTTGTAAATTTTCACTATGTTATGAACTTTGACATGTTGAAACACCGAACTTGTCTCTACCATAACTTGGTGAATTTTCATCCAAATGAGGTAAACTTGGACTCTATGTGAAATTCTGGCAGCAGATACTCAATGTCACAGTGAATGTTATGACACCGTATCTGACTTTCTATAAGACAGTAAATAAAAAAACAGTAAAGAACACAGTCAATTGTTTACCTAGTTCAGTGTGAAACAACACCTACTCTGGGGGCTACCAACCCAGGGAGGAAATCCACTATAAGAGATATTAATTCAGGAATAAACCAACCAGTTTATCTCCTTCACTTAAGACCTACCCAATGCAACTTCAATCTAAGTTCAACTTAAACCTGAGTTCCTACTCACTCCCCCTCAATCACAGCAGTGATACTAAACAATTGACTAATGAAATAATGAAGATACTCTTCAGAACATACACTTGATTATGCTTTACAGCTTTTAATCAAGTAACACAAACACTCGTGCTTCAAAGCTTTGAGTGATACATGAACCTAACTTGACCTTGCTTCAAAGCTTTAGTCAAGAGACACAAACACTCTTGCTTCAAAGCTTTGAGTGATACACAACCCTTACAATCAAAACCTATTCCAAGTCACTTATCACAATGATACTTGCTTGGATTACAGTAGTTAAAACTATACAGCCCCAAGTTGATCTTTTGTCTAAGAGTTAATTTCCAATCAGCTTTCCTGTTGAATATATATGCAGCTGTTTCTTCAGTTAGGGCTTCCACGAAAAGCTAGGGTTAATTAGGGTTAACCTCAAGACTTGGTCACAAGACTTTATCAACCAGATTAGGGTTGAGCTAGGTTAACCTAAAGTCCACGTGAGATTCTGTTCTGGAAGGTATGAACCAAATTCCTGAAAAATCTCAGAATTAACCAAACTGCATAACTGTTAGATCAGTACAGGATGTCTTAACATTGGTTATGACAACAGAAATCCTGTTTACTGATTTTGGTAGAAAGTGATAAATGTGATCGTTGCAAAATGCTCAGATACACACTCATAAATAGCAGTTACTGCATGCCATTCTTTTTCTGCATAAAGTACCTAATAATCCAGAATGTTATGACATCAGTCATGACATTCACACACCTGGTTTTACCAAAAATACATGCCAATAACTAAACACTTACAAACTTTCCCTTTGGCAAATTTTTGGCTAAAACCCCTAAACAATCAAAGAATAGAGAGCAGCAGAATGAATATGTCTGCAGAAAAAATAATGTCTACCAAGTAATTAACACAAAATATCTCCCCCTCTTTAGCCACAAATAGGCCAAAGATACATGTACTTATATGTTATACAGTCATCCAAAATGAGTAATAAAATAAAAAAAATGAAATCACTTGCAGCAACAGGGGAGGCACTTTCTTCAGCATTAAGCTGATCTTCAGCAGCATCCTCTTCCCTTCTTTGTCCTTCAGTCTCCTCCTATTCTAATCTGGCAATTAGGTTCTCAAGAGTCCTTTTCCTTGTCTCCAGCTCTTTGCAGGTTTCTTTCAGCACAGCTATAACATCAGATGTCTTGGACTGGGTTTTGACAGATGATGTCTCAGCTGATGTCATGACAATGTCAGGAACATGAGTTCCCTGAAATAGCTTATAGTGCAATCCAAGAGCAGGGGCTCTTTTACATACAGTATCTCTTTCCACTAGGATGTCAGGATACTGAGCAAGGACAATACCACATAGGAGGGAGGGAAAGGCAATAGGGCCTTTAACAGCATAGCTTCCAGCATGTTTTAAAGTTTGATCAAAGATATACCTGCCATAGTCAAATTTTGTCCTGGTTCCAACAGCATAAATGAATCTTCCCAATCCTGTGGAGATGTTTGATTTATGGTTGGTAGGAACCCAGTTGGTTGCACCAATCTTGTGCAGGATGGCAAATTTCATGCTTAGCTTGCTTGCATTCAGCTTGCCTTTTAAGGGCTAGCTCCTTACTTGATTTGCAGTGATGGTTTGGCATACTTGGTTGTCAGTAACCTCTAGTTCAGGGCAAGCCTCATCTGGTCTTCCAAGGAATTTGTTTATTTCAGAGGGAGAGAAATTAGCTTTTCTTCCTCTCACATAGACACATTTAAAGTCAGCTGACCTTCCATCAACACATCCATCAGATAAATTCACTATGAATTCTTTGACAAGATTTTCATAGCATTTGGTAAACTTTACCATAGTATTCATTAGTCCGGCAGCTTTGATTAGGTCCATGATTTCCCTACATTCCATGGCTCCATTGTTCAGTTCTTTTTCCAAGGCTATTCTTTTCAAGCAAACATACTTCCATCTGTTGGCATTTTCAGGGTGGTGAAAAGAAATGTTGTCAGTGGGGACTTCAGGAACATTAGACATTTTGCTTGAAGGGAGTTTCCTTCTGAGAGGAATGTCTTCAGCATCAATTTCAAATTCTAATTCCTCATCAGAATCAGAAGGTTCAGGCTCTTTCCTTTTCTTGGCTATTGGTTGTCTCACAGGCTTTGAGAGACTCCCAACATGTACTCGGGTTTTCACCTTCACTTTGGATAGTCCAGTCTTCACAGTTTCTACACCAGTCTTGCCTTCAGACCTGGTTTTCTTGTGAGCAACATCAGCAGTCTTCTCTTTGGTCAGACATTTTGCAGCATCCTGATTACCTTTTCTGTTCATCATCCTCCTAGCTATGCTAGGGTTGATATTTGCAATTAGGTCATTGTCTGAGTATTCTTCATCCACATCAATAACCGGTGGTTCAACATTCTTCTCTGAAGGGTTCTGGATATCATCAAGATTTTCAGATGATTTCTGAATGTTGTCATTTGGTGTCTCAACATTCTCAGAGACATCTGGATTTATTTCAACATTTGGACTTACTGATTCTTGATTTAATGGAACAGAAATCCCAGGTACAGAGTGGTTCTCACTCAAAATTCTTGTAACAAGCCTAGCTATTGCTTGATGAACATAAGCTGAGCCTTCTCTATTTGGAACAGAAGATGAAGGTTGAGAGGGATTACCAGATGAAGTAGCTTGAGACCTTCCTGCATGCATTGTTCTCAGCTTTTTAACCTTAGAGGGGTTAGTTGCCATTTCTCTAAGAGGAGTAATCTCTAGGACTTCAGAATCCATGCATGATGTGATAGCCCTAGAATCTTGATCAGAGGATGAGGATGAAACAGTTGTCTTGGAAGAGGATGATGTTTGAGACATTTCGATAGTCTTAGAAAACCAGTAGCAACGAGAGAGAAAATTTTGATTGAGAGAATGAGGATTGTTGCAGAGCCGAGAGAGGAAGGAGGTAAATGAGTGTCTATTCAACTTCTTAACAATTTTGAAAGAATTAGGAAAACATATGATCAAAATAGACTTAACACAAAAAACTCCTTCATCCCTTGTTTTAAGCAAAATTAATTGCTACATTTCCTCATGTTGACAAATACCCAACTTGCCCCTCAAATTTTCAAATTGATTTGCATCAAGTGCCTTGGTAAAAATGTCAGCCAGCTGTAGCTCAGTGGCAACATGTTCCAGTTTAATCGTCTTCTCCTCTACAAGGTCTCTGATAAAGTGATGTCTAATGTCAATATGCTTGGTCCTGCTATGCTGAATAGGATTTTTGGAAATGTTGATTGTACTCAGATTGTCACAGTACAATGTCATAACATCTTGTGTGACATTATACTCAGTAAGCATCTGTTTCATCCAGATCATTTGAGAACAGCTACTACCAGCTGCAATGTATTCAGCTTCAGCAGTAGAGAGAGACACACAGTTCTGTTTCTTGCTGAACCAGGAGACCAGATTGTTTCCTAAGAAGAAACATCCTCCAGAGGTGCTTTTTCTATCATCAACACTTCCAGCCCAGTCAGCATCATAGTAACCAGTCATAGTTGGTTCACAACCATGAGAGTACAGCAAGCCATAGTTATAAGTTCCACTTACATACTTCAAAATTCTCTTCACTTGGTTGATATGACTGACTTTAGGATCAGCTTGGTATCTTTCACATACTCCAACTGCAAAAGCAATGTCAGGTCTGCTGGCTGTTAAGTACAGCAGACTTCCTATCATGCTTCTGTACAGGCTTTGGTCCACCTTAACCCCACTTGAATCTTTAGATAGCTTTAAATGAGTAGGTGCAGGAGTCCTTTTGTGACTGGCATTCTCCATACCAAACTTCTTGACAATGTTCTTTGCATACTTGCTTTGAGATAGAAAAATTGAGTCTTCCATCTGTGAGACTTGCAGTCCAAGAAAGTAGGTCAGTTCTCCCATGAGACTCATTTCGAATTCAGCCTGCATCTGGTCAGCAAAATGTTTAACCATTTGATCTGACATTCCCCCAAACACTATGTCATCAACATAGATTTGAGCTACCATTATCTTTCCTCCTTCATTTTTGACAAAAAGGGTTTTATCCAAGCCTCCTTTTCTGTATCCTTTGTCAGAGAGAAATTTTGTCAACCTTTCGTACCATGCTCTAGGAGCTTGTTTCAGGCCATACAAAGCTTTCCTCAATTTGTAGACATGATCAGGATAGTTTGGATCCACAAATCCTTTAGGCTGTTCCACATAGACTTCCTCATTTAAGTACCCATTTAGGAAGGCACTTTTTACATCCATCTGAAATAACTTGAACTTCAGGAGACAAGCAATTCCCAATAGGAGTCTGATAGATTCCAGTCTGGCTACAGGGGAAAAGGTCTCGTCAAAATCAACCCCTTTAACTTGAGTGTATCCTTGGGCAACAAGTCTTGCCTTGTTCCTGGTGACAACTCCTTCAGCATCTGATTTGTTCTTATATATCCATTTTGTGCCAATGATGTTTGTTCCCTCTGGTCTAGGAACTAACTCCCATACTTCATGTTGCTTAAATTGGTTCAATTCATCTTGCATTGCACCAATCCAGTATTCATCAGTTAAAGCCTCCTTAACATTTCTTGGTTCAATTTTAGACACAAAGCAAGAGTTTGAGATGATTTCTCTAGATCTTGTAATGACTCCACTGTTAGGATCCCCTATGATGAGTTCTTTAGGATGATCTTTCTGAATTATAATGGAAGGGATTTTGCTAGCTTCCTTGGATCCAGAGTCTGCTTCAGTGGTGTTAGGTAGGTCATTCTGTTGAGTTGGAGTCTCAAAGAATGTATCAACATTACAAGGGACATCTGTTTCCTCATGATAATCATCAACTATGACATTTGTTGATTCCATCATGACTTTGGTGCTGGAATTGAATACCCTATAAGCTCTGCTGTTGGAGGAGTATCCTAGAAATATTCCTTCATCACTTTTAAGGTCCAGCTTTCTCCTTTGTTCACGATCTGCCAGAATATAGCATTTGCTACCAAATACATGGAAGTACTTCACAGTTGGCTTTCTTCCTTTCCAGAGTTCATAAATGGTGGATGAGGTTCCCTTTCTCAAAGTGACTCTGTTATGGACATAACAGGCTGTATTCATAGCTTCAGCCCAAAAATGAATAGGAAGTCTTTTGGCATGTATCATTGCTCTGGCAGATTCCTGTATGGTCCTATTTTCCTTTCTACAACTCCATTTTGTTGAGGAGTTATAGGAGAAGAGAATTCATGACTAATTCCTTCTGAGGAACAGAACTCATTAAACTTACTGTTTTCAAATTCCTTGCCATGATCACTTCTGATTCTGACAATACACCCTTCTTTTTCTCTTTGAATTCTTTTGCACAGTTCTTTAAAAACTTCAAATACATCAGATTTTTCCCTAATGAAGTTAATCCAGGTGAATCTGGAAAAATCATCCACAACCACATAGGCATATCTTTTTCCACCAAGACTTTCCACCTGCATTGGTCCCATCAGATCCATATGTAAAAGTTCTAGAACCTTAGAGGTGGTCAGATGTCTTGACTTTGGATGTGACATCCTAGTCTGCTTACCAGCCTGACATTCACCACAAACTCTCCCTTCATCAATTTGCAGTCTTGGAATCCCTCTGAATGCCTCCATGGATATAATCCTTTTCATTCCTCTTAGATGAAGATGGCCAAGTTTTTGGTGCCACAGTTTCACCTCTTTTTCTTCTTTGGCAATAGAACACACAGTGGAGTAATTAGTGTTCTCAGGCTCCCACAAGTAACAGTTGTCTTTAGATCTGACTCCTTTCATTACAACTTCTTGTTTCTCATTAGTTACAAGACATTCAGATTTTGAGAAGTTGACCTTGAATCCTAGATCGCATAATTGACTGATACTAATAAGATTAGCAGTCAGGCCTTTTACCAATAATACTTCATTTAGATTTGGAACTCCAGGGCAGTCCAAGTTACCAACTCCTTTGATTTCTCCTCTAGCACCATCTCCAAAGGTCACATAACTAGTGGTGTAAGGTTTAACATTATTGAGAAGGTTCTTGATTCCAGTCATGTGCTTAGAACACCCACTGTCAAAGTACCAGTCTTCCTTTGCAGAGACTCTAAGGGAAGTGTGGGCTATCAGGGCAGTAGCCTTTTTCTTCCACTGTGGAGTATGTGGTACCTTGTTAGACTTAGGTTTGACACATGGGTTCTGATTAGGGTATCCATACAATCTGAAGCAGAATGGCTTTATGTGACCAAACCTCCCACAATGATGACATCTCCATCTTTGGTACTTTTTCTTCATATTTCTCTGTTCCCGATGTTGAGTGCTATGTTGTGACATCTGCTTTGGCATTTGTTTATCAGGCCTGATCTTCTTGTCTGCACCAGATTTCTTTGCTGCCACAAATCCTAGACCAGACTTGTTTCCCACATTTTGTCCAACCTGAAGGATTTCTTCCAATTTGTCAGTTCCATTTGTCAACATCTTGACAGATTTGGTCATCTGGTTCAGTTTTGAGTTCAACATTTGAACTTCCCCTTCTAGATGACTTATAGTTTCAATGTCTGCCCTTTTCTCAGCCTCCAACTTTATTATGAGTTTTGTTTGTCTCTCATTTTGCTGACAGACTTCAGCACTTATGATACACAATTTCTTGTAGGTATCAGCCAGTTCTTCAAATGTCACTTCCTCATCACTAGTGTCACTTTCAGAGGTACAAGCACCAGTTAGTGCAGTAACTATTTTGGCAGATTCTTCTTCAGAATTACTTTCTGAATCACAGTCAGACCAGGTAACAGACATTCCTTTCTTTTGTTTATTAAGAAAGGTAGGACATTCAGCTCGAATGTGCCCATATCCTTCACATCCATGGCATTGAATTCCTCTGCTTTGATTTCCCTTCTCTTCAGACTTTGGTCTTCTGCTGGAGTCATAAGATCTGTTAATGTCAGAAGGAATGTTCTTAACATTTAACCTTGACTTTGGATCCATTCTCTTGATGAGTTTGTTGAATTGTCTTCCAAGCATGGCTATAGCTGCTGAAATATTTTCTTCTTCATCCTCCTTGTTTTCATCTTCAGTGTTGGATACAAGTGCTATGCTCTTTTTTTTCTTGTCAACATTGTCACTGATCCCCATCTCAAAGGTCTGAAGAGACCCAATGAGTTAATCCACCTTCAACTTGCTGATATCCTAGGCTTCCTCTATAGCAGTTACCTTCATTGCAAATCTTTTAGGCAAGGATCTGAGAATCTTTCTCACCGGTTTTTCTTCTGACATCTTTTCTCCCAATGCTCCTGAGGTGTTGGCAATCTCCAAGATGTTCATGTGAAACTCATGAATGGTTTCATCTTCCATCATCCTTAGGTTCTCAAATTTGGTAGTCAGCATCTGAAGCCTTGACATTTTTACTTTGGATGTGCCCTCATGAGTAGTTTTGAGAGTGTCCCAAACTTCCTTGGCCAATTCACATTGATGTACTAGTCTGAATATGTTTCTATCAATTCCATTGAACAAGGCATTTAATGCTTTGGAATTACCCAGGGCTAACTCATCTTCTTCTTTGTTCCATTCTTCCTCAGGCTTCAGACTGATTGTCCCATCTTTCTCAGTTATGGTGGGATGGTTCCATCCTTTGTCAGCAGCTCTCCAAGCCTTTTTGTCCAGTGATTTTAAGAAGGCAATCATACGAGGTTTCCAGTAGTCATAATTTGATCCATCCAGAATGGGTGTTCTGTTTCCAAAAACTCCTTCTTAGTCCATAGCGCCAGAAAGTGATATCCCTAGATCTCACCCAGTAAGACAGGCAGGGTGCCTGCTCTGATACCAATTGAAATTCTGGCAGCAGATACTCAATGTCACAGTGAATATTATGACACCGTATCTGACTTTCTATAAGACAGTAAATAAAAAAATAGTAAAGAACACAGTCAATTGTTTACCCAGTTCAGTGTGAAACAACACCTACTCTGGGGGCTACCAACCCAGGGAGGAAATCCACTATAAGAGATATTAATTCAGGAATAAACCAACCAGTTTATCTCCTTCACTTAAGACCTACCCAATGCAACTTCAATCTAAGTTCAACTTAAACCTGAGTTCCTACTCACTCCCCCTCAATCACAGCAGTGATACTAAACAATTGACTAATGAAATAATGAAGACACTCTTCAGAACATACACTTGATTATGCTTCACAGCTTTTAATCAAGTAACACAAACACTCGTGCTTCAAAGAATTGAGTGATACTTGAACCTAACTTGACCTTGCTTCAAAGCTTTAGTCAAGAGACACAAACACTCATGCTTCAAAGCTTTGAGTGATACACAACCCTTACAATTAAGACCTATTCCAAGTCACTTATCACAATGATACTTGCTTGGATTACAGTATTTAAAACTATACAGCCCTAAGTTGATCTTCTGTCTAAGAGTTAATTTCCAATCAGCTTTCCTGTTGAATATATATGCAGCTGTTTCTTCAGTTAGGGCTTCCACGAAAAGCTAGGGTTAATTAGGGTTAACCTCAAGACTTGGTCACAAGACTTTATCAACCAGATTAGGGTTTAGCTAGGTTAACCTAAAGTCCACGTGAGATTTTGTTCTGGAAGGTATGAACCAAATTCCTGAAAAATCTCAGAATTAACCAAACTGCATAACTGTTAGATCAGTATAGGATGTCTTAACATTGGTTATGACAACATAAATCCTGTTTACTGATTTTAGTAGAAAGTAATAAATGTGATCATTGCAAAATTCTCAGATACACACTCATAAATAGCAGCTACTGTATGCCATTCTTTTTCTGCATAAAGTACCTAATAATCCAGAATGTTATGACATCAGTCATGACATTCACACACCTGGTTTTACCAAAAATACATGCCAATAACTAAACACTTACACTATGGAAATAAGGAAGTAAAATCTACAACTTTCATTTTTGATGTATTTTGCAATGAGGCCTTGAAGTACCTCAAAATTGGCCACGAAAATTGCTTCCTAAAGCTGATACAAAAATACTAAGAAAAAATTCTAAGTGTTGGAAATTGCAAGTTTGAAATAGCCAACTTCTCTCTACCATAACATGTTTAGAAATGATTCAATCTTGATGAAACTGGTATGGTTGGAAATATCAGAGAAAGATGGACATTTTTCATGTTGAGGTTGTTTTAATTTGATGCTTAAATCAATGTGAAATCTAGCCAAGCAAATGCATGCAAATACATGCAAACTTTCCATAATTGGAAACTTTAGAAATCCTTAATTTTTTTAAATTAAGTAAGTTAATCCAATTCTATATTTTTGATAAATCCTTTGACTTTTATTTACCAAATCTCGACCATTGATCATTTTTGACATCTTTGACACACTTGACAATAAAAAAGTCGGTAGTTGACTTTTTTGACGCATAGTTGGCTTTTCCCTAATTTGATCTTTTTGAATCACTACGCCAAAAAAGACTTACGAAAGCGCTTTTTTTGGCCTTTAAAAGCGCTTAAAAGTGCTTTCTAAGGTGGCGCTGCTATAGGTTTTAGCAGCGCTTTTTGTTTAATGAAAAGTGCTTTCGTAGGTCTACCTAATACAACACTTTTTCTAAAAAGCGCACTCTTAAGTAGACTTTTAGCAGTGTTTTTTATGAAGAAGCGCTTTCATAGGTCTACCTAAGGCACCGCTTTTTTCTGGAAAAGCGTTGTCTTAGGTAGGCTTTTAGCAACACTTTTTTCTGGAAAAGCGCTTTCATAGATGGTCTTTTAGCAGCGCTTTTTCCTGGAAAAGCGCTGTCATATGTTTACCTTAGACAGCGCTTTTTGTGAAAAAGCGCTTTCATAGGTTACCTAAGGCAGCGTTTTTCTTGAAAAAGCGCTTTCATAGGGTGTTTTTTTTAGAGGTATAATTTATATAATTCATATACCTGCATTGTTTGCAGCATATTATTTATATAAACCAGTTGCCATAACCTGTAATTCATAAACCGCGGTAATGCATTGTATACCATTGTAATCCAAAATATATATACACCATTTTTGTACCTCAAAATATATAAAAACCATTGTTTTCAGCATTGTAACTCAAAATCAGTCTTACAAAATCAACCCTAACAACAACTAAACCAGTCCTAATGTATGAAAGAAACACTGTCAATTATGTATTAAGGTCCTGGTCCTGCGAGGTTTGAACATAATAACACGATCAATATGGTATTCCATGTACACATGTAACATATTCATAACACTTTTCACATAATAATATATTCATACCTTATATGATTCTCTGCTCAATAAAATATTGACATAATTCCTCTTTGATTTCTTCCAACTGAAGTTTCGTGTAATATGCACATTTGTATTCATCGAAGTACTACATAACAAAACATAATATGCATGATTTAGTTAAAAGTAAAAAATTATATGAAATATCCGAGAAATAATAAAACAAATCCTAATTTATAAATCCATACTGTGACTGGAATCTTTATTTGATTCAGTTGAAGGATTTTTTTGATAAACCGCATAACAAAGTATTCGCAATCTATACCATTTTGCTGTTGAGGACACTACATAGAAAAACAAATAAGAATATATAGTTGTATTGTTTTATCAAATAGCATAAATATTATAAGCAAAATAGTGGAAATTAATATACCTACACTTTGATCCAATTAATGTTGTTTGATTTAGACCGTCGTACCTGAGCTTCTCTTTGACACCGGAATACTTGTATCGCTCTAACGAAATAAAAATATATATTTAGAACAATGTCACAGAAATAACTAAATATATAAATACACATAAATATTTAGAATAATCTCACTTACGTATCAATCATTAACTTCATATCCGGATAATTTGTCCAATCACCGTCAACCAAATTCAGATAATAGACCATTTCTTATATAGGATCGATAGCAACCAACAACCAGTAACGTCTATAAATTAAAACAACAGTTTAGAAGAAAATTTTCTACACAAAAATTACAAATATTAAAATGAACTTAGAATGAAAATCTAACCCTGTAGGAATAGTATTATATGCCCAAAGATATAAGCTTTCTATACTGCCAGTTGCCATGAATCTTTTGACTAAGTGCTCTCTTACTGAATCCGTTCCCTACCAATTGTCGCTCCGCTGACATGGGAGGAAGACACGAAATGGAATCTGTTTGACAATTGATTCCCGTGCATCAATTTGTCATATAACAATGCATATCGGCAGTTACAATACAAGTCTAACTATTTTTCAAGTGGCACTGCATGATTTAGAAGTTCAAGATGGAGGAAAGTTCAAAAGAATTACCAGTGACCAGTATTAAATAGCAGGACATCATAGAAACCCACAATCTTAGCCCATTCATTTGCAGGAACATCAACGTCAACTCGATGAATACCTTCTGACCCATCTTGTATTCCAGCTTCAGATTGCTTTGGCTTCCACCTTTGTTTAATCAGTAATTAGCACATAAGGTTTCCATTTAAAAAAGTATACAAGAAAGAAACAAAGTAAAACCAGAACCCTAAAAGTCAAAATCTGTTTAAGTAGGTTCTTCCAAACAGACCCTAAATTTCACCAACCCAATACAAGCTATTTGCAAAATTCTGAACTTCGAAACCGGAAACAAGAAAAAGAATTGGTAAAGGAGAAGGTTACTGATATTTGGAGAGCAAATCTGCACGATGATAAGCAACAGTGACATTGAATTTGGGAAAATAAGCACGTCTCCAAGCACCCTTCTTTTTCCACTTCCGTGCACCCTCATCAGCAACCCTAAGAATACACAAAAACGAAACCAAGAAATTCTCATTGAGCGAATCCCCAACAAACCCAACGTTGTTATTTCTCATCACACCAAGAAACTGAAACGGGTCGATCCGAGGCAAATGGAAGCCACGTGGAACCCATTTCCACGAATTGATCAAGCTCGGATTTTCCCTCTGGTTTCTGATGCAATTCCATGCGTTTCGATGGAAGGGACACGTGTCGTCGTAGAGTGGGGTGTGATTTGGATCGAAAACCCATTTGCCTTTGAAGAAGTTGTAGTTGGAGATTTAAAGTGATTGTGAGGTTGAAGAAGAGGGTGTGTGGAGAGAGATGAGAGAAGAGAAGAGATAGATGGATGCAAGTGTTAGTAAGATGAGGTAAGGGAATAGATGTGAAGGTAGCTTTGGGGACATTGTAATGTTGTGTAACTCATGGAATCCATATCTTCACTCAAATATCATTTCTAATTTTTTCTGCTTTTAAACTTTATTTTAAATTTTTATTTTAATTATTTTGTCTCTAAAACATCTCAACCAACTACCCCTACAAAAGCGCTTTTAAAAGCACTTTCTAAAGGTCATCTATAACAGCGCTTTTACATCAAAAAGCGCTTTCGTAGCATATCCTATAGCAGCGCTTTTAAAAGCGCTTTCTAAAGGCCAGCTTTAGCAGCACTTTGGAAAAGCGCTTTCTAAGGCTGACCTTTAGCAGCGCTTTTGAAAAGCGCTTTCTTAAGGTACCCTCTGAAAGGCCAGCTTTAGCAGTGCTTCCCAAAAAGCGCTTTCTAAGGGTGACCTTTAGAAGCGCTTTTCAAAAGCGCTTTCTTAAGGCACCCTTTGAAAGGGCTTTTTTAAGCGAATTTTTTTTAAAACCTACAGCAGCGCTTTTTTCCAAAAGCGCTTTCTTTTATGTGTTGCTAAAACTTATTTTTGGCATAGTGAATTCATCTGTGCAATTGATCATCTTCCAATCAAAATTGATGACCAATCTTTTAATCGTAGATGCTTAGGGACATGTTGAGTAGCATGGAATCAAGTGTTGCTTAAAAAATCAGAGACATCATGGTTTAACCACAAACCCTAATTTTTCCTTCTTGCGCTAGGAGGTGATGATCCAATCTCAAATCCATAATTCCTATGAGCATGAGGGAGGATCCCTTTAACCAATATGTCTGATATGATGATGAGAGGATATTACTTTCAGCAAATTGGCTCATACAAACACCACATGCTTCATCTGGCCAAAACTCTAATTTCAAGAGATGAGTAGGAGAAATGTGATTCACTTTAAAACACTTGCAATTTTCAAACTTCTGATGAATGATTGAGACAAATGAGATGTCTTGAGGTATGAGAAAACCTTGTATCTTGAGTGACCCAAATAGTGAGGGAATGAGACCCTTTTTGCACTGATTATTAACATAACCACCCTTTCATACCTTGTATGAGAACATGAGAACTCAAGATACTTTGATCCCATAAAAAATGTCTAAATGTGTATGATGAAACATAAGCCATATAAGGTAAAAAAAGAGGGAAAATTTTTGGGTTCAACAAGTTCCTGCATCTCAGAATCGAGCTCTCACATAGCTTCATCAGGACGTGACTCTTCCCACAAAACCTTAACAAGAGGTATCTCCTTATTCCTCAAGGATCTGCTTAGTGCAGGAGGCAATGCCTACTCATACACAACCCCACATATCTGTCTCTCAATCTGGTAAGGTCCCACATATCTCAGTATTAGTTTGTGTGTCTTGAAAGGTGCTTTCATCATTAACCTTGGGGTAACCTTCAAAAATATGTGGTCTCCTTCTTTAAATTCCAATGGTCTACTCCACCTATCTGCACAAGTCTTTTGATGATCATGTGCTCTCCTTATCTTTTCTTGAATTATCTTGACTTTTCCTTCATCACTTGAATTACCTGTGGTCCAATAATTCCTTTCTCACCTACTTGTGACCAGCATAAAGGAGATTAAAATTTTCTTCCATACAAAGCTTCATACGGTGCCATTCCTATACTATCATGTTAATTGTTGTTATATGCAAATTCTACGAGGTAAATGATCTTTCCGATTTCCCTCACTTTCTAGGATACACTCCATTAAGATATCTTCAATGGTATGAATAGTTCTATATATTTTTCCATCAGATTGAGGATGGTTAGCAGTACCCAAATTCAAACTGGTCCCTATTTCATTATGAAATGCCTTCCAAAACCACGAGGTGAAATTTGGATTTTTATCAAACACGATACTTGATAGTACACCATGCAGTCGCAAAATCTTTGCCACAAAAATTCTTACGAGTTTAACAACCTTGAATGTTATCTTGACGGGTAAGAAATAGGCTGACTTGGTCAATCGGTCCAGAATCACCCATACAGAATCATGCCCACCTACTGTACGAGGTAATCCAAGTATGAAATCCATGGATATGATGTCCCATTTCCGCATAGGGATCTATAATGGTTGTAACATGCCTCCTGGTCTCTGATGTTATATCATTACTTGTTGACAAACTATAAACTTCCCTACATACTTTGCAATATCCCTCTTCATTCCATGCCACTAGAAATTCTTCTTCAGGTCTTGATACATCTTTAACGAACCAGGGTGAATAGTGAATTTACATTTATAGGCTTTAACAAAAATTAACCTTCATAACACCTCATCATTGAGTACACACATCCTTTTCTTAAAAAGAAGAATGACATCAAATGCATGAACAAAATCAGGGAGACCTTCATTGTTTTGCTATTCGTTAGCAGACCATTGAGCTTTCCCAATCCATTCCTACAATTAATTTTCAATACACATGTTGCTGATTAACACAACCATCAGTGCCAACTTAAACTGTAGGTCAAGGTTTCATAATCTCTCCATCTAGTCATAGTCTATAACCATAAGTTCAGCAACATGAATATCTTTTCTACTCAAGGCATATACCACCATGTTAGCCTTCCTATGATGATACTTCAGATCAAAGTCATAATCCTTAAGGTATTCCATCCATCTCCTCTGACGCATATTTCAGACTCTTGTGGTCACTAAACATCTCAAAGTGAACTCCATCAAAGTAGTGTTGTCACACTTTAAGTGCAAAGACAATAGCAACAAGTTCAAGAGCTTGGGTAGGATAGTTCTCTTCATGAGGTATCAGCGGTCTAGATGCATAAGCTACAACCTTCCCATCCTACATTAGCACTCCACCTAACCCCTTCTTAGAGGTATAACAGAAAACTTCATATGATCAGTTTGGATATGGAATTACCAATATTGTTGCATTCTTCAACTTCTCCTTCAGCTTTCAAAAGCTTCTTTCACTTTCTGAATCCCAACTAAAGTAAACCTCCTTCCATGTATGTTTCATCAAGGGTAGTTCCAACTTGTAGAATCCCATAATGAATATCTGATCGTAACCTGCCAAACCCAAGAAACTATGAACTTCGACTGAGTTCTTTGGTCAATCCCAATTTACCACAACTTCCACTTTCGATGGGTCCACGGCTAAACCTCCTCCAGATATAACATGTCCAAGGAACTTAACTTCAGAGATTTAGAACTTTAATTTTCCAAACTTCACGAACAACTACTTCTCTCAAACAATAGAAACACAATCCTTAGTTGATCCACATGTTTCTCAAGAGCCCGAGAGTAAATCAACATGTCGTCTATAAAGACTACTACAAACTGATCTAGATATGATTGGAACACTCGGTTCATGTAATCTACGAAGACGGAAAGAGCATTGGTTACTCCAAACATCATAACCAGAAATTCATAATGGTCGTACCACATCTAGAAGGAGGTCTTCGGCACGTCCAAGCTCTTAACCTGAATTTGGTGATACCCTGACCTGAGATCAATCTATAAGAACACACAGGATACTTTCAACTTATCCAGAAGGTCGTCAATTTCTGGTATATGGTACTTGTTATTTATGGTCACCTTGTTCAACTGGCGATAGTCAACGCACAAACGCATGTTATCTTCATTCTTCTTAACCAATAAAATGGGGGCTCCCCACGGACAAACACTAGGTAGAAGTAAATGCTCCATTAATAACTTCTCCAACTGGTTCTGCCATTCTCTTAATTCTACTAGAGACATTCGATATGGAGCAATAGAAACCAGAGCAGTTCCTAGAACAAAATCAATAGAGAACTCCACTTCTCTCTCTGGTGAGAGAGAAGTGACATCCTTAGGAAAGACATCAGGGAATTGGCACACAACTGGAATTTCCGACATAATTTGTCTAGCTTATAAATTTGTGGTGAGAACCAAAAGAAATGATTTCTATTGTGCAAATAGATAATTGACCATGTTATTTATAACTTCAATCAGGTTACCAATCATGTCATTCGGGGTAGTCTCCTTAGTTGATATGAAGATACCCTTTTCCTTACTGTTGTACCCCAATATTTGCCCCTAAGATCTCTCATCATCTTATATTATCAATACATCAAGATCACACATTAGGGTTGGTTCTTCCTTCTATTTCATCCTATATTTAAGTTTATTCTTGAGGGATCATCGAGCACCTTGAATCGTGTATCTTGAACATGTGTTATTTTAACTAACGTCAAAATATGCATATATGTTTCTTTGAATTTTAATATTGTAGGTGATGACACAATTGCATCTATCTCACCATCTAACCTAGGGTTTGAGGGTTGACCCTCAGTCAAATGGTTCTTCAATGGAAGGAAAGAGCTCAAGCTTCAAGGCTATGTCTATGAAATCAAAGTTTTTAGTTCAAATATCTCTCTCACTTTATTTAGGTCAAGTTTTTTTAAAGGTTGGTGGTGGCATTCATCAAGAAGATTCATAGGTTCATGTGTTTATTTCCATGCATTCTTCAACAAGTTTCATTGTGACTCAAGGTCCATCTTTGAGTGTGCTTCAAGATAACTTCATTTCAAGGCCTAATGTAATCCATCATGCTCTACTTTGCAAACAAAGTTCAAAAGATTCAAGGTTGATTCAACAAGTTTGACCTAATTGAGAAAGTGTTTTATTCAGTGATCACAAGTGCATAACTCTCTCAATTTTCGATATTTTGAGTTGGTGTTTTTTATGGGTTCTTATCCTCATCTACAACAACTTATCTTCACATGACAAGATCCAATTGTGCAAGGAAAATCATCAAAAGTTGAAAGGAGTTCTAATTCATTTTGACACTCTTTGAGCTAGGGTTTGCTGACTTCCAATGACCATATATTTCTAATTTTTTGAGATTTTGGATTGATTCCAAAGCCATGATTATACTTAAAGGGACATTAACAAGTTCTCCTCAAGGGTTTAAGGCTAAGTTTGAATGGAAGATCAGTAATGATTGGGAAATATTACAAGTCTCTTAGATTTTGACTTCAAATGATCATATCTTGGTCAATTTTTATCTCCTTGAGCTCATTATTTTTTCTAAAATTATCTTAGGGATGTCTAATGCAACTTTATTTCAAGATGCTAGGCTTGAAAATCCTTGAAATTTTGATTAAGAATTGAAAATATTATAGGTCATTTATGGATTTCACCAAATTTATTCATCATCTTCCAAGGACTATAACTCTTTCAATTATTATGATTTTTGAATGATCTCAAATCCACAAATTAATTCAAAGGGTCTAATTTTTTTCACCTGCAAGGATAAAGATTAAATTTTGAGTGGAAGGTCATGTAACTTTGAAGAACATTATAGGTCATTTTGAAGCTTAACACTTCTAATTTTTCTAAGTACAAAAAATTGTGTGTAGCGGTGAAAATCGGAGATTGAGCTATTAATTAACTCGACTCGCAAAAGCAAGAGTCGCCACCGCGCTTTATTATTTCCAAGGGAAAGGGGAAAAGAGCGAAATAAAACCCTAAAACATGCAATGTAAAATAATGCTTAAAAGTAATGAAAATACAATGCGTTTTTTAAAGAGATCAAGAGTTCGGGGGTTGGTTATACAATGGGAAGGTATTAGCACCCAATGCATCTGCGGTACTCCGCAGGAACCTTTTGGAATATCTGTTTTGGTTAGAATTATTTGTTATATGCAAGGGTGTATTTATCTACAACTATGTTTGCTTAAGGGGAAAGAACTGAGTTTTTATTATTGCGTTCGTGAGGGTTTCGCGACCCTTTGCCTACGTATCCAATGAAGGAATCAAAACACCATAGTTCCTCTAGAAAAAAGTTGATTTGTTTGTGTTTTTTAGTGGGCGACATTAACGCACGCATTCTAGCAATAGGCACGGCCGGTATCGCGGTAGAACGGAGGTAACATGCCCTTGGGGGGAGTTTTGATTTGTTGAGTGTTTTGCGGGTTTTAAGATATATTCAAGTAAGGATTAAAGAGTGTTTTTGGATTTTTTGGTTTGTTTACTTGTTGATTTTATCTTGCCATACACGCCTAATTACTAGCATTTGTACAAAGTAAATAAAATGCAGAAAGATAAAATCATACGCTATTACAATCGTATCGAAAGGGTTAAAAAATATGAAGGAAAAAATAAGATAAAAGTAAGAAAAATGAGTGTCTTTCGAACCAGGCAGTAGCAGCCTTCGATTTGCATTCTATTGGCCTCCTTCGATTGGGAGTTCGAACCAGTGAGGTCATGGCCTTCGATTGGGATTTAGCACCAGTCAGGTCATGTACTTCGATTGGAGGCTGGCACCAGCATGAGAGTGCTTTTCGTCTGAGCCTGGACTTAGTGCAAGTGTGCCTCTGGATGGGCCTTTCTGCCTTGTTACCTTCTTTGATTGGGCCAGTGAAATCAGTGTGAGCGTGTCTCTGGCTGGGCCTGGAAGTCAGTGTGGAAACCAAAAGCTTCGTTTCATACTCCTGTCTCCTGTTTCTTTCATTTCAAGCATTAAATGGCAACATGGCCTGAGGCCATGCTAGTATTTGTCTTATAAACAGTTTAATAGTTAAAGCAAGTTCAGGTAAACAGAAAGCAAAACGAAAGTCTCAGCTCTAAAAAAATATGTTAAAAAGGGTGGAAACGAAAGGAACAGTGGTATATACATGCTTGAAACGAACAAAAAGATTATTTACATGTTATGGCATGAAATGAAAGTTCAAGGGTAAGAGTGACTTACCTTGATGGAGGCTTTGAATGGGTGTGGGACCTTGAGTGGAGGCCCGGGGTTCTGGATTTGAAAGAGGGGGCCAACAGTTGTGCTTGCAATGCTGGATTCGAAGGATAGAAAGAAACAAGTCTTATGTTTCTTTCCAAACTGAATTCGAAGGATACTGAAGAATACTTGTTCTTCAGAATCGAAGGAAGTAAGTATGCGATTCTGGGTTTGTTCTCACAAGTGTTGAAGGGACTTGAGAGATTTGTTGTGTTTGAGAAAATTTGGGAGATTCGTTCCTCTAGTCCAAAAATCCTCTCTTAAACATGTGTTGGAGCCTCTTATTTATAGGCAAAATGGGCTGAAGCTTTTGGAGGGAAAACAAAATAGTTTGAACAATTTGGGTAAACTTCTCTTTGTAGCCTTTGAGGGACAGTGCTTTATTGCCATTTCGGTGCAAGAATGGGGCAGTGTTTCAGGACTGCTATGCAGCAGTTTTGGCTAGTGTACCATGTCTGAACTTGGCAGCAAGCATCTTTGAATATTTTATCCTTTCATTTTGACCCTCCTTCGACCAGATTCTTCTTCCAACACATTGTTTGACTTTCCTCCATCAAGTGTCTTTCGAACGAATCACCTTGTGTATCGTTTGAAGGGGCCAAATGTGTCCTTCGAATGGACTAGTAAGGTGTACCCTTCGACAGGGAATCATATGTATGCCCCTCAAGTCCACCACTATATGTCTTTTGAGGGGGCCATCAACCATGTGCTGAAGTTTTTCAAGGATGGAAATGCAACATACTAAAGAGAAATGTTGTCCAGTCGAAGCTAGTACAAACATAGTCGAAGCCTGCATGGAGGAGGTCTAAACTTTTTGACTCCAAGCAAGCACACAAAAAGGTCAATGCTCAAACAAAGACTTGCACGAAGGGAGCCACATGCCCAAACGAATCTTGGATCGAAACACATATATTTCCCAATCGAAAGCCCGTGTTCGAAGGAAACAATGTTTCCCAATCGAAGCATGTGGATCGAAACCAACATATTGCCCAATCGAAAGCCCGTGTTCGAAGGAAGCAATGTTTCCCAATCTAAGCATGTGGATCGAAACAAACATATTGCCCAATCGAAAGCCCATGTTCGAAGGAAGCAATGTTGCCCAATTGAAGCATGTTTGCAGGCAGTAAACTTGTCCAGTCGAAGCAGGCTGAATCGAAGGAGACCTGTCAGCACATGAAATCAAAGAAACAAAAAACACACATTTCGTGCTTGATTAGAAGTTAGTGATACATAGGCTAAGAATGTTCAAAACACTTGACAATTTCTGCATAATCAATGCTCGAAGGTGAGAGGTTAAAACCAACTGTATTTAGTGACCTTGACTTCTGTATAAAAATGCAAAAATAAAAATGGGATCTTAGGTCAAAAATTGGGGTATGACAGCTGCCCCTATTTAAGTTTCTTCTATCCGGAGATATGAAGATTCGAATCTTCAATTCGGCGAGATTGAAGGGACATAAATATAGAATACACAATTTTTGGCCTTAAGATACCGCAATTATGTTTATGATCTGATATGAATGTAATATTTTGAATTTAATGAGGAATGATGCCGTATGAGACAAACTACTGCTGGAAAAACCAAACACATTATACAGTAATCCCATAGGGGAACAGATTATAACTCCACTAGGGAAACAAAGTCATAGACTTAAAATGAGAGACTCTTATTAGAGAATAACTTTGAGGGAAGAACTGAATGATTTACATCAGTGTTGAGACTGGAAAAGAAATGATTTACATCAGTACTGAGACTGGAGAAGGAAATTATTTACATCAGTATTGAAACTGGAAAAGAAAATGATTGACATCAGTACTGAGACTGGCAAATGATTGGCATCAGTACTGAGACTGGAAAATGATTGGCATCAGTACTGAGACTGGAAAATGATTGGCATCAGTACTGAGACTGGAAATAAACATTTCTGACTTCTGAATTTTACCAAGAACGGTAACACATTTCTTCTTTAACCAAGATATCGCTTGAAAAGGATAAAATACAAATTTCCCCATGGAACTTTTCCGAAGAGGTGTCGTTTGCATTATTGTTGGGGATACACAAGATGCTCAAATAAAGAGGCCGCCACTTGCTTCCTTTCAAAGGTGTCAATAACATACAAGTTTCTCATGAAGAGACCGCCGCTTGCTATTTTTCAAGAGAACAATAACACACAAGTTGCTCATGAAGAGACCGCCGCTTGCTGTTTTTTCAAAAGTAACAATAACATACAAGTTACTCATGAAGAGACCGCCACTTGTTGTTTTCAAAGGTGACAATAACATACAAGTTGCTCATGAAGAGACCGCCGCTTGCTGTTTTCTCTAAGGTATCAATAACATACAAGTTGCTCATGAAGAGATCGTCACTTGCTGTTTTTCAAGAGAACAATAACACACAAGTTGCTCATGAAGAGACCGCCGCTTGCTGTTTTTTCAAAGGTAACAATAACATACAAGTTGCTCATGAAGAGACCGCCGCTTGCTGTTTTCTCTAAGGTATCAATAACATACAAGTTGCTCATGAAGAGACCGCCGCTTGCTGTTTTCTCTAAGGTATAAATAACATACAAGTTGCTCATGAAGAGACCGCCGCTTGCTGTTTTCTCTAAGGTATCAATAACATACAAGTTGCTCATGAAGAGACCGCCACTTTCTGTTTTTCAAAGGCAACAATAACATACAAGTTGCTCATGAAGAGACCGCCGCTTGCTGTTTTTCAAAGGTAACAATAACACACAAGTTGCTCATGAGGAGACCGCCGCTTGCTGTTTTCTCTAAGGTATCAATAACATACAAGTTGCTCATGAAGAGACCGCTGCTTGCTGTTTTCTCAAAGGTATCAATAACATACAAGTTGCTCATGAAGAGACCACCGCTTGCTGTTTTCTCAAAGGTATCAATAACATACAAGTTGCTCATGAAGAGACCGCCGCTTGTTGTTTTGTTGAGATTCCAAAAGAGTGTTGCAACAACACTGCCTAGAAACAAAGTTCATCTTCAATGGGAAACCATGAATAGATTCTTCCTGAGAAGACCAAGTATTTAAATTGCAAAATAAATGCACTCTCCATCTAGGTTTCACAGCCTAGAGATATCCACAAGGTATCATTCACAAGAGACAAAGCTCAATCCAGGAATAAACTGGAGAGAAAATAGTCAAACAAGACTCCACCCATTGAGGAAACAACTCAAATGGGGATTTATCCTATCTAGAGATGGAAAAGGAAAGCTAAAGCAAGATTCTTCCACGAGAGTTAACTCAGTGGGGAATTAGAAAGGAGGCGCACTTTATGGTTAAGTTGACACTCTATTTGGAAAGATCAAATACGCTCTTTGAATAGACATAACCAAGGTATACGAACTCAATGACATTAACAAATACATATGCGCGTGCATGATGTAAGTGTGAATGAATAAATGAATGTCATGTATATGATTGACAAAACAGATAGAAAAGATAAACTGGAGATGATAAGACATCATAGTACAACTCAACACTCGGCTAATCTCAACAGGATGGGAACATTACTGGAGATAGAACACAGGCCATCATTGGAGCAAAGTCCTTTTACAAGGCTTAAATATCTCTGGAGAGGGAGATATTTTTCAGTGAATAACCCAAAGTCCAGTCTTCTATCACAAATAATCCATTGAAAGGATAACAACACAAACAATGTTTCAGCTGGAAAAAGTCATGCTTAGCTGGAGATACTGGGAACACCACCCTCTGATAATGTGTGCAAAACATATCACATATCTTAACAAATCTGGATTGCCCCTGGGACTAATTTTGGATGCCCCAAGTTTACTGCTGATAAGCTGCATGTTGCATGACAATTCTTGCGAATAACTTCACTTCTAAAATGCCCCAAGATATATGGTTGATGAGGAGAAATCGTCTCAAGAGGATTTTACAAAAGACCTGGCATTCACCATGCTCTGGTGTCTTTAAAATCTTAGAGAGATTCATCAAATCTCGACGTGATTGCCCCGGATTGACTGTAGTTGGCACAACAAAGTCTTCAAATTTTGCCCCAAAAGAGTAAACAAGTTGGGAAAGCATTAACTAGGAGAAGCAACATGTTCGTGCTTAAGGTCTTCATGTGACATGCCCCCTGATATGATTTTTTCTTGAAATGATTCTCTAATTACTCAACAGAGTTTCAGGCCTTAAAAGAATAGACTCATCACTAGTGCTTATATGTGAGCTTCCTTGATATAAAACAAATGTTTTGCAGTTAGAAAATTTTTATTATGAGAATGAAAATTCTAATGCAACAGTTATGTAAGTCTTGAAGATTTTGAAAAGATATCGCACAAATTTTGTGAGTTAGAGCACCATTAATTTTTGTATAGCAAAAGTATATGATACCAACATAACTATTTAACAAACATTCATGGGAGTCAGGAACACTATCTCATTGTAATATGCTTTCAAAATAACCTTGCTTCAATTAGGACTTTTGAAGGTTATAACGTGGTCTGGCTCATGGTTTTTAGAAAAAAGATTTTTAAGGCTCAAAATTTATAGGTGCCCACCCATTCTTCATGATGTTCTTCAACCATATGTTCAGTTAATTCAACATGAGTGTTCATCTCTCAAAAGGATTTTGTGACGGTTAAGGAAACGACGAGGCTTTTGGAGTAGTAACCACCCTTATGTCTTCGTGTTTGTAGTCACCAATTTGTTCTTTGCTGAGGACTTTTCTTTGTAGTCCTTTCTTTGCAATTTTTATTTTCCCTAACTTTTGCTTGAACTAATTCTTTTGAATTGATAGTCCAGCGGGATGCCCTAATTTTTTGCCTAAGCCGCACGTTTTCAAGTTTTCGACTTAGCAGGCTTTTACTTTTTCTTTTTCCTTGATTTTTGACTTTTGAACAAAACGTGTGACATTAGCTTGTCTTTACTTGTTGAGAGGATTGTGACTTCCTCGTTTCTTGATGAATGAGGGATAACATTGTGGTTCCACATCTTCTGGCTTCATTATACATGAAGGATAACCCTCGTAGTTTATCTTCATAAATATCTTCCTTATGAATTTTGAACACTTAATCAGATTAACTGAAAACTACCCTGCCCCAGGTTAAAATTTGAGGGTTTTTTGTATAGAAAAGAAGCTCCTAATTCAAGGCTCAAAAGGGGTTAGCAAGGGATTATCTTCCTTATATCTCCGGTGTTTAGGGATTTAAAACAATGCCTGTACATCGTCAGCAAGATTTTATCCAAAAGCATGCAACCAGAGATTTTGTGTTTTTTTAGATCATCATCCTCCCTTCAATCTCTGCCTAGGCAAGAGAATGGGCAACAAGTTTGTATCATAATGCAAAAAGAAATTTAAAATTTGAAAACAAATATGAGGGAAACAAATGAATTTCTTCAAGACAAACATACTCATTGTATTAAGATAATCATTCAAATGCAAACAAGTTCTTACATGCAAACAATGTTTTGATAAACAAGAAAAGTTACAAAAAGCATGAATAAGTTAATAATCTAGGAAGGCTTTCCATTTGGACTTGAATTACCAAAAACATCCTTCAAAAATCAAAGTCACCATCAATCGTGTTTACTCTTCGGCACATGCTTGATTTGAACTTCAAAACCAACGTCCGTGACTAGCTTTCAAATTAGTCAACTCTCTGCGGAGTTCATAAATCTCTTGCTTGATATTCTCCATTGTTCTCTTAGCGTGAGTGTTATATTGATCAGACCAAAGGAAAAAAAAGACTTGGAAAAAGACCTTTGAAAGTGAAACAAAAAATGTAGAATGATGTATGATATGCAAAAGAGAGTTTTTATTGGACTTTCAAGGAACTCAAGATATTAAGTTGTAAACATCAAAGTATGAAGATAGAAGATGAATTTTAAATTGGATCATAGCGTTGATCAAGTTATCATCAAGATCAATCATCCATTTTGGTGGATTAGGGTTTTTACCCTATCAACACCCAAGATCCATTGAGCTTGACGAAACTTGTGATGTTTATAATCTAGTTCTAAGGAATTTGTTATATCTTATATTCTATAACAATAAATTACTACAAATCTTTTAAACGATCTACGCAAGTCTTTTTTAAATGAGTTCATTATGCTTTACTCTAATATGAATATTATTATTAACAACTTTTTCGTTTAAGCATAAGGTAAAAACCCTATAACATAACAATATAGACTTATATAGTATCCATACAATATCAAAAACATAGAGCTAGATTTATGCAAGAAACAAGAGTAAAAAATTACAATTTTTTAAAAATTTTTACGTATTGTGATTCAATTTTATCTTTTACAATACATTAATAAGAATATGTGTTAAAATAATATATAAATCTAAAACCTTTTGAAATTTCCCTACGTTTCTTTATTTGTCTAAGTGGATTTCAAAAGGTTTTGGATTTATTAACTATGATATAACTTAAGAAGAAAAGTTGTAATTTTTTAGCAACACAACTATACTTATATAAGGGGAAAAAGTTTGTTGTGTGATGTGAAATATGTAAGGAAAGATTGTTGGATATGTTGAATTATTTAAGGAAGGTTTGTAGTCTTACTTTATTCATTTATGAAGTTTTGTTTCTCCATTTATCTCAAATCAAATTTATTGTTATTATTTTTAAATTATAATTAATTTTCTTAAATATAACAATTTTTATTTTTATAGTTTTAAACAATAAATAAGAACTTTAATTTAAAAAAGTAGATATAGGTTTAAGAGAAAGGACGACACACATCTTCATTAACAAACGGAACCAAATTCACCGAAGGAGGTGCAGCAAGAACAGTATGCACCACAGGAGGTGCAGGAGTAACAACATTTGGAACCACTGGAGCATCTAAAGGACCCAGATTGAAACCTTCAGGTGCAAAATTCTCTAGCATTCGCCACGGATAACCCTGAGGCATACGGTTTTGAACAACAGCCGGAGTAGCGGATACAGGAACAGTCAGAACTTCAATACTTGCCCTTGTTGGTTGAGGTTGAACACTCGGTGGCTGATTCTGAGCAACCACCAGGGCTTCCATCAGAGTAGTCAAGTTGGCCAAGCCAGCCTTCAAAGCAGAAACTTCTTCGCGCATCTCGCGATTCTCCTGTACTAAGTTGTCCATCTTCTTTTTGAAATTAGCCCGAGTGTTGTAGTGATGAGTCAGCTTGCTGAATGAAGTAAAGAAGCTGGGTAAGGCGCCTGGATATGCATAACAAATGCAAAAACATGTGCAATATGATGCATGATATGCAATGTATATGATTATTATTATTTCATCATTTAATATTTCAAGGGATTTAAGATTTGCAGACATATTGCAAACATCAAAATAACAACGTATTTGGAATACTGAAAACTTTTATTATAATAACTTCGAAATAGGTTACAAGTTTCAATGATCCCAAGTACAAGATGAAAATACAATCTAAAATCCTGAGAAAAGGAACTGATAGAGATCAATTTGTACGAATGCGATTCCCTGTGAGCTTGGAAATCTGAGCTCTCAACCTCTGGTTTTCTTCCCCATGTCTGATGGCAACCTCCTTCCAATCATCTGAATTAGGAAGTGAACAAACAACACCTGTTTGAGGCTTAGGAGAAAATAAATCTCCTTGCCTCTCTATAGACTCTACTTCTCGACTCTCAAGGATCTCGATCAAATCATCTCTCTCCTCCAGGTCTGCTCTGTAGGAACTCTCTAAAGTCGGGAACTTGTTCTTCCAAGCATCCCTTTCCTGTTGCATCCTAACCAAAGCAAGTTGCAGCTCTTCTAGATCATATAATAAGGGAAGAGTGGTATTCACAAACAAATTAGGCATGGGTGTCTCCCGAGTATACGGCATCTTCAACTGAATGGCTCTCGATCGGACCCACTGAAGATATGGCTCCAAAGAAACAACACCCCTAGGTCCCAAATCCTTCCTACTCTTCTTATGAATGTGACGCCAGGCCTTCGCAATCTTCTCCCTAGCTTCCTCGTGGTCTTCTCCTTCCTTCAGAAAGAAACTACTCAGATGAATATTGTTCGGTTTATCCCTCATCGGATAACCAAGTTGTCGCCGTGCAAGAACAAGGTTATAGTTAATTCCTCCCTTTGTACCAAGAAGAGGAACATTGGGGAAACTACCACAACTGTCAATAATCTCTGCATCCTGGTAAGCTCGATGATACCAATCAATATCCGAGTGAGTAAGTGCCATGATCTTAGGAGCCCAACGGGGTTCCTTCTTGACATCCCAAAAAGCGTCAGACTGAGGCATATGAGAGGTAAACCACCGATACAACAAAGGCGTGCAACAGATAATCATTCCCCATGATAAGAATTCCGAAGATGAACAGCATAATAAGCATCACCCAACAGTGTAGGAACCGGGTTTCCAATCATGAAAATCTTGATAGCATTAATGTCGACAAACTTATCCACATTAGGAAATAAGAATAATCCATAGGCGAGTAAAGCAAAGATTGCCTCAAAAGCAACCGTACTCTTCATCCTGGCAAAGTAACGAGCTTTCTCCAATAAGAACTGAGTTGGTAATCCTCTAATCCCTCTTTTGGTAGTCATATGAGCTTCCACCTCAGACTTCCCCAGATGAATCAAAGCAGCAATCTCATGTGGTTTTGGCTCACCCTCCAAACCAGTAAAAGGAACGCGATCGGTAACAGGTAAATCCAATAGATAGGAATACTCTTCCAGTGTTGGCATCAACTGATAATCGGGAAAAGTAAAGCAGTGATACACTGGATCATAGAACTGGACCAAAGTTGAGAGAAAACCCTCCTTCATCTTAAGCTTCATGAGAGGAATAATGGATCCATACTTCTTCCGAAAGTCTGCAGAACACTCGATCTCGGGAATTAGACTGATCAACTCATCTATCTTAGGATCCTTGAAACTGTATTTCCCGGTCTTTCTCTTTGCAGAATCCATGGTTTAAAAGTACCTGAGATATTCACAAATAGTCAACCTTTAAATCCCTTGAAATATTGTTTTTTTCAAAAGATGCTTATGAGTGTATGGATGCATGATGCAACAATCACACACAAGATCACACATATAGGGTTCATAGGTTCAACGTCACGAGCATGAGGTCTAAGGTACTACCCATAAGGTATTGGTCTAAAAAGTTATCACCTGCCGAACAAGGTTCTAGAGGTTCTCAGAGTCTACATCCTTCCTTCGGATAATACCAACTTCCCGATTAACTCGGTAATTAGTAATATTCTCAAGAACGACTCGTCCGAGCGTAGTATCGCGTGACAACTACTTCCGGATTACTCCGTTATAGCTTCCGCAGTACACCTAAAAGGCCAAGAGGGGTTAGGTAATCTACGGTCCTCAGCTTCGGCAGGCTCCCAGGTCGAAAGCAGTACGTCTTCCCGATTACTCGGTAAACGACACTACAATCAAAGGGGCCTCCACTGAGTAGGGGATCTCATGCCTCCTTTTTTGGGATTACTCCCTCAAATTTAACATGACTATACCGCCCGTCCTATCTTAAAGTTTTCCCAAGTACGAGTATAGGACTTATGAGTAATCACCAAGCACCCTGTAAACCAGGAAAATCCAGACAAACATATATACAAAATATAACACATAAACAACAATAGCACATATACAGATATAAACAAAGATAGGTTTAACCCACTTAGGGATGGACCAGCAAGAGGTCAATCTCTCCCCAGTGAAGTCGCCATTTTTCTATGGCGGTAGTAATGTGCAAGACTAAGCCATTGGATTGACTAGACTTTATACAAATCAAAATAAAAATTGCCACCGCGCTTTATTATTTCCAAAGGAATGGGAAAAGAGCGAATAACCCAAAAAGAAGGGGAAAGATTCAAGGTAAGGGGGTTGGTTGTGCAAAGGGAAGGTATTAGCACCCTAAACATCTACGGTACTCCGCAGGAACCTCTTTGAAAAATCTGTATATTTTGGCTATAAAAATGTGTTGTATATAAAATGGATGGTGGAGGTGAGAAAAGAAATATTTTTATGATTTTTTCACCCGCCGCGGTTGCGAACCTTTAGTGCCTACTTTCCACCTTTCGTGCAATAGGGTATCAGGGTACACGTAGTTCCTCTTTTAAAAATTTGAAACACAAATGTGTTGGTTGATTTTATGAGATAAGACATCATTGCAATTGTCCGTGTGAAAAAAAACATACTTACTACCAACAATCATGAGAAAGGAGAATTTGCATCATCTCAAAGTGGAGGATATGGCTTGGATTTTAAAATCAACAATGCCTCACTCAACACCCAAGTGGAAAATATCTCACTTCACTACATATTGTAGAAGTATAGTTATTTGCATCACTACAAGGATTGACAAGAGTCTAATCTTTTGAGAAAAGTTTAAAGATAAAAGCCAAAGTGGCAAAATGGTTTGAAATGAGATTGATTGAATTTTAGTCTTCTCACAAAAAAAGGTCAAGGTATTATTAAATTGATTGAAATTTATTTATGAAAATGTTTCAAAGATGCATGGACCTAAGTCCAAGTTTATTATGAAAATGTTTCAAGTTTCAAAACAAGAAGAGTTTTTTTCTAAAGGAGGGAGAAGATTTTAGAAATTAAAGAAGATGGGAGGAGAAGAAGAGGCTATCCTAAAGCATAAGGTAAAAGCTAGGGATAAGAACCATCTAACCAACAAGAAGCCAATACTTGACATTATGAGTCAATATAGAATTCCCATTCTTCGGATTGAAACCAAGCAAGCAAAGATACTAGACCTCTTGAGAGAACCAAACTTCAAGTGTTTTAAGTCTTCGCAAAAATTGGGCAGAGTAACGGCTGTATACGGGTGAATTCCAAATTACAAACAAAGATCGTAATCTCAATAACCTGCACACAAAACAAACAAACAACCCAATGTCTTGAGGTAAACCTCAAGAACTCCAGACAAAATATCAAATAAAGTCACAAAGTCTCCAAGATAGGCCAAGGTCCCTAATCCTAAGTCCAAGAAGTCCACCACTCAATAATGCAAAGGATAGTAACCATGTAGTCCAAGTATCGTTAATGATTTTTATGGTTCATGTTGATTATTAGGTGTCTTTAAAAAGAAAGAAAAGCTCAAGTGAGAAAAATAAAAATGACATAAAGGTAAATGCTCAAGTGAGCAAAGATGAAAATAGCATGAAATGTAAAATGCTAAAAGTAAATGGTACATAAAGCATGAAAATAAAAGCGTAAAGTAAAGTTAATTGTTAGTAATTAGTGGTTAGTTGGATGACCATCTTGAAACTTGCATATGGAACTCATTAGAGGATTGGTAGAACCAAAGCCTCCACACAACAAGTTGCATTTGCTTTTTGTCAAGTATATCATCCATTTTGGAATTCTCGCAAGGCAACATGTAATGATCAACGTTGTTTAAGTGATCCGCGTTGACCAAAGGTGTTGTAGATCCATTAGAGGATTGGTAGAACCAAAGCCTCCACACAATGAATCTCAAGGTTATTGGATCAAAGAGATCAAATTAACATACTTGGGCTTGCAATCATAAGTTTGGGCCACGAATGATCATTTATTCGAATCGGGACAAAATTTAGCGCTATGTTAAGCAATTATAAGTTGACTTATGTAGAAGTCACACCTATTTTGAGGTTGGTCAATAGCAATCTATGTACTTCATGTTTGGATAAATGATATAGAGATCACCATCCCTTAACATGTAGCACAATTAAAAAAAGAAAGGGATAAGATGAAGAGGGAGGGAAATGATAAGCTAATTTGGATCACCATTTCAAAATTCTTTCATCTTTAAATTCAACCACTCCTCTAGATGGATTAAAGCACTAAACATATCATTAATCCAAAGCACCAAAAATGAATTAAATAATTCACTCTTAGGTAGATTTGAATTGATGAACATTTATCCAACTTCATCTACATCACAAAGTCCATTGAGTTTAAAGACAAATTGGACATTTAAAATTGCAATCCAAACCAACAATCAAAAGGAGTGAGTAGAAAAATCATTTTGGATCAAAGCTTCCCCAAAACAAGGCAAAAAAATGTATTCTGTCCCTGTGTAAATCGATTGAACTATTGTGTAAATCGATTTACACAGTACAGTTTTCAAAAATCCGCGTGAAATTGCTTATGTGCAATCGATTACACTACAATGCAAATCGACTGCATACAGTAACAGTAGCAAAAACAACATTTTAAAAGGGCAATTTCTTGTTCAAACTTTCCATCAAACACCTTATGATCATGGATCCACTTGAGCACGAAAATTCCATCAAATTATGAGAAAATAACACCATTGAAATCACAACATAATGCTCAAAGAATCAATCCCAAAGATCACCAAGAGATCACATTGTGAAAGATGAATTATCCAACTTAACAAAGGTAGATCTAGAGAATTATCAAAACAACTTCAAGAATTTGATTCAATTCAACCACAAGAATTAATTGACCAAGCTTGGATGTAGAGAATTGATGGAGAAAAAGTGTTTGGATGAAGGTTTAGCTCAAAGATTAGTAAGCTTCAATGCAAAGCTTACTAACTTTTTGAAAATGGAGCTTTGAGTGAATTTGGTAGATGGAGAGAATTGAGATTTTTTAGCAAGGTGGATTTGGCTATCAAAAGCTTGAAATTTGAATGAAATGAGAGCTCTATTTATAGAGTTTTAGCATTTGGATTAGTGGTAATTTGGTAATTGATTCTTGGAGCCAAAATTTGAATTAATGATAACTCTTTCAAAAATTAGAGCCAAAATTTGAATTAATGATAATTCTTTCAAATATTAGAGCCAAAATTTGAATTAATAATAATTCTTTTTTAAAAATGAAAGATTGGCACTAAAATTTGAATTAATGATACATCTTTCAAAAGTGAAGGAAAATTGGAGCCAAAATTTGACAAGTTTAAAATGTTGATTTTTTTTTAATTTTCACGTTGTGCAAATCGATTGCACAGTGTATTTTTTCAAAAATGGCACAAAATACACTATGTGCAATCGATTGCACTTTAAGAGAAATCGATTGCGTCAGTGAAAAAAATGAAAATTTTTAATTCTTTTTCTTTGCAAATAGAGATTTTAGGAAAATAATACCAGAAATCCTTATTTGTCAGATGCTTCGACTTGGTACCTACAAAACAAAAAATATACAAAGACAAAGACAAATATTTTTTGTATTTTGATTAGAAGTTAGTCAACAACACATATACAAAATACACAACCAAGGTGCTTGGAGATTCCTCAAGAGAAAACTTAAAGATAGGAAAAAAGAGGAAGAACCAACCCTAATGTGATCTTGTTATGATCGAGTTGATATGATATGATAGAGGAATCTTAGGGGCAAAAATTGGGGTACAACACCGGTCGTAATCCGGGCTTCACGGCTTGTGTCTATGATATACCACTATCTGGTCGAATCCAGGCTTTATAGTAATTGCTGATCTGCTATCCGGTCGTAATCCGGGCTTCACGGCTTGCTGGGGATTAAACTATTATCCAGTCAAATCCGGGCTTCATAGCTTGCTTCTAAGAGATACCATTATCTCGTCATAATCCAGGCTTCGTGATATCCTGATACTGTTATTCGGTCATTCTCCGGGCTTCACAATATGCTGTAGAGATCAAGATACTATTCGGTTGTACCCGGGCTTCATAGCTTGAGTTCTGTGAGAATTTGATTGTATCTTTCCTGAAAGGTAAAGGTTAGCTGTATGTAATGCATGATATGTGTCAGGAAATGACGTTCTCGAAATAAATGAGACGGTGTTGTATGATGTGTATGCATGTAATGATGTATGGATGTAATGTTTTATGATATTCTCTAGCTGGGGAAAATAAATCCCGGACTGCTGCTGGAGAATACGCAGAGTTTCGCTCGTTGAGGATAACGATCGAAGATGATTAGGAGAACAATCCTTCTAGAGAATACATTGGTGAGAGAATGACTTTGTGGGGAAGAGATGCTCTGCTGAGGATTTGCTGATTTTGGAGAGTAACCCTCGAATAGGGATGAATTACCATTGTTGGCGATGATGAACTTTGTTGGGGATGAATTTCCGGTTTGTGGAAGAAATGAACTCCGCTGGGGATAATCTTTTAGTGGCGACTTCACTGGGGATAATCTTCTAGACTCTACTAGGGATAATCTTCCAGTGCTGGTGATAGATAAACTCTACTTGGGGAGAATCTTACCGACTCATTCGCGGTTGCGAGTCTCAGTTGGGGAGAATCAACACCACTATCCCTTTCTTACTCTGTGGGGAGTGAATGTACCTGAGTCATATTCTTCAGCTAGATCTATACCTGTACCTGGTGAATAGAGCAACTGTAAGGCTTGGACATTTCTTGTTTGCCCCTGTTTTTGATATTACGAGTAATCGCTTTTTGTTTTGCATGTAAATATTTATGAACATCAATTATTGTCAAATGCATATATCAAAAAAATGAACATTGAACGTTCTTTGCAAAACAAAACAGAAAAAGGAAAAAGAATTTGAAATTTCTTTGTAAAAGAATGAATTGTACTGATTTTGAAGTTTGGCTTGTAATAGGCATTTTGTACAAGAGGCTGACGTCCTAGTAAGAGTACACCGTCAAAATGATAAAGTTTATACAATTTGTGAAAAACAAAGAAAAACAGCTATGTGAACAATCCCACTGAGTTCCAACTCTGCTATTGCCTTTATGTCCTTGAGCATCTCATCACTTTGCTACTTGGTTGAAGGTAGATCAGATTGATTAGTGTCGTCCGAACTTGATAGTCGATACCGAAGTATGGTTGCAAGTTGATCCAATGAGACATAGTGTTACGCTTTAATCCCTAATTTTTTCCTGGACCGCCCTTTCGGGTTTTCAGTCCACCGGGATACCCTTTTTTGCCCAAGCCTCCTTTTCAGGTTTTCGACTTGCCGGGTGTACAAATTTTTTCATTTTCATTCCTTAATTTTGCCCGGACCCTTTTGGTTCTCCGGGAAGACCTTATTTTTGCCTAGGCCAGTCAACCTAGCGGGTCTTTGATTATGCGTAGTATTTTTTCACTATGTCTACATTGACGGGGTGAGGAAGGTCGTCACCATCCATGGTGGTTAGAATCATAGCTCCTCCTGAGAAAATGTTATTAACCACAAATGGACCTTCGTAAGTAGGGGTCCATTTTCCCCTGGGATCACCTTGAGGTAGTATGATGCGTTTGATCACCAGATCCCCGACTTGATACTCTTGTCATCTGACTTTCTTGTTAAATGCCTTGATCATCCGTTTTTGATACGTCTGACCATGACAAATAGCAGTAAGTCTCTTTTCGTTGATTAAATTTAGCTGATCAAGTCGGGTCTGAATCCAATAGTCATTGCTCAAACCTGCGTCCTTCATAATTCGAAGAGAGGGTATCTGAACTTCAATGGGCAAGACTACTTCCATACCATATACAAAATAATAGGGTGTTGCCCCTGTTGACGTCCGCGCTGAGGTACGATACCCATGAAGAGCAAATGGTAACATCTCGTGCCAATGTTTGTAGGTCACCGTCATCTTCTGCATGATCTTCTTGATATTCTTATTAGCCGCTTCAACAACCCCATTCATCTTCGGCTGGTAAGGTGAAGAATTGTGATGTTGTATCTTAAACTTCTTGCAGAGCTCGGTGATCATTGTATTGTTGAGATTTGTACCATTGTCCGTAATGATCCTCTCTGGTACAGCATATCGACAGATGAGGTTATGCCGAATGAACCGTGCCACGACATTCTTGGTTACAGTAGCAAAGGAAGTTGCTTCAACCCACTTTGTAAAGTAATCAATAGCTACCAGGATGAAACGATGCTCGTTGGATGCAGTAGGTCTGATCTCGCCAATCATATCGATGCTCCACATTGCAAAAGGCCAAGGTGTCATCAAGACGTTCAGAGGAACGGGAGGTATGTGCACCTTATCAGCATAGACTTGGCACTTATGACAGGTCCGAGAATGCTGATAACAGTCGGCTTCCATAGTAGACCAATAATAATCTGCCCGTAGGATTTTCTTCACCATGGTATGTCCACTGGAATGAGTCCCGAAAGTACCTTCATGTAACTCTGCCATGATCCTTTCTGCCTCGTTCTTATCCATACATCACAGTAAGGTTGAGTCATGGTTACGCTTGTAAAGAATACCATTACTGATGAAGAAATTTTCAGCGAACCTCCTCCGAAACTTCTTATTATTAATATATGCACCCTCGGGGTATTCCCGAGCCTCAAGATATCTCTTTACCTCATGAAACCAGGGTTTATCCGCTACCTCTTCAGTCTCAATGTCACAACAATGTGCAGGTTCGTCCAACCTCTCAATGGTAATCTGGGGAGCTTCATTGTCCCACCTGACTTTGAACATAGAAGACATAGTAGCTAGCGCGTCCGTTAACTGGTTCTCCTCTCTTGGGAAGTGTTCAAAGGTTATCTCCTCGAAGTGTGGAAGCAACGCAAGTACATATTCCTTGTAAGGAATAAGATTTGGGTGTTTAGTATCCCACTCGCCTTTGATCTGACTGATCACTAGAGCGGAATCTATGAATACACTCAAGAACTTAATCCTTAGGTCAATAGCTGCTCGGAGACCCATGATGCATGCTTCATACTCCGCCATATTGTTGGTGCAGTTAAAACATAAGCGGGCGGTGAACATAGTATAACAACCTTCAGGAGATATGATCACGGTGCCAATGCCATTACCCAAAGCGTTTGAAGCTCTATCAAAGTACATAGACCATCAAGATCCTTCCTCAGGTCCTTCATCCGGTCCAGGTTCCTCATAATCAGTTACCAACATTATGTTCTCATCCGGGAATTCGAAGTTCATAGACTGGTAATCATCCACGGCCTGATGTGCCAAATGATCTGCCAACACACTTCCCTTGATTGCTTTTTGGGTCGTGTATTTGATGTCATTCTCAGTTAAGATCATCTGCCATCTTGCTATTCTTCCAGACAAGGCAGGCTTTTCGAAGATATACTTGATTGGATCCATCTTTGATATCAATAGAGTAGTGTGAGTCAGCATATACTATCTCAGCCGGCGAGCAGCCCATGCCAAAGCGCAACAAGTTTTCTCGAGCAGTGAGTATCGGGTCTCACAGTCGGTAAACTTTTTGATAAGGTAATAAATAGCATGCTCTTTCCGACCAGACTCGTCATGCTGCCCCAACACTCACCCCATTGAATTGTCGAGTACTGTCAAGTATAAGATCAAAGGTCTCCCTTCAACTAGAGGCATCAAAATAGGTGGCTCTTGGAGATATTCTTTGATCCTTTCGAAAGCGGCTTGACATTCATCATTCCACTTTACCACTTGATCTTTCTTCAGCAGCTTGAAGATTGGCTCACAAGTAGCAGTCAAATGTGAAATGAATCGGGCAATGTAATTCAACCGTCCTAAAAAGCCTCTGACTTCCTTTTCTGTTCAGGGAGATGGCATCTCTTGTATAGCCTTCACTTTTGCGAGATCCACTTGAATACCTTTATCACTAACGACGAAACCCAACAGCTTACCAGACCTCACTTCGAAGGTGCACTTGTTCGGGTTTAACCTCAACTTGTACAACTTCAACTTGTCAAATAGCTTCTGAAGATGGTCAAGATGTTCTTCCTCAGTCTAGGACCTTGCAATCATGTCGTCAACGTATACCTCAATCTCATGGTGAATCATTTCGTGGAACAAAGCGACCATGGCGCGCTGATACGTTGCCCCAACATTCTTCAATCCGAAAGGCATGACTTTGTAGCAAAAGGTACCCCACTGTGTTACAAAAGTTGTCTTTTTCATGTCTTCGGGAGCCATCTTAATCTGATTATAATCGGAGAACCCATCCATAAAAGAGAAGACCTTATGCTGTGCGGTGTTGTCAACTAGAACATCGATATGAGGCAGAGGGAAATCATCCTTGGGACTCACCCTGTTCAGATCTCGATAGTCCATGCACATACAGACTTTACCATCTTTCTTCGGCACCGGAACCACGTTGGCAACCCACTGTGGGTAAGAAGTAACTGCTAGAAAACCGACATCAAACTGTTTCATAACCTCAGCGTTGATTTTCTCAGACATCTCTGGGTGCATTCGACGAACCTTCTACTTCACTGGAGGACAATCTTCTTTGGTTGGCAAGCGGTGAACCACAATATCAGTATCCAACCGAGGCATATCTTCATAAGACCAGGCAAAGATCTCAACATAGTCACGCAGCATCTGTATCAATCGTTTCTTGACACTAGAATCCAGACTTGCACCGATCTTGACCTCTTTCTTGTCTTCCTTGGTACCCAAATTCACTGATTCCACTGGCTCTTCATGCGGCTGTATGGCCCTCTCTTCCTGAAGTAACAATCTGGCAAGTTCCCCAGGCACTTCACAATCATCCTCACCTTCGTCCTCGGCTTGGTATCGGACTTTCGAAGTCATAACTGGCAGTAGTAGAGTCGTTATCAGTGGGATCCAGAGTGGATGTAGACCTGTATTATGATATGTGAGTGTGTGTAAGACAAATAGCTGTTTAGATAAAGTGCAAGATAGAAAGGAAAAACAAGGAGCACAAAATTTGTAATGCAAGAAAAACGTCCAATGCTTTATTGATGATATATGGAAACGACACATAATAAGCCCTCACAAACAAAGCCACGACGTCTCGGGCGAGGCATCGGACTGTAAAAGTTTCAAATTGTCTGTTACAAGTCTCAAAACAAAAGTCTATTACTGTGTAATAAGAGAAACGGACACGAAGTCCTTCGCCGTCCAATTGTTCAGGCCACCGTTGGTAGTCGGGTTAATCCAACTGTCAAAATCTGACTCTTCATCATCATCTTCAATTGCATTCACTCCCTGATCATGCTTGGGCATAGGAGCCGTTATGACGTTAGGCTTTTCTGGTGCGTCAAACTCAATTTCCTTAGCTTCAATCAAATCTTGCACCTTATTCCTCAAGGCCCAACAGTTGTTTGTATCATGCCCTGGGCTGTCAGAGTGATAAGGACAGCGGGCGTTCGAATTATACATCAGAGAGGTGGTACTGGGATTCTTTGGAGCTTCCCTCAGAGTCACCAGGTTAGTCTTCAGCAATTACGGTAAAATTTGAGATAAGGTCGTACTGAGCCGAGTATACTGTCTTTGCGGTCTCTCTACTCTTTGCTGATTGTTGCGCTGTGGGGCAATAATAGGTCTTGATATTACCACCGCATTAACTGCTTGGCGGCGCTCAGGTCGGTTTTGGCTCCTCGAGCTGCAAACTGCACTAGATTCTTTCTTGAAAGGCTTCTTATCTGTACTTGACGAAGCACCTTTCTGTATCTTGCCACTTCTAATACCAGCTTCGACTCTCTCCCCAGTCATAATCAATTCGGTGAACCCAGACGATGAACTTCCGATCAAATGGTTGAAATATGGACCAAACAAAGTCCCAAGAAACATATCCACCAACTCCCTATCAGACAGAGGGGGTTGGACTCTTCCAGCCAGATCTTTCCACTTCTGAGCTTAGTCCTTAAAACCTTCGCTCGCACCCATAGACATACTCTGAAGTTGAGTACGCGTGGGAGCAAGGTCTGTATTATACTAGTATTTCTTGTAAAAAGCAACAGCAAGGTCCTCCCAGTTGTGGACATTAGCTCCCTCCAGTTGATAGAACCATTCAAGTTGAGTCTCTGACAGACTATCTTGAAAGAAATGAACCCAGAGGTTCCTATCAACATTATATGGTTGAATCTTTCTGATGTACGAGCGAAGGTGTAGCTTCGGGCAGGATACCCCATCGTACTTAGAAAAGACAGGAGCTTTAAACTTGTGGGGGATCACAACCCCAGATGCCAGACCCAAATCTCCAAAATCCAAACTGGGAACCTTCTGAACCTCCATTGCACTCAGACGGTCTTCAAGTTGCTTATACCTATCCTCAACAGGAGGCTACTGTTCATCATCAAAATCAGTGTCGTTGTCAGAAACCACAGGGCTAGGACCCTTCCTTTCCTCTTGATTCTCTCCTCCTTCGGATGAATGAGACAGATCAACTTCCTGTCGCAACCTATTCCTAAACCTGTGACCCATATTTAGGAGGACCACCTTCTTCTTCTTCTTCTTCTTCTTGTCCTTCAAGATGAGAGTCTTCAAATCTTGTTGACTCTTGGCCAAGTTCAAGAACATTTCCTGGAACTGAGCATTCTGAGCTTGAAGAGCCTTAATAGCTTGATCAGTAGGTGTTTCAGAAGACATGTTGTGCTGAAATAAACAGCGAAGAAGATAAGAAACCTATAAGGGTACCTGTAATGAGGTGCATGGTAATGAAATGCGTATGAAATGATTTCAAAGACTTAGGGATATTCAAATTTGTAAACCAAAATAAAACACACTTTATTAGATAAAACTTGTAACAATGTTTAACAAATGCCTTTAAGGCGTTACAAAAGAAATAAACTGAAAAGCAAATATAAACTAGAAACAAAAAAGACATCAGAAATCCCAAGGTCATTTTACTTTCGTGCTGACATAATCGTTAATCGTCCTCTCATTCTCAAGCTGCCTTGTAAGCTTCAGGATCTTCCGTTCCTGCTCATGATACTTCTCTCTGTAGGTATCCCTTTCTTCCTTCAACTGGATCCGAGATCTCTTCAATTCCCCCAAATCAGTAGGCATATAGGGATGGAGGACTGTATAAGGGACACCTTCTTCATCAGTATGCTCTATGATCACCGGAAAAACAGCTTCATATGGCATCCCTAGATTTTGAGCACGGGCTCAAACCCACTGGAGATAGGGTTGCATCGGGAGAGAAGTCTTCAGTCCTAGCTCATGTGGGTCAGACCTGTTCACCATGCCCCGGGCTCGTATAAACCTGTGGTGATGTCCCTTAAAATCCCCCTTGTAGTCAAAGACAATGCCTGTAAGCAGCAGCTCATGGGGACCATCTCTCTGAGCTCGTCCAAATTGTCGTAAATCCAAACAAGGATTATAGGTTATTCCTCCTCTAATTCCAAGCAATGGAACATTGGGGTATTCCCCACACCGATCAATGACAGCTACTCTTTCCATGTCCTTAGTACTCCAAAGGATGTCCGTATGAGCAAGGGACATGATTCTATAAGCCTAACCTACACCTTCCTCATTCTTCAATACAAATTTGGGGAGGTGCGAAATAAACCACCTCGCCAGCAGCGGTGTATAACACATGAGAGTTCCCCTTCTCCGAACAGTACGGGTATAGAGAGCATGCAGGATGTCACCTAGAAGAGTAGGCACTGGGTTACGAGACATGAAGATCTTGATTGTGTTCACATCGATGAAAGAATCTTGATTCGGGAACAGAACCAAGCCGTAGATGAGGAGAGCCAGGATGTCTTTGAATGCTTGAAAGTCCAAACTATCCCAGAACTGTTGAGCTTGATCGATCAAAAACTTAGCCAAGAAACCTTTAACCCCGCTCCAAATCTCCCAGTTAGATACTACATCAGCCATTTTTAGATGTAGGGCTGAAGCAATATCCTCTGGCCTAGGAGCTATCTCCAAACCTGTAAAGGGTGTCTGCTCCAGAATAGATATGCCCATAAAATCAGAAAACTCCTCTAAAGTAGGGACTAACTGATAGTCTGGGAAGGTGAAACAGTGATGCAACGGGTCAAAGAACTGGAACAACACACTCATCATTTTCTCATCCAACTTGGAAGTGACCAGACTAAGGAGATGACCATGTCTTATAACAAAGGAAGAAGTATCAGGAACCTTTGAGACCAACTCTCTGAGCTGAGCAGGGACTTGCACGAAGTTGACTCAAATGGTATTTCTGCACATAAAAGCCATGATCTGCAAAACAGAACAAAGATGAATCCCCTCGGTCTTTGAAATGGCTAGTCTAATGAAATATGCATGCGATGTCATGATGCATGATGTCATGATAAAAACACACCACATGTATCACATATAGCAAACATGGTAAGGGAAAACAAGTCACACAATAGCCCTTAAATTTCAGGATGGCATGGAGTTTAGGTACTACCCTCTTGTAGTTTAGTTGGTTCAACCTGTCCTAATAATAGTAACCAGGTTCTAGAGGTTCTCAATATCACTGACCATCCTCCATCGGTCATAGTTTCAGCTCACGCAATCTTTTCTTGCAGTCGGAACCATCGCGAGAGTATGGTCTCAATGAGTGTAGCATCTGGCTACTTTCTATGGCCAAGTTGGTCAATTGTAGGTTCTAAGGTCAGTTGATGCTTAATGACCCATATAGAAGCCCCATATTCTCCTTGTTGCTCCACAAGGGATATCAGTACCAACTAATGTTCCACATCAACGTATCTACTGCTTCAACTGTATCGGTCTATGTCGTACAGTTCCCTCATAGTCTATTTCTACTTACCTAAAAGGTGTCCCTAGATCCGGGTTAGGATATATAGTAACTCTGATACAAAACCCACAAATATAAAGCAAACAAATCAAACAATTGAAAACAATATGATGAACTAATCCTAAGGTACACCCCACTTATTAAATCCCCAGCAAAGTCGCCAGTTCTGTGATACGGCGGCCAGAACCAGGACTGTTTTTTAGGAATTACTGGTTTGCGTTTTGCGTTTGTGTTTGCAAAATGTCGCGGTAAGCAAGAGTCGCCACCGAATTTTATTTTATCCAATAAGGAAAGGAAAAGAGCACAGAAAAATTCCTTTTTTGAGATATTTCTATGTACGGGGGTAAATTATAGAAAGGGAAGGTATTATCACCCTTTCTATCCGTAGTTATCTACGGGCTCTTAGGTACTTGCTCATCTTTTTCAAAAGTGCTTCTTTATGTTTGTGTGCTTTAAAAAAGTTTTTGTTTTGACTTCGATTTAACTCTTGCTTCTGTCTTCAAGAGTGTAATGAAGTGTTTTTGAAAACCTTGTTTGTAAAGGAGTGTAGGTGTGAAAAAGTTTGTTTGGATTGAGCAAGTACTTAAGAGCTAATCTACCTACTCGAAAAAAGAATCGTTCTATGCTTGTTTCCTTTAGACAATGCTATCCCACTATTAATGAGTAGGTAGCACCGTCGTTGGAGTTTTGAGGGTCAATTCGAAAGGGACATACGGTCACTAAAGCAATGTTAGGACGTCTTAGTAATAACCCTAATGTCTTAGATCAATTATCCGAGGCAACAATATCCGAGGCAACCTTTCCGAGGCAACTTTGATCTTTGGACAAAAGGACGACCACTAAAGCATCCTATACTCAATGACCGTTTACCGAAGGCAACCAAGTGGGAGTGTACTCTAGGAGTGCGCATGTGTGAGTGATTCAATTTAAGATTATTATCTTTGCACTTTTAGGGTTATCTAACCGTTTTTAATAGTTAACATACATTCTTGTCATGCATCCCTATATCATACATCTAATAGTTTAATATTTTGCGGAATTTAAATGCGGAAATTAAACTAAGCTATTACAAGGCTTCGGGTATTTACATAGCCAAAAAACAAACACTTAAATAATAAAGCGATAAATGAAAATAAAAGTCCTAATTAACTATTACAAACTTGTAGGCAATTACAATAATAGGATAAAAATAATAATAAAGTGCGCGATGAAATTTAGATCGGGAGAGAACTAGGGTTTTGACCCTTCTAACCTAATTAAAAGAAAAATTGTTTTTGTTGTTTTTAATAAAAGAATTAAGTTTTCTAAATTAAATATGAAATTAATTAGTTAATTAAATTAATTAATGAGAATAATTACATGGCCTATTTTTTTGGTTTTTTTGTTATTTTTTTAAGAAAAAAGAAAATATAATTAAATTTGGACAAAACCCTAATTTTCTAATTACTTCTAATTATTTACAAAAGGAATTAAAGTTATCTAATATTAACAACCTAATTAAATTAATTTAATTTTTTGATAAAAATTAAAATCTAAACCTAATTTGTGAAAAGTATTATTTTTTGTGATTTTTTGATAAAAAGGAAATAATTAATTTTTGTGTTAGTAAATAAAATAAATAAACAAATTAAATAAAACAAAATATAAAAGAAAATAGAAAGAGAGAATGGGCCTGAAAAGTAATTAGAGGGGTGTGTGGACAGCAATCTGGCCCAAGAAGAATGAGGTCCACGTTGACTTCTTGGATCTAGTGCGTTGCCTTGACTGAGGCACACCATGGTCACCACATCATAGCCATCAGATCTGGCTTCTTGGATACCTTAATGGTTGGATATTGAGGGAGCATGGTGCTCCTTGGCTTTGTATGCGCGCCGAATCATGAAAAAACAAATATTATGCAAATAAAGGGGGACCTGGGATTAGAACCCAGGCCCCAAGGTACTTTTCCACGCTCCACTTACCAACTGAGCCAGCTACTTATGTTGTATGTAAAACAAATAACAAATATTATATTAAGAACAAATGGAATAATGGAAATCTGCGCAAAAATTCAAATGGACGAGTGGGAGGCTGCCACGTTGGTTGTCTTCTTCCCTTCTCCGTTGGTAAAAGTCCCAGACTTTTACCTACGGACGTTTGTCCATCACTACAAACCTGCGTTCTCTTAAAATCCACCATGAGCAAGATAAATGACTTCTAATGCCATGGTTGGATTCGTCTAGACCTGGTGAATATCATGATGACCTTTTTATGAGCCAATTTTGCCTGCACATAAAACTCGTAAATCGAAGCTACAAACCCTAGCCATGGTGGAATTTTATACAAGCCATATAAATGCAATTAAACAACATAGAAAGCTTGCAAATGTTCCATGGATCAAGAATATATGGTTAATTCGTGCTAACAATGTCCATATCGTGCAAACCGAATTCAAGAAATAAACAATGTCGTGATGGACTTACCGCGAGATATGGGGCCTGAAAGTGCTTGTTTTGGACTGCTTTCGCTTGCTGGGGATCTCAGGAAGCGATTGAGATGGTCCAAGGATGTTGAAATTGCCTCTAAGTAGGAATTCATGTTTGCACTTTTTCTTGTTTTTTCAAGTTTTGTTTCTAGTTCATACTCCTCCTTCTCACCTAGTTTTGGGTCTGCACACGTTCCTTATGTATTGAGGAGTGAATTAGGCTTGAAAGAATGTGCTCAATCTTCCTCCATCAATGAATTTGATTTTGATTTGATACACCTTGAATATCTTTCCAAAAATGGCCTAATTCAATCTTTTTGTGCACACCGTGCCTTTACACGAATTTGATCTGATGCTAGCTGGACATTAAGACCTGAAACAAGCACAAGATCTTTGAATTTCAATGTTTTGGATTTTATATGATTTGTTTTGATTTAAAATGATTTAATTCAAATAAAAATCAAAATAAATAATATAAATAAGATAATGACAAGTAGCAAAGTCTAGGGCTCGTGGACCATGTTTCCAACTTAAAACAAGTGAAAAATATTGGGCCCATTTGGCAAAAATTGAAGTTTTAGGCATAGTTGACTTTTGGCAATTTTGTAAAAAAGGTCAACTTCACCAATGCATAACTTCCTCATTTTTGACTCTTTGAAGGTGTTATTGGACTTTTTAGAAAGCTTCAGATGTCCTCTAAGCAACCATTTTAGTCTCATCTCAGTTTGATATTCCATGCTCATGTATGAATCTTTGACAAAAAAGGTGTTTTTGTTGACTTTTCAAAATGACCTATAATGTCCAAATTCATAACTTCTTGTGAGTGCATATTTTGAACTTGGGAACTGAAGATGAATTGTATAGAATGGAATCCTCTTCAAAATGAGCTTTGGATGGGTCATTTCTCATAAAGTATGATAAAGTTATGCTTGGTCAAAGTTGAGTTGACTTTTCCTACAAAACCCTAATTTAGCAACTTTTGATTCTTGATGAATTATGAGAAATCCTTGATGAATCATGATCAACCCTTGATCAAATGATAAAATATACTTCAAAATAAGGATTTTGACCAAAAATCTTGAAGTTTGATTGTATGTGGGTCACAGTTGACTTTTGCCATAGCATAGTCGATTTTTGGGCTTTTGAGCAATTGACTGACCAACCTTCCTCTGCAAGGCTTGAAACTTGTCATGGATGATCTTGAGAACATATTAGGACATTGGTGAGCATTTGGGATCCCTTGGACTCAACATCTTGATGCAACATGGAACCCTAATTTGAGGTAGACTGCCTTAGGAGAGAGCTTGTCTGGCCAACCCTTGGGCTACCTTGAGCAACTTGAGGATCTTTCTTGAAATGTTTTGAGAAATATGGGAGGGAAAATTTTGGGGTACAACACATAAGAAGTAACCTGATGATTTGAAGAAGAATCATGTACCCAGAATTCTTTGACAAGAATGGGAAAGGTTGGCTCCAGTAGACGGTCAAAGTACCTGTTCCATCCTTGAGCAGTAACGTCTTCATACAGATTGAAGCCATTTTCTTGCAAGCTTTCAAAATCAATAATCAGTTCTGAGAGAACTTCGAGATTATCAATAGGTGTGAGGAGTGTTCTGTAGGGTTCTTCATACTGTTCCATTTAAGCAGATTCATGAGCACTGACATTTTTGACACTTGAAGAAGCCATTGTTCACACGAGATTTTGAGGAAGATGAAAGGGGTTTTTGAAAGCAGTAACTTGAAACGATATAAAATATTGAGAGAGTAAAAAAATGTGACTGTAAAAAGTGAAATTTGAGTTTAAATAGGTTTCTTGAAAATGTAAACAGTAAGAAAGAGAAATGATTAGTCATGCTTATAAACATTAATGACACCTGAAATTAGGGGATTTAGAAAGATAATTGAACGATCACCCATGACATATGTCTCAATGCACCCAATCAGCTCCTTTGACCTTTCAGAAAATTGAACGCATGTTCAGCCTCAGAAAGTAGCTGATGAATGGATGACAATTGTTTGATTATGTGAACAACACGCTTCTATCCTTGGAATGAAACGTTCAGATCTTCATGGATAGATTCTGATGCAATATGTACTTCTAAACTCTGAAGACATGTTGATCAGTAGTTCACAGAAAATAATAATGTTCTGAAGGTTAAGATATGTAAATAAAACATTTTATTCTAGGCATAGCTTCATGCTGAGATGTTTCAGAATGAAGTTGAACCTATCTTCAGAAAGAGGTTTTGTAAAGACATCAGCCCATTGATGGTCTGTGTCAATAAATTTTAAGCTAAGAATCCCTTTTTGAATATAGTCCCTAATAAAATGATGTTTTATTTCTATATGTTTAGCCCTAAAATGCAAAATTGGATTCTTACTGAGACAAATAGCAGAAGTATTGTCACAAAGGATAGGAATGTTACTCTCAAATATGTTGAAGTCTTCAAGTTGACTTTTCATCAAGAGCATTTGAGTGCTACATCCAGCAACTGCTATGTATTCATCTTCTGCTGTTGATAGAGCTATTATGGAATGTCTCTTGCTGGTCCATGAGATCAGATTTTCTCCTAGAAACTGGCAGCTTCCAGAAGTGATTTTACGCTCTACTCTATCTCCAGCGAAGTCAGCGTCACAATATCCTACTAAGCTGTAATCATTTGATTTTCTATAAAATAAACCCATATTAGTAGTACCTTTCAGATACTTGAAAATTCGCTTAACTGCTGTTAAGTGAGATTCTCTAGGATCTGATTGGAATCTAGCACATAAGCAAACACTAAATAAAATGTCAGGCCTTGAAGCCGTCAGATAGAGGAGAGAACCAATCATACCTCTGTAGACCTTCTGTTCTACCTTTTTACCCACCTTTTCCTTTTCCAGAATGCATGTGGGGTGCATTGGAATCTTTGAGGGCTTACATTCTGATAGATCATATTTCTTCAGAAGTTATGACATATTTGCTCTGATAAATGTAAGTTTCTTCTGGATTTTAGTTTATCTGAATGGCCAGAAAGAATTTGAGTTCCCCCATTAAGCTCATCTTAAATTCTACCTGCATACATTTAGCAAACTCTCTTCCTATAGAGGGTTTAGTAAATCCAAAGATGATGTCATCAACATAAATCTGACATACTAATATGTCATTCTTAATTGTCTTACAGAATAAGGTTGTGTCCACTTTCCCCCTGGTGAATTCCTTTTCTAACAGGAAGTTACTTAGTCTTTCATACCAAGATCTGGGAGCTTGTTTCAGACCATAGAGTGACTTCTTTAGTTTGAAAACATATTCTAGATTTTTGGAATTCTCAAACCCAGGGGGTTGGTGCACATATACCTCTTCATCTATATAGCCATTTAAGAATGCACTTTTGACATCCATCTGATACAGAGTGATGCCATTGTTTACAGCAAATGATATTGAAAGTATGATAGATTCTAACCTGGCAACTGGAGAAAAGTTTTATGTATTGTCTATCCCCTATTGATGTCTATAACCTTGTGCTACCAGTCGTGCTTTGTTTCTAATGACTTCTCCTTGCTCGTTTAGTTTGTTTCTGAACACCCACTTTGTTCTGATGATGTTGAATCCTTTTGGTTTGGGAACCAGATCCCATACGTCATTTTTGGTGAATTGATTCAGTTCGTCCTACATTGCCAAATGCAGTCATTGTCCAGAAGCGCTTCATCAATTGTTGTAGGTTCAATCAGAGAGACCATTCCCATGAGGGATTCTTCAGAGTTTCTGAAGGTTGATCTTGTTCTGATTGGATCATCCTTCTTTCCCAATATTGTATCTTCTGGGTGAGAAATGCTGCTTCTGGATAGCCTTTTCTGAATTTGATCAATTGAAGGTGTTGGATTGCTTGTAATAACTCTTTCTGATGTTGAGGGAGAGTCTCTGTTGAGAACTTCTGACGAGTTGTATTTAGTACCTATGAGTTCAACTTCCATACCTGCAAGGAATTCATTCTGCTTTGACTTTTGAGAGTCAAGCTTATCATCAAACCTAACACTGATTGACTCTTCAACAATCTGTGTTTCTGTATTGTATACTCTATACCCTCTTGAGCGTTTAGAGTATCCTAACATAATACACTTTTGTGCTTTAGAGTCAAACTTGTTCAGATAATTTTTTGTATTCAGAATAAAGCATGTGCATCCAAATGGATGAAAATAAGAAATGTTAGGCTTTATGTTCTTCCACAATTCATATGGAGTCTTTTCCAAGATAGGTCTTATGGAGATTCTATTCTGAATGTAACACGCTGCATTAATTGCCTCTGCCCAGAAGATCTTAGCCATGTTAGTCTCATTGATCATGGTTCTGGCCATTTCTTGGAATGTTCTGTTCTTTCGTTCTACAACTCCATTTTGTTGGGGAGTTCTAGGACAAGAGAAGTCATGAAAGATGCCTTTTTCATTAAAAAATAATTCAAAATTTTTATTTTCAAATTCTCCATCATGATCACTTCTGACTTTGACAATTCTAAGACCCTTTTCATTCTGAACTTGATTGTAGAAGGTAACAAACACAGAGTGTGACTCGTCCTTGTGTCTTAAGAACTTTACCCATGTCCATCTGCTATAGTCATCTACGATTACTAACCCATACTTCTTGCCACTGACCAACGCAGTTTTTACTAGTCCAAATAAGTAAATGTGCAGAAGTTCTAATGGCTTAGAGGTGGAAACAACATTTTTGGATTTGAAAGCAAGTTTTGCAAATTTTCCTTTCTGACATGCTTCACACAGAGCATCTGAGCTGAACTTCAAATTAGGAAGTCCTCTGACCAGATTGAGTTTGTTAATCTGAGATATTCTTCTCATACTAACACGCCTCAATCTTATGTGCCAGACCCATTGTTCGTTAGTAACATAAAGTAGGCATTTTACATTCTGACTCTTTAGTTCAGAAAGTTTTATTTTATAAATTTTATTTTTCCTCTTTCCATTAAATAGGATAGTCCCATCTTTCTGACTAACAGCTTTGCATGAATTTTGATTAAAGATTATATCATAACCGTTATCACTCAATTGACTTATGGATAACAGGTTATGCATTAATCCATCAACTAATAATACATTATTTATAGAGGAAAGATTTCCATTACCTATTGTTCCAGAGCTAATGATTTTTCCTCTTTGATTGCCTCCAAAGCCCACGTAGCCTCCAGGCTTAAGTTCTAGGCTTTGGAACATATGCCTTCTTCCCATCATGTGTCGCGAGCAGCCAGAGTCCAGGTACCATGACTGGTGTCTTAGCCTTGCTGCTAAAGATATCTGCTACATGTATAATTTTATCCTTAGGTACCCACATTTTCTTGGGTCCTGATTTGTTAGTTTTACCAAAATTCTGATTGAATTTTGGTTTGACAGAATAATCACTACTTGTGTATTTTATGTCATGTGTGTGCCCATATATAAAGTGTGATTTTAGTGGTGTGCGTTTTATAACTAAGTCCATGGCCTTTTTAAGTGTAGGTACCTTACCTTGACATCCTGTCCCTTTTCTGCCATTTCTGCTAACTCCATATATCATTGAAGCCATCTTGCTTCTATCTATGTTTTTAGCTAGAAACTTCTGAAAGTTGTGATCATACTCTTTGATGATCTCATCAGCATTACTGGGAGTCTCTAAGATTTTTTCCTTCTGAGAGTTTTGCAAATCATTTTCTAATTTTGAAATTTTATCTTTTAACTCAGAATTCTCTAATCTGAGACTCTCAGACTTTTCAGAGTCAGAGGCAAGATCCCTTTTTCAGGTTCATGAATTTGACTCTGATTTGCTGATACCTTTCCAGAATTTCATTTAGACTTTCTGCAAGTTCATCCTTAGTAAAATTTATGGTAAAATTAGGAAATACCTTTTCAGTGACTGATTCTGAGTCTGAACCAGAAGCTTCACTGTCTTCTGATACGTTTTCCATGAGAGCTATGTTTTCTCTTTCGTCATCTGATTCCGAGTCAGCTTCAAATGTGTCAGAATCATCCCATGTATCCATGAGGCTTTTCTTCTTTTCCTTGAAGAACTTCTTTTTGGGCTTCTCCTTCTGAAGATTTGGGCAGTCACTTTTGTAGTGCCCTTGCTCGTTACACTCATAGAAGATGATGTCCTTGTTATTTGGCTTTCTGTATCTTGAAGAACCTTCAGATCTTCTGTGTCCAAAGGAAGACTCAGACTTTCTGTATCTGGAGGAGGATTCATTATGATTCTCTGATCTTCTAGGATTTCTGAATTTCCTTTGTCTCTGCTTCCACAATTGGTTCACCCTTCTGGAGAGGAGAGACAATTCATCTTCTTCTGATGAGGATCCATCAGTAGTTTCTTTCACATCCTGCAAAACCTTAAAGTCAGATTTTCTGTTAGATTTTAAAGCTAGTGGCTTACCTTGATTTTGAGGCTCATCTTCTTCTAGCTCTATCTCGTGACTTCTAAGGGAGCTGACAAGTTCCTCCAGAGATATTTTGTTGAGATCTTTGGCTAGCTTAAGTGTTGTGACCATTGGCCTCCATTGCTTGGGAAAGCTTTTGATGATCTTCTTAATGTGATCAGTAGTAGAATACCCTTTGTCAAGAACCTTCAGTCCAGCAACAAGGATTTGGAATCTTGAAAAACATAGTTTCTATTGATTCACTATCTTCCATCTTGAATGCCTCATACTTCTGAATGAGTGCAAGGGCCTTGGTTTCTTTTACTTGAATGTTGCCTTCATGCGTCATTCTCAGAGCGTCAAACATGTTCTTGGTAGTCTCTCTGTTTGATATTTTCTCATATTTTGAGTATGATATGGCACTGAGGAGTATTGTTCTGGCCTTGTGGTGGTTTCTAAATTCACGCTTTTTCTGGTTAGACATCATTTTTCTGTCTATCCTCTGACCACGTCCATCCACTGGGTGCGTGTATCCATCAGTCACCATGTCCCGCAGATCAGCATCATAGGCCAGAAAGAAACTTTCAATTTTGTCTTTCTAGTAGTCAAAGTTTTCTCCATCAAAGACTGGAGGTTTGCCACTGAATTTGTCCTTGTTTTCATGGTAGTCATTGCTGATGTTTTGGCTTGGTCCCACCATAGTGTTTTTCTGAAGCTTGGATCTTTTACTGACACGGTTAAGTGTTTAAGCTCAGAACCAGGCGCTCTGATGCCAATTGAAGATGTGAAAAACACAAGAAGGGGGGGGGGGGGGGGTTGAATTGAAAACTTGAAATCAAAAGCGCAATGACACAGTATTTTTATCCTGGATCGTTTGATCTCAAACTACTCCAGTCCATCCGTCAAGGTTATTTCGCCTCTCTCCAACGAGGTCTTAATTCACTAATCACAAAAGGATTACAATCACTACTTTAACAACTGTTAAAGTCTTCTTGAGTACAACCACAATCCGGTTAACCTCAAGGAACACTGTTTCAAAATAGTTATACAAGAATGTGTTGTTGTTTTTCGTTACAAAAACTGTTATCACAACTGTGATAATTTACACAAAATTATAGCTTGGAAAGATGATGAATATTGCTTGCAGCTTTTTTAATATGCGTAAGTGGTATATATCAAATCATCAATGATTTGAAAACTAAGCTGGTTTATATAGGCAGTGAATTAATGTTGATCATCAAGCGTGTTTAATGTCATTAACTCACTTTCCATTTGGAGAAGATCTTGTCTGAAAGAAGCTGTTGGAATTGATGTTGTTTTGAATGATCAGTAACGCTTCAGAATCTTACATCCTTGCCTACTGCTGACGCTTCAGAATATTGATGACTTGGATTATGGTGTTCTTGTTCAGAATTAGAGTTTACTTTGCTTAAGCGCAGGTTCTTGTCATCAATCTTCAATGCATGTTCTTATTGCTTCAACGTGTAGCTCTTATGGGTTAACTTCTGATGCTGCTTTGGTCAGAACTTCTGCATACACAAAACATGATTTTTAGGGTGTATATTTGTTCTTTGTATTTGTTATTTGTTCTTTGTATTTGTTATCATCAAAACTCTAACTAAGGGTTGTAGAATCAAACTATGTTCTAACAATAACATCATAATATAGACTTATATATTATCCATACAATATCAAAAACATAGAGCAAGATTTATGCAAGAAACAAGAGTAAAAAAATTAAAATTTTAAATTTTGTTTACATATTGTCATTCAATTTTATCTCCTACTATACATTAATAAGAATATAAGTTAAAATATTACATAAATCCAAAGCCTTTTGAAATTTAACAATGTTTCTTCATGTGTCTAAGTGGATTTCAAAAGGTTTTGGATTTATGAACTATTATAACTCAAGAAGAAAAGTTATGATTTTTGAGCACCACAACTATACTTATATAAGGGAAAAAAAGTTTGCTGTGTGATGTGAAATATGTAAGGAAAGATTGTTGGATATGTTGAAATATTTAAGGAAGGTTTGTAGTCTTACTTTATTCATTTATGAAGTTTTGTTTCTCCATTTATCTCAAATCAAATTTATTGTTATTATATTTAAATTATAAATATTTTTCTTAAATACTACAACTTTTATTTTGATAGCTTTAAACAATAAATAAGAATTTTAATTAAAAAAGTATGTATAACGAATTTTCTAATTTTTATATTCTATAAATGCAATGTATTACAAATATTGATAACTATATTCGCCAGTGCATTTTGAATTATCATTACAATTTCCTCTAATATATATGAAACATGAATCATGATAATTTAGGAGAAGATTTTGTGATTTTTAGAATAACATCAATATTTATTTAAGTGAAAACATATTTTTCTGTAATGTTAAATATTTAAGTAAAGTTTGTTTGATATATTGGAATATTTAAGGAACGTCAGCAATTTTTTTTAATACATTTAGAGTTTTTATTCTTAAATTACCTCTTATCATATTTATGGTTATTATTTTAAAATTTGAAGTAAATTTATTAATTTATAAAATAAAATCATTTTCATAATTCTTAAATGATAAAATATAATTTAGATTTATTATGTAGATCTAAGGAATTTGTTATATCTTATATTCTATAAAAATAAATTACTACAAATCTTTTAAATGATCTATGCAAGTGTGTTTTAAATGAGTTCATTATACTTTACTTTAATATGGATATTATTATTAACAACTTTTTCATTTAAGCTTAAGGTAAAAACCCTATAACATCATAATATAGACTAGTATACTATCCATACAATATCAAAAACATAGAGCAAGATTTATGCAAGAAACAAAATAAAAAAATTAAAATTTTAAATTTTATTTTACGAATTGTCATTCAATTTTATCTCCTACTATACATTAATAAGAATATGTGTTAAAATAATACATAAATTCAAAACCTTTTGAAATTTCCCTACGTTTCTTCATTTGTCTAAGTGGATTTCAAAAGGCTTTGGATTTATGAACTATGATAACTCAAGAAGAAAAGTTGTGATTTTTGAGCACCACAACTATACTTAAATATGGGGAAAAAAGTTTGTTGTGTGATGTGAAATATGCAAGAAAAGATTGTTGGATATGTTGAATTATTTAAGGAAGGATTGTAGTCTTACTTTATTCATTTATGAAGTTTTGTTTCTCCATTTATCTCAAATCAAATTTATTGTTATTATATTTAAATTATAAGTATTTTTCTTAAATACTAAAATTTTAATTTTGATAGTTTTAAACAATAAATAATAATTTTAATTAAAAAATTATATATAACGAATTTTCTGATTTTTATATTCTATAAATGAAATGTATTACAAATATTGATTACTATATTCGCCAGTGCATTTTGATTTAGTTCATTTCAATTTCCTATAATATATATATATATATATATATATATATATATATATATATATATATATATATATATATATATATATATATATATATATATATATATATATATATATATATATATATATATATATATATATATATATATATATATATATATATATATATATATATATATATATACCTTAATCATGATAATTTAGGAGAAGAATTTGTGATTTTTAGCACGATATCAATATTTATTTAGGTGAAAAAATATTTTTGTGTAATGTTAAATATTTAAGTAAAGATTGTTTCATATATTGGAATATTTAAGGAATCTCAGCAGCCTTATTTAATACATTTAAGGAATTTTTTTTCTTAAATTACCTCTTATCAAATTTAGTGTTATTACTTCTAAATTTGAAGTAAATTTATAAATTAATAAAAAATATATATTTTAATAATTTTTAAACGATAACATATAATTTAAATTTAAATGTAGATATGAGAAATTTGTTATATCTTATATTCTATAGCTGTAAATTTTATCTCCTACTATACATTAATAAGAATATGTGTTAAAATAATACATAAATCCAAAACCTTTTGAAATTTCCCAATGTTTCTTCATGTGTCTAACTGGATTTCAAAAGGTTTTGGATTTATGAACTATGATAACTCAAGAAGAAAAGTTATGATTTCTGAGCACCACAACTATACTTATATAAGTGAAAAAAGTTTGTTGTGTGATGTGAAATATGTAAGAAAATATTGTTGGATATGTTGAATTATTTAAGGAAGGTCTGTAGTCTTACTTTATTCACTTATGAAGTTTTGTTTCTCCATTTATCTCAAATCAAATTTATTGTTATTATATTTAAATTATAAGTATTTTTCTTAAATACTACAGTTTTTATTTTGATAGTTTTAAATAATAAATAAGAATTTTAATTTAAAAAGTATATATAACGAATTTTCTGATTTTTATATTCTATAAATGCAATGTATTACAAATATTGATAACTACATTCGCCAGTGCATTTTGAATTAAAATTACAATTTCCTCTAATATATATGAAACATGAATCATGATAATTTAGGATAAGATTTTGTTATTTTTAGAATAACATCAATATTTATTTAAGTGAAAAAATATTTTTGTGTAATGTTAAATATTTAAGTAAAGTTTGTTTGATATATTGGAACATTTAAGGAACGTCACCAGTTTTTTTAATACATTTAGAGTTTTAATTCTAAAATTACCTCTTATCAAATTTATGGTTATTATTTTTAAAATTGAAGTAAATTTATTAATTAATAAAAAAAATTATTTTCATAATTATTAAATGATAAAATATAATTTAGATTTATAATGTAGATCTAAGGAATTTGTTATATCTTATATTCTATAAAAATAAATTACTACAAATCTTTTAAATGATCTAGGCAAGTGTGTTTTAAATGAGTTCATTATGCCTTACTTTAATATGGATATTATTATTAACAACTTTTTTGTTTAAGCTTAAGGTAAAAACCCTATAACATCATAATATAGACTAATATACTATCCATATAATATCAAAAACATAGAGCAAGATTTATGCAAGAAACAAAATAAAAAAATTAAAATTTTAAATTTTATTTTACGAATTGTCATTCAATTTTATCTCCTACTCTACATTAATAAAAATATGTGTTAAAATAATACATAAATCCAAAACCTTTTGAAATTTCCCTACGTTTCTTCATTTGTCTAAGTGGATTTCAAAAGGCTTTGGATTTATGAACTATGATAACTCAAGAAGAAAAGTTGTGACTTTTGAGCACCACAACTATACTTAAATATGGGGAAAAAAGTTTGTTGTGTGATGTGAAATATGTAAGAAAAGATTGTTGGATATGTTGAATTATTTAAGGAAGGTTTGTAGTCTTACTTTATTCATTTATGAAATTTTGTTTCTCCATATATCCCAAATCAAATTTATTGTTATTATATTTAAATTATAAGTATTTTTCTTAAATACTAAAATTTTAATTTTGATAGTTTTAAACAATAAATAAGAATTTTAATTAAAAAATTATATATAACGAATTTTCTCATTTTTATATTCTATAAATGAAATGTATTACAAATATTGATAACTATATTCGCCAATGCATTTTGATTTAGTTCTTACAATTTCCTCTAATATATATGAAACATGAATCATGATAATTTAGGAGAAGATTTTGTTATTTTTAGAATAACATCAATATTTATTTAAGTGAAAAAATATTTTTGTGTAATGTTAAATATTTAAGTAAAGTTTGTTTGATATATTGGAATATTTAAGGAACGTCAGCAGTTTTTTTAATACATTTAGAGTTTTAATTCTTAAATTACCTCTTATCAAATTTATGGTTATTATTTTTAAATTTGAAGTAAATTTATTAATTAATAAAAAAATTTATTTTCATAATTATTAAATGATAAAATTTAATTTAGATTCATAATGTAGATCTAAGGAATTTGTTATATCTTATATTCTATAAAAATAAATTACTACAAATCTTTTAAATGATCTACGCAAGTGTGTTTTAAATGATTTCATTATGCCTTACTTTAATATGGATATTATTATTAACAACTTTTTCGTTTAAGCTTAAGGTAAAAACCCTATAACATCATAATATAGACTAATATACTATCCATACAATATCAAAAACATAGAGTAAGATTTATGCAAGAAACAAAATAAAAAAGTTAAAATTTTAAAATTTTTTTAATGAATTTTCATTCAATTTTATCTCCTACTATACATTAATAAGAATATGTGTTAAAATAATACATAAATCCAAAACCTTTTTAAATTTCCCTACGTTTCTTCATTTGTCTAAGTGGATTTCAAAAGGCTTTGGATTTATGAACTATGATAACTCAAGAAGAAAAGTTTTGATTTTTGAGCACCACAACTATACTTAAATAAGGGGCAAAAAGTTTGTTGTGTGATGTGAAATACGTAAGAAAAGATTGTTGTATATGTTGAATTATTTAAGGAAGGTTTGTAGTCTTACTTTATTCATTTATGAAGTTTTGTTTCTCCATTTATCTCAAATCAAATTTATTGTTATTATATTTAAATTATAAGTATTTTTCTTAAATACTACAGTTTTTATTTTGATAGTTTTAAACAATAAATAAGAATTTTAATTTAAAAAGTATATATAACGAATTTTCTGATTTTTATATTCTATAAATGCAATGTATTACAAATATTGATAACTACATTCGTCAGTGCATTTTGAATTAAAATTACAATTTCCTCTAATATATATGAAACATGAATCATGATAATTTAGGAGAAGATTTTGTTATTTTTAGAATAACATCAATATTTAATTAAGTGAAAAAATATTTTTGTGTAATGTTAAATATTTAAGTAAAGTTTGTTTGATATATTGCAATATTTAAGGAAGGTCAGCAGTTTTTTTAATACATTTAGAGTTTTAATTCATAAATTACCTCTTATCAAATTTATGGTTATTAATTTTAAATTTGAAGTAAATTTATTAATTAATAAAAAAAATTATTTTCATAATTATTAAATGATAAAATATAATTTAGATTTATAATGTAGATCTAAGGAATTTGTTATATCTTATATTCTATAAAAATAAATTACTACAAATCTTTTAAATGATCTACGCAAGTGTGTTTTAAATGAGTTCATTATGCCTTACTTTAATATGGATATTATTATTAACAACTTTCTCGTTTAAGCTTAAGGTAAAAACCCTATAACATCATAATATAGACTAATATACTATCCATACAATATCAAAAACATAGAGCAAGATTTATGCAAGAAACAAAATAAAAAAGTTAAAATTTTAAATTTTTTTTACGAATTGTCATTCAATTTTATCTCCTACTATACATTAATAAGAATATGTGTTAAAATAATACATAAATCGAAAACCTTTTGAAATTTCCCTACGTTTCTTCATTTGTCAAAGTGGATTTCAAAAGGCTTTGGATTTATGAACTATGATAACTCAAGAAGAAAAGTTGTGATTTTTTAGCACCACAACTATACTTAAATATGGGGAAAAAAGTTTGTTGTGTGATGTGAAATATGTAAGAAAAGATTGTTGGATATGTTGAATTATTTAAGGAAGGTTTGTAGTCTTACTTTATTCATTTATGAAGTTTTGTTTCTCCATTTATCCCAAATCAAATTTATTGTTATTATATTTAAATTATAAGTATTTTTCTTAAATACTACGGTTTTTATTTTGATAGTTTTAAACAATAAATAAGAATTTTAATTTAAAAAGTATATATAACGAATTTTCTGATTTTTATATTCTATAAATGCAATGTATTACAAATATTGATAACTACATTCGCCAGTGCATTTTGAATTAAAATTACAATTTCCTCTAATATATATGAAACATGAATCATGATAATTTAGGAGAAGATTTTGTTATTTTTAGAATAACATCAATATTTATTTAAGTGAAAAAATATTTTTGTTTAATGTTAAATATTTAAGTAAAGTTTGTTTGATGTATTGGAATATTTAAGGAACGTCAGCAGTTTTTTTAATACATTTAGAGTTTTAATTCTTAAATTAACTCTTATCAAATTTATGGTTATTATTTTTAAATTTGAAGTAAATTTATTAATTAATAAAAAAATTTATTTTCATAATTATTAAATGATAAAATTTAATTTAGATTTATAATGTAGATCTAAGGAATTTGTTATATCTTATATTCTATAAAAATAAATTACTACAAATCTTTTAAATGATCTACGCAAGTGTGTTTTAAATGAGTTCATTATGCCTTACTTTAATATGGATATTATTATTAACAACTTTTTCGTTTAAGCTTAAGGTAAAAACCCAATAACATCATAATATAGACTAATATACTATCCATACAATATCAAAAACATAGAGCAAGATTTATGCAAGAAACAAAATAAAAAAGTTAAAATTTTAAATTTTTTTTTACGAATTGTCATTCAATTTTATCTCCTACTATACATTAATAAGAATATGTGTTAAAATAATACATAAATCCAAAACCTTTTGAAATTTCCCTACGTTTCTTCATTTGTCTAAGTGGATTTCAAAAGGCTTTGGATTTATGAACTATGATAACTCAAGATGAAAAGTTGTGATTTTTGAGCACCACAACTATACTTAAATAAGGGGCAAAAAGTTTGTTGTGTGATGTGAAATACGTAAGAAAAGATTGTTGGACATGTTGAATTATTTAAGGAAGGTTTGTAGTCTTACTTTATTCATTTATGAAGTTTTGTTTCTCCATTTATCTCAAATCAAATTTATTGTTATTATATTTAAATTATAAGTATTTTTCTTAAATACTACAGTTTTTATTTTGATAGTTTTAAACAATAAATAAGAATTTTAATTTAAAAAGTATATATAACGATATTTCTGATTTTTATATTCTATAAATGCAATGTATTGCAAATATTGATAACTACATTCGCCAGTGCATTTTGAATTAAAATTACAATTTCCTCTAATATATATGAAACATGAATCATGATAATTTAGGAGAAGATTTTGTTATTTTTAGAATAACATCAATATTTATTTAAGTGAAAAAATATTTTTGTGTAATGTTAAATATTTAAGTAAAGTTTGTTTGATATATTGGAATATTTAAGGAACGTCAGCAGTTTTTTTAATACATTTAGAGTTTTAATTCTTAAATTACCTCTTATCAAATTTATGTTTATTATTTTTAAATTTGAAGTAAATTTATTAATTAATAAAAAAAATTGTTTTCATAATTATTAAATGATAAAATATAATTTAGATTTATAATGTAGATCTAAGGAATTTGTTATATCTTATATTCTATAAAAATAAATTACTACAAATCTTTTAAATGATCTACGCAAGTGTGTTTTAAATGAGTTCATTATGCCTTACTTTAATATGGATATTATTAATAACAACTTTTTCGTTTAAGCTTAAGGTAAAAACCCTATAACATCATAATATAGACTAATATACTATCCATACAATATCAAAAACATAGAGCAAGATTTATGCAAGAAACAAAATAAAAAAGTTAAAATTTTAAATTTTTTTTTACGAATTGTCATTCAGTTTTATCTCCTACTATACATTAATAAGAATATGTGTTAAAATAATACATAAATCCAAAACCTTTTAAAATTTCCCTACGTTTCTTCATTTGTCAAAGTGGATTTCAAAAGGCTTTGGATTTATGAACTATGATAACTCAAGAAGAAAAGTTGTGATTTTTTAGCACCACAACTATACTTAAATATGGGAAAAAAAGTTTGTTGTGTGATGTGAAATATGTAAGAAAAGATTGTTGGATATGTTGAATTATTTAAGGAAGGTTTGTAGTCTTACTTTATTCATTTATGAAGTTTTGTTTCTCCATTTATCCCAAATCAAATTTATTGTTATTATATTTAAATTATAAGTATTTTTCTTAAATACTACAGTTTTTATTTTGATAGTTTTAAACAATAAATAAGAATTTTAATTTAAAAAGTATATATAAAGAATTTTCTGATTTTTATATTCTATAAATGCAATGTATTACAAATATTGATAACTACATTCGCCAGTGCATTTTGAATTAAAATTACAATTTCCTCTAATATATATGAAACATGAATCATGATAATTTAGGAGAAGATTTTGTTATTTTTAGAATAAAATCAATATTTATTTAAGTGAAAAAATATTTTTGTGTAATGTTAAATATTTAAGTAAAGTTTGTTTGATATATTGGAATATTTAAGGAACGTCAGCAGTTTTTTTAATACATTTAGAGTTTTAATTCTTAAATTACCTCTTATCAAATTTATGGTTATTATTTTTAAATTTGAAGTAAATTTATTAATTAATAAAAAAAATTATTTTCATAATTATTAAATGATAAAATTTAATTTATATTTATAATGTAGATCTAAGGAATTTGTTATATCTTATATTCTATAAAAATAAATTACTACAAATCTTTTAAATGATCTACGCAAGTGTGTTTTAAATGAGTTCATTATGCCTTACTTTAATAAGGATATTATTATTAACAACTTTTTCGTTTAAGCTTAAGGTAAAAACCCTATAACATCATAATATAGACTAATATACTATCCATACAATATCAAAAACATAGAGCAAGATTTATGCAAGAAACAAAATAAAAAAGTTAAAATTTTAAATTTTTTTTTACGAATTGTCATTCAGTTTTATCTCCTACTATACATTAATAAGAATATGTGTTAAAATAATACATAAATCCAAAACCTTTTAAAATTTCCCTACGTTTCTTCATTTGTCAAAGTGGATTTCAAAAGGCTTTGGATTTATGAACTATGATAACTCAAGAAGAAAAGTTGTGATTTTTTAGCACCACAACTATACTTAAATATGGGAAAAAAAGTTTGTTGTGTGATGTGAAATATGTAAGAAAAGATTGTTGGATATGTTGAATTATTTAAGGAAGGTTTGTAGTCTTACTTTATTCATTTATGAAGTTTTGTTTCTCCATTTATCCCAAATCAAATTTATTGTTATTATATTTAAATTATAAGTATTTTTCTTAAATACTACAGTTTTTATTTTGATAGTTTTAAACAATAAATAAGAATTTTAATTTAAAAAGTATATATAACGAATTTTCTGATTTTTATATTCTATAAATGCAATGTATTACAAATATTGATAACTACATTCGCCAGTGCATTTTGAATTAAAATTACAATTTCCTCTAATATATATGAAACACGAATCATGATAATTTAGGAGAAGATTTTGTTATTTTTAGAATAACATCAATATTTATTTAAGTGAAAAAATATTTTTGTGTAATGTTAAATATTTAAGTAAAGTTTGTTTGATATATTGGAATATTTAAGGAACGTCAGCAGTTTTTTTAATACATTTAGAGTTTTAATTCTTAAATTACCTCTTATCAAATTTATGGTTATTATTTTTAAATTTGAAGTAAATTTATTAATTAATAAAAAAAATTATTTTCATAATTATTAAATGATAAAATTTAATTTATATTTATAATGTAGATCTAAGGAATTTGTTATATCTTATATTCTATAAAAATAAATTACTACAAATCTTTTAAATGATCTACGCAAGTGTGTTTTAAATGAGTTCATTATGCCTTACTTTAATAAGGATATTATTATTAACAACTTTTTCGTTTAAGCTTAAGGTAAAAACCCTATAACATCATAATATAGACTAATATACTATCCATACAATATCAAAAACATAGAGCAAGATTTATGCAAGAAACAAAATAAAAAAGTTAAAATTTTAAATTTTTTTTTACGAATTGTCATTCAGTTTTATCTCCTACTATACATTAATAAGAATATGTGTTAAAATAATACATAAATCCAAAACCTTTTAAAATTTCCCTACGTTTCTTCATTTGTCAAAGTGGATTTCAAAAGGCTTTGGATTTATGAACTATGATAACTCAAGAAGAAAAGTTGTGATTTTTTAGCACCACAACTATACTTAAATATGGGAAAAAAAGTTTGTTGTGTGATGTGAAATATGTAAGAAAAGATTGTTGGATATGTTGAATTATTTAAGGAAGGTTTGTAGTCTTACTTTATTCATTTATGAAGTTTTGTTTCTCCATTTATCCCAAATCAAATTTATTGTTATTATATTTAAATTATAAGTATTTTTCTTAAATACTACAGTTTTTATTTTGATAGTTTTAAACAATAAATAAGAATTTTAATTTAAAAAGTATATATAACGAATTTTCTGATTTTTATATTCTATAAATGCAATGTATTACAAATATTGATAACTACATTCGCCAGTGCATTTTGAATTAAAATTACAATTTCCTCTAATATATATGAAACACGAATCATGATAATTTAGGAGAAGATTTTGTTATTTTTAGAATAACATCAATATTTATTTAAGTGAAAAAATATTTTTGTGTAATGTTAAATATTTAAGTAAAGTTTGTTTGATATATTGGAATATTTAAGGAACGTCAGCAGTTTTTTTAATACATTTAGAGTTTTAATTCTTAAATTACCTCTTATCAAATTTATGGTTATTATTTTTAAATTTGAAGTAAATTTATTAATTAATAAGAAAAATTATTTTCATAATTATTAAATGATAAAATTTAATTTAGATTTATAATGTAGATCTAAGGAATTTGTTATATCTTATATTCTATAAAAATAAATTACTACAAATCTTTTAAATGATCTACGCAAGTGTGTTTTAAATGAGTTCATTATGCCTTACTTTAATATGGATATTATTATTAACAACTTTTTCGTTTAAGCTTAAGGTAAAAACCCTATAACATCATAATATAGACTAATATACTATCCATACAATATCAAAAACATAGAGCAAGATTTATGCAAGAAACAAAATAAAAAAGTTAAAATTTTAAATTTTTTTTTACGAATTGTCATTCAATTTTATCTCCTACTATACATTAATAAGAATATGTGTTAAAATAATACATAAATCCAAAACATTTTGAAATTTCCCTACGTTTCTTCATTTGTCTAAGTGGATTTCAAAAGGCTTTGGATTTATGAACTATGATAACTCAAGAAGAAAAGTTGTGATTTTTGAGCACCACAACTATACTTAAATAAGGGGCAAAAAGTTTGTTGTGTGATGTGAAATACGTAAGAAAAGATTGTTGGACATGTTGAATTATTTAAGGAAGGTTTGTAGTCTTACTTTATTCATTTATGAAGTTTTGTTTCTCCATTTATCTCAAATCAAATTTATTGTTATTATATTTAAATTATAAGTATTTTTCTTAAATACTACAGTTTTTATTTTGATAGTTTTAAACAATAAATAAGAATTTTAATTTAAAAAGTATATATAACGAATTTTCTGATTTTTATATTCTATAAATGCAATGTATTACAAATATTGATAACTACATTCGCCAGTGCATTTTGAATTAAAATTACAATTTCCTCTAATATATATGAAACATGAATCATGATAATTTAGGAGAAGATTTTGTTATTTCTAGAATAACATCAATATTTATTTAAGTGAAAAAATATTTTTGTGTAAATTTAAATATTTAAGTAAAGTTTGTTTGATATATTGGAACATTTAAGGAACGTCAGCAGTTTTTTTAATACATTTAGAGTTTTAATTCTTAAATTACCTCTTATCAAATTTATGGTTATTATTTTTAAATTTTAAGTAAATTTATTAATTAATAAAAAAAATTATTTTCATAATTATTAAATGATAAAATATAATTTAGATTTATAATGTAGATCTAAGGAATTTGTTATATCTTATATTCTATAAAAATAAATTACTACGAATCTTTTAAATGATCTACGCAAGTGTGTTTTAAATGAGTTCATTATGCCTTACTTTAATTATGGATATTATTATTAACAATTTTTTCGTTTAAGCTTAAGGTAAAAACCCTATAACATCATAATATATACTAATATACTATCCATACAATATCAAAAACATAGAGCAAGATTTATGCAAGAAACAAAATAAAAAAGTTAAAATTTTAAATTTTTTTTACGAATTGTCATTCAGTTTTATCTCCTACTATACATTAATAAGAATATGTGTTAAAATAATACATAAATCCAAAATCTTTTGAAATTTCCCTACGTTTCTTCATTTGTCAAAGTGGATTTCAAAAGGCTTTGGATTTATGAACTATGATAACTCAAGAAGAAAAGTTGTGATTTTTTAGCACCACAACTATACTTAAATATGGGAAAAAAAGTTTGTTGTGTGATGTGAAATATGTAAGAAAAGATTGTTGGATATGTTGAATTATTTAAGGAAGGTTTGTAGTCTTACTTTATTCATTTATGAAGTTTTGTTTCTCCATTTATCCCAAATCAAATTTATTGTTATTATATTTAAATTATAAGTATTTTTCTTAAATACTACAGTTTTTATTTTGATAGTTTTAAACAATAAATAAGAATTTTAATTTAAAAAGTATATATAACAAATTTTCTGATTTTTATATTCTATAAATGCAATGTATTACAAATATTGATAACTACATTCGCCAGTGCATTTTGAATTAAAATTACAATTTCCTCTAATATATATGAAACATGAATCATGATAATTTAGGAGAAGATTTTGTTATTTCTAGAATAACATCAATATTTATTTAAGTGAAAAAATATTTTTGTGTAAATTTAAATATTTAAGTAAAGTTTGTTTGATATATTGGAACATTTAAGGAACGTCAGCAGTTTTTTTAATACATTTAGAGTTTTAATTCTTAAATTACCTCTTATCAAATTTATGGTTATTATTTTTAAATTTTAAGTAAATTTATTAATTAATAAAAAAAAATTATTTTCATAATTATTAAATGATAAAATATAATTTAGATTTATAATGTAGATCTAAGGAATTTGTTATATCTTATATTCTATAAAAATAAATTACTACAAATCTTTTAAATGATCTACGCAAGTGTGTTTTAAATGAGTTCATTATGCCTTACTTTAATATGGATATTATTATTAACAACTTTTTCGTTTAAGCTTAAGGTAAAAACCCTATAACATCATAATATAGACTAATATACTATCCATACAATATCAAAAACATAGAGCAAGATTTATGCAAGAAAGAAAATAAAAAAGTTAAAATTTTAAATTTTTTTTTACGAATTGTCATTCAGTTTTATCTCCTACTATACATTAATAAGAATATGTGTTAAAATAATACATAAATCCAAAACCTTTTGAAATTTCCCTACGTTTCTTCATTTGTCAAAGTGGATTTCAAAAGGCTTTGGATTTATGAACTATGATAACTCAAGAAGAAAAGTTGTGATTTTTTAGCACCACAACTATACTTAAATATGGGAAAAAAAGTTTGTTGTGTGATGTGAAATATGTAAGAAAAGATTGTTGGATATGTTGAATTATTTAAGGAAGGTTTGTAGTCTTACTTTATTCATTTATGAAGTTTTGTTTCTCCATTTATCCCAAATCAAATTTATTGTTATTATATTTAAATTATAAGTATTTTTCTTAAATACTACAGTTTTTATTTTGATAGTTTTAAACAATAAATAAGAATTTTAATTTAAAAAGTATATATAACGAATTTTCTGATTTTTATATTCTATAAATGCAATGTATTACAAATATTGATAACTACATTCGCCAGTGCATTTTGAATTAAAATTACAATTTCCTCTAATATATATGAAACATGAATCATGATAATTTAGGAGAAGATTTTGTTATTTTTAGAATAACATCAATATTTATTTAAGTGAAAAAATATTTTTGTGTAATGTTAAATATTTAAGTAAAGTTTGTTTGATATATTGGAATATTTAAGGAACGTCAGCAGTTTTTTTAATACATTTAGAGTTTTAATTCTTAAATTACCTCTTATCAAATTTATGGTTATTATTTTTAAATTTGAAGTAAATTTATTAATTAATAAAAAAAATTATTTTCATAATTATTAAATGATAAAATTTAATTTAGATTTATAATGTAGATCTAAGGAATTTGTTATATCTTATATTCTATAAAAATAAATTACTACAAATCTTTTAAATGATCTACGCAAGTGTGTTTTAAATGAGTTCATTATGCCTTACTTTAATATGGATATTATTATTAACAACTTTTTCGTTTAAGCTTAAGGTAAAAACCCTATAACATCATAATATAGACTAATATACTATCCATACAATATCAAAAACATAGAGTAAGATTTATGCAAGAAACAAAATAAAAAAGTTAAAATTTTAAATTTTTTTTTACGAATTTTCATTCAATTTTATCTCCTACTATACATTAATAAGAATATGTGTTAAAATAATACATAAATCCAAAACCTTTTGAAATTTCCCTACATTTCTTCATTTGTCTAAGTGGATTTCAAAAGGCTTTGGATTTATGAACTATGATAACTCAAGAAGAAAAGTTGTGATTTTTGAGCACCACAACTATACTTAAATAAGGGGCAAAAAGTTTGTTGTGTGATGTGAAATACGTAAGAAAAGATTGTTGGATATGTTGAATTATTTAAGGAAGGTTTGTAGTCTTACTTTATTCATTTATGAAGTTTTGTTTCTCCATTTATCTCAAATCAAATTTATTGTTATTATATTTAAATTATAAGTATTTTTCTTAAATACTACAGTTTTTATTTTGATAGTTTTAAACAATAAATAAGAATTTTAATTTAAAAAGTATATATAACGAATTTTCTGATTTTTATATTCTATAAATGCAATGTATTACAAATATTGATAACTACATTCGCCAGTGCATTTTGAATTAAAATTACAATTTCCTCTAATATATATGAAACATGAATCATGATAATTTAGGAGAAGATTTTGTTATTTCTAGAATAACATCAATATTTATTTAAGTGAAAAAATATTTTTGTGTAAATTTAAATATTTAAGTAAAGTTTGTTTGATATATTGGAACATTTAAGGAACGTCAGCAGTTTTTTTAATACATTTAGAGTTTTAATTCTTAAATTACCTCTTATCAAATTTATGGTTATTATTTTTAAATTTTAAGTAAATTTATTAATTAATAAAAAAAATTATTTTCATAATTATTAAATGATAAAATATAATTTAGATTTATAATGTAGATCTAAGGAATTTGTTATATCTTATATTCTATAAAAATAAATTACTACGAATCTTTTAAATGATCTACGCAAGTGTGTTTTAAATGAGTTCATTATGCCTTACTTTAATTATGGATATTATTATTAACAATTTTTTCGTTTAAGCTTAAGGTAAAAACCCTATAACATCATAATATATACTAATATACTATCCATACAATATCAAAAACATAGAGCAAGATTTATGCAAGAAACAAAATAAAAAAGTTAAAATTTTAAATTTTTTTTACGAATTGTCATTCAGTTTTATCTCCTACTATACATTAATAAGAATATGTGTTAAAATAATACATAAATCCAAAACCTTTTGAAATTTCCCTACGTTTCTTCATTTGTCAAAGTGGATTTCAAAAGGCTTTGGATTTATGAACTATGATAACTCAAGAAGAAAAGTTGTGATTTTTTAGCACCACAACTATACTTAAATATGGGAAAAAAAGTTTGTTGTGTGATGTGAAATATGTAAGAAAAGATTGTTGGATATGTTGAATTATTTAAGGAAGGTTTGTAGTCTTACTTTATTCATTTATGAAGTTTTGTTTCTCCATTTATCCCAAATCAAATTTATTGTTATTATATTTAAATTATAAGTATTTTTCTTAAATACTACAGTTTTTATTTTGATAGTTTTAAACAATAAATAAGAATTTTAATTTAAAAAGTATATATAACAAATTTTCTGATTTTTATATTCTATAAATGCAATGTATTACAAATATTGATAACTACATTCGCCAGTGCATTTTGAATTAAAATTACAATTTCCTCTAATATATATGAAACATGAATCATGATAATTTAGGAGAAGATTTTGTTATTTCTAGAATAACATCAATATTTATTTAAGTGAAAAAATATTTTTGTGTAAATTTAAATATTTAAGTAAAGTTTGTTTGATATATTGGAACATTTAATGAACGTCAGCAGTTTTTTTAATACATTTAGAGTTTTAATTCTTAAATTACCTCTTATCAAATTTATGGTTATTATTTTTAAATTTTAAGTAAATTTATTAATTAATAAAAAAATTATTTTCATAATTATTAAATGATAAAATATAATTTAGATTTATAATGTAGATCTAAGGAATTTGTTATATCTTATATTCTATAAAAATAAATTACTACAAATCTTTTAAATGATCTACGCAAGTGTGTTTTAAATGAGTTCATTATGCCTTACTTTAATATGGATATTATTATTAACAACTTTTTCGTTTAAGCTTAAGGTAAAAACCCTATAACATCATAATATAGACTAATATACTATCCATACAATATCAAAAACATAGAGCAAGATTTATGCAAGAAACAAAATAAAAAAGTTAAAATTTTAAATTTTTTTTTACGAATTGTCATTCAGTTTTATCTCCTACTATACATTAATAAGAATATGTGTTAAAATAATACATAAATCCAAAACCTTTTGAAATTTCCCTACGTTTCTTCATTTGTCAAAGTGGATTTCAAAAGGCTTTGGATTTATGAACTATGATAACTCAAGAAGAAAAGTTGTGATTTTTTAGCACCACAACTATACTTAAATATGGGAAAAAAAGTTTGTTGTGTGATGTGAAATATGTAAGAAAAGATTGTTGGATATGTTGAATTATTTAAGGAAGGTTTGTAGTCTTACTTTATTCATTTATGAAGTTTTGTTTCTCCATTTATCCCAAATCAAATTTATTGTTATTATATTTAAATTATAAGTATTTTTCTTAAATACTACAGTTTTTATTTTGATAGTTTTAAACAATAAATAAGAATTTTAATTTAAAAAGTATATATAACGAATTTTCTGATTTTTATATTCTATAAATGCAATGTATTACAAATATTGATAACTACATTCGCCAGTGCATTTTGAATTAAAATTACAATTTCCTCTAGTATATATGAAACATGAATCATGATAATTTAGGAGAAGAATTTGTGATTTTTAGCACAACATCAATATTTATTTAAGTGAACAAATATTTTTGTGTAATGTTAAATATTTAAGTAAAGTTTGTTTGATATATTGGAACATTTAAGGAACGTCAGCAGTTTTTTTAATACATTTAGAGTTTTAATTCTTAAATTACCTCTTATCAAATTTATGGTTATTATTTTTAAATTTTAAGTAAATTTATTAATTAATAAAAAAAATTATTTTCATAATTATTAAATGATAAAATATAATTTAGATTTATAATGTAGATCTAAGGAATTTGTTATATCTTATATTCTATAAAAATAAATTACTACAACTCTTTTAAATGATCTACGCAAGTGTGTTTTAAATGAGTTCATTATGCCTTACTTTAATATCGATATTATTATTAACAACTTTTTCGTTTAAGCTTAAGGTAAAAACCCTATAACATCATAATATAGACTAATATACTATCCATACAATATCAAAAACATAGAGAAAGATTTATGCAAGAAACAAAATAAAAAAGTTAAAATTTTAAATTTTTTTTTACGAATTGTCATTCAATTTTATCTCCTACTATACATTAATAAGAATATGTGTTAAAATAATACATAAATCCAAAACCTTTTGAAATTTCCCTACGTTTCTTCATTTGTCTAAGTGGATTTCAAAAGGCTTTGGAATTATGAACTATGATAACTCAAGAAGAAAAGTTGTGATTTTTGAGCACGACAACTATACTTAAATAAGGGGCAAAAAGTTTGTTGTGTGATGTGAAATACGTAAGAAAAGATTGTTGGACATGTTGAATTATTTAAGGAAGGTTTGTAGTCTTACTTTATTCATTTATGAAGTTTTGTTTCTCCATTTATCTCAAATCAAATTTATTGTTATTATATTTAAATTATAAGTATTTTTCTTAAATACTACAGTTTTTATTTTGATAGTTTTAAACAATAAATAAGAATTTTAATTTAAAAAGTATATATAACGAATTTTCTGATTTTTATGTTCTATAAATGCAATGTATTACAAATATTGATAACTACATTCGCCAGTGCATTTTGAATTAAAATTACAATTTCCTCTAATATATATGAAACATGAATCATGATAATTTAGGAGAAGATTTTGTTATTTTTAGAATAGCATCAATATTTATTTAAGTGAAAAAATATTTTTGTCTAATGTTAAATATTTAAGTAAAGTTTGTTTGATATATTGGAATATTTAAGGAACGTCAGCAGTTTTTTTAATACATTTAGAGTTTTAATTCTTAAATTACCTCTTATCAAATTTATGGTTATTATTTTTAAATTTGAAGTAAATTTATTAATTAATAAAAAAAATTATTTTCATAATTATTAAATGATAAAATATAATTTAGATTTATAATGTAGATCTAAGGAATTTGTTATATCTTATATTCTATAAAAATAAATTACTACAAATCTTTTAAATGATCTACGCAAGTGTGTTTTAAATGAGTTCATTATGCCTTACTTTAATATGGATATTATTATTAACAACTTTTTCGTTTAAGCTTAAGGTAAAAACCCTATAACATCATAATATAGACTAATATACTATCCATACAATATCAAAAACATAGAGTAAGATTTATGCAAGAAACAAAATAAAAAAGTTAAAATTTTAAAAAAAAAATTTACGAATTGTCATTCAATTTTATCTCCTACTATACATTAATAAGAATATGTGTTAAAATAATACATAAATCCAAAACCTTTTGAAATTTCCCTACGTTTCTTCATTTGTCTAAGTGGATTTCAAAAGGCTTTGGATTTATGAACTATGATAACTCAAGAAGAAAAATTGTGATTTTTGAGCACCACAACTATACTTAAATAAGGGGCAAAAAGTTTGTTGTGTGATGTGAAATACGTAAGAAAAGATTGTTGGATATGTTGAATTATTTAAGGAAGGTTTGTAGTCTTACTTTATTCATTTATGAAGTTTTGTTTCTCCATTTATCTCAAATCAAATTTATTGTTATTATATTTAAATTATAAGTATTTTTCTTAAATACTACAGTTTTTATTTTGATAGTTTTAAACAATAAATAAGAATTTTAATTTAAAAAGTATATATAACGAATTGTCTGATTTTTAAGTTCTATAAATGCAATGTATTACAAATATTGATAACTACATTCGCCAGTGCATTTTGAATTAAAATTACAATTTCCTCTAATATATATGAAACATGAATCATGATAATTTAGGAGAAGATTTTGTTATTTTTAGAATAACATCAATATTTATTTAAGTGAAAAAATATTTTTGTGTAATGTTAGATATTTAAGTAAAGTTTGTTTGATATATTGGAATATTTAAGGAACGTCAGCAGTTTTTTTAATACATTTAGAGTTTTAATTCTTAAATTACCTCTTATCAAATTTATGGTTATTATTTTTAAATTTGAAGTAAATTTATTAATTAATAAAAAAAATTATTTTCATAATTATTAAATGATAAAATATAATTTTGATTTATAATGTAGATCTAAGGAATTTGTTATATCTTATATTCTATAAAAATAAATTACTACAAATCTTTTAAATGATCTACGCAAGTGTGTTTTAAATGAGTTCATTATGCCTTACTTTAATATGGATATTATTATTAACAACTTTTTCGTTTAAGCTTAAGGTAAAAACCCTATAACATCATAATATAGACTAATATACTATCCATACAATATCAAAAACATAGAGTAAGATTTATGCAAGAAACAAAATAAAAAAGTTAAAATTTTAAAAAAAAAATTTACGAATTTTCATTCAATTTTATCTCCTACTATACATTAATAAGAATATGTGTTAAAATAATACATAAATCCAAAACCTTTTGAAATTTCCCTACGTTTCTTCATTTGTCTAAGTGGATTTCAAAAGGCTTTGGATTTATGAACTATGATAACTCAAGAAGAAAAATTGTGATTTTTGAGCACCACAACTATACTTAAATAAGGGGCAAAAAGTTTGTTGTGTGATGTGAAATACGTAAGAAAAGATTGTTGGATATGTTGAATTATTTAAGGAAGGTTTGTAGTCTTACTTTATTCATTTATGAAGTTTTGTTTCTCCATTTATCTCAAATCAAATTTATTGTTATTATATTTAAATTATAAGTATTTTTCTTAAATACTACAGTTTTTATTTTGATAGTTTTAAACAATAAATAAGAATTTTAATTTAAAAAGTATATATAACGAATTGTCTGATTTTTAAGTTCTATAAATGCAATGTATTACAAATATTGATAACTACATTCGCCAGTGCATTTTGAATTAAAATTACAATTTCCTCTAATATATATGAAACATGAATCATGATAATTTAGGAGAAGATTTTGTTATTTCTAGAATAACATCAATATTTATTTAAGTGAAAAAATATTTTTGTGTAATGTTAGATATTTAAGTAAAGTTTGTTTGATATATTGGAATATTTAAGGAACGTCAGCAGTTTTTTTAATACATTTAGAGTTTTAATTCTTAAATTACCTCTTATCAAATTTATGGTTATTATTTTTAAATTTTAAGTAAATTTAATAATTAATAAAAAAAATTATTTTCATAATTATTAAATGATAAAATATAATTTAGATTTATAATGTAGACCTAAGGAATTTGTTATATCTTATATTCTATAAAAATAAATTACTACAAATCTTTTAAATGATCTACGCAAGTGTGTTTTAAATGAGTTCATTATGCCTTACTTTAATATGGATATTATTATTAACAACTTTTTCGTTTAAGCTTAAGGTAAAAACCCCATAACATCATAATATAGACTAATATACTATCCATACAATATCAAAAACATAGAGCAAGATTTATGCAAGAAACAAAATAAAAAAGTTAAAATTTTACATTTTTTTTTACGAATTGTCATTCAATTTTATCTCCTACTATACATTAATAAGAATATGTGTTAAAATAATACATAAATCCAAAACCTTTTGAAATTTCCCTACGTTTCTTCATTTGTCTAAGTGGATTTCAAAAGGCTTTTGATTTATGAACTATGATAACTCAAGAAGAAAAGTTGTGATTTTTGAGCACCACAACTATACTTAAATAAGGGGCAAAAAGTTTGTTGTGTGATGTGAAATACGTAAGAAAAGATTGTTGGACATGTTGAATTATTTAAGGAAGGTTTGTAGTCTTACTTTATTCATTTATGAAGTTTTGTTTCTCCATTTATCTCAAATCAAATTTATTATTATTATATTTAAATTATAAGTATTTTTCTTAAATACTACAGTTTTTATTTTGATAGTTTTAAACAATAAATAAGAATTTTAATTTAAAAAGTATATATAACGAATTTTCTGATTTTTATATTCTATAAATGCAATGTATTACAAATATTGATAACTACATTCGCCAGTGCATTTTGAATTAAAATTACAATTTCCTCTAATATATATGAAACATGAATCGTGATAATTTAGGAGAAGATTTTGTTATTTCTAGAATAACATCAATATTTATTTAAGTGAAAAAATATTTTTGTGTAATGTTAGATATTTAAGTAAAGTTTGTTTGGTATATTGGAATATTTAAGGAACGTTAGCAGTTTTTTTAATACATTTAGAGTTTTAATTCTTAAATTACCTCTTATCAAATTTATGGTTATTATTTTTAAATTTGAAGTAAACTTATTAATTAATAAAAAAAATTATTTTCATAATTATTAAATGATAAAATATAATTTAGATTTATAATGTAGATCTAAGGAATTTGTTATATCTTATATTCTATAAAAATAAATTACTACAAATCTTTTAAATGATCTACGCAAGTGTGTTTTAAATGAGTTCATTATGCCTTACTTTAATATGGATATTATTATTAACAACTTTTTCGTTTAAGCTTAAGGTAAAAACCCTATAACATCATAATATAGACTAATATACTATCCATACAATATCAAAAACATAGAGCAAGATTTATGCAAGAAACAAAATAAAAAAGTTAAAATTTTAAAAAAATTTTTTACGAATTGTCATTCAATTTTATCTCCTACTACACATTAATAAGAATATGTGTTAAAATAATACATAAATCCAAAACCTTTTGAAATTTCCCTACGTTTCTTCATTTGTCTAAGTGGATTTCAAAAGGCTTTGGATTTATGAACTATGATAACTCAAGAAGAAAAGTTGTGATTTTTGAGCACCACAACTATACTTAAATAAGGGGCAAAAAGTTTGTTGTGTGATGTGAAATACGTAAGAAAAGATTGTTGGATATGTTGAATTATTTAAGGAAGGTTTGTAGTCTTACTTTATTCATTTATGAAGTTTTGTTTCTCCATTTATCTCAAATCAAATTTATTGTTATTATATTTAAATTATAAGTATTTTTCTTAAATACTACAGTTTTTATTTTGATAGTTTTAAACAATAAATAAGAATTTTAATTTAAAAAGTATATATAACGAATTTTCTGATTTTTATATTCTATAAATGCAATGTATTACAAATATTGATAACTACATTCGCCAGTGCATTTTGAATTAAAATTACAATTTCCTCTAATATATATGAAACATGAATCGTGATAATTTAGGAGAAGATTTTGTTATTTCTAGAATAACATCAATATTTATTTAAGTGAAAAAATATTTTTGTGTAATGTTAGATATTTAAGTAAAGTTTGTTTGATATATTGGAATATTTAAGGAACGTCAGCAGTTTTTTTAATACATTTAGAGTTTTAATTCTTAAATTACCTCTTATCAAATTTATGGTTATTATTTTTAAATTTGAAGTAAACTTATTAATTAATAAAAAAATTTAGTTTCATAATTATTAAATGATTACATTTAATTTAGATTTATAATGTAGATCTAAGGAATATTTTATATCTTATATTCTATAAAAATTAATTACTACAAATCTTTTAAATGATCTACGCAAGTGTGTTTTAAATGAGTTCATTATGCCTTACTTTAATATGGATATTATTATTAACAACTTTTTCGTTTAAGCTTAAGGTAAAAACCCTATAACATCATAATATAGACTAATATACTATCCATACAATATCAAAAACATAGAGCAAGATTTATGCAAGAAACAAAATAAAAAAGTTAAAATTTTAAATTTTTTTTTACGAATTGTCATTCAATTTTATCTCCTACTATACATTAATAAGAATATGTGTTAAAATAATACATAAATCCAAAACCTTTTGAAATTTCCCTACGTTTCTTCATTTGTCTAAGTGGATTTCAAAAGGCTTTTGATTTATGAACTATGATAACTCAAGAAGAAAAGTTGTGATTTTTGAGCACCACAACTATACTTAAATAAGGGGCAAAAAGTTTGTTTTGTGATGTGAAATACGTAAGAAAAGATTGTTGGACATGTTGAATTATTTAAGGAAGGTTTGTAGTCTTACTTTATTCATTTATGAAGTTTTGTTTCTCCATTTATCTCAAATCAAATTTATTATTATTATATTTAAATTATAAGTATTTTTCTTAAATACTACAGTTTTTATTTTGATAGTTTTAAACAATAAATAAGAATTTTAATTTAAAAAGTATATATAACGAATTTTCTGATTTTTATATTCTATAAATGCAATGTATTACAAATATTGATAACTACATTCGCCAGTGCATTTTGAATTAAAATTACAATTTCCTCTAATATATATGAAACATGAATCGTGATAATTTAGGAGAAGATTTTGTTATTTCTAGAATAACATCAATATTTATTTAAGTGAAAAAATATTTTTGTGTAATGTTAGATATTTAAGTAAAGTTTGTTTGGTATATTGGAATATTTAAGGAACGTCAGCAGTTTTTTTAATACATTTAGAGTTTTAATTCTTAAATTACCTCTTATCAAATTTATGGTTATTATTTTTAAATTTGAAGTAAACTTATTAATTAATAAAAAAATTTATTTTCATAATTATTAAATGATAAAATTTAATTTAGATTTATAATGTAGATCTAAGGAATTTGTTATATCTTATATTCTATAAAAATTAATTACTACAAATCTTTTAAATGATCTACGCAAGTGTGTTTTAAATGAGTTCATTATGCCTTACTTTAATATGGATATTATTATTAACAATTTTTCGTTTAAGCTTAAGGTAAAAACCCTATAACATCATAATATAGACTAATATACTATCCATACAATATCAAAAACATAGAGCAAGATTTATGCAAGAAACAAAATAAAAAAGTTAAAATTTTAAATTTTTTTTTACGAATTGTCATTCAATTTTATCTCCTACTATACATTAATAAGAATATGTGTTAAAATAATACATAAATCCAAAACCTTTTGAAATTTCCCTACGTTTCTTCATTTGTCTAAGTGGATTTCAAAAGGCTTTGGATTTATGAACTATGATAACTCAAGAAGAAAAATTGTGATTTTTGAGCACCACAACTATACTTAAATAAGGGGAAAAAAGTTTGTTGTGTGATGTGAAATACGTAAGAAAAGATTGTTGGACATGTTGAATTATTTAAGGAAGGTTTGTAGTCTTACTTTATTCATTTATGAAGTTTTGTTTCTCCATTTATCTCAAATCAAATTTATTGTTATTATATTTAAATTATAAGTATTTTTTCTTAAATACTACAGTTTTTATTTTGATAGTTTTAAACAATAAATAAGAATTTTAATTTAAAAAGTATATATAACGAATTGTCTGATTTTTATGTTCTATAAATGCAATGTATTACAAATATTGATAACTACATTCGCCAGTGCATTTTGAATTAAAATTACAATTTCCTCTAATATATATGAAACATGAATCATGATAATTTAGGAGAAGATTTTGTTATTTCTAGAATAACATCAATATTTATTTAAGTGAAAAAATATTTTTGTGTAATGTTAAATATTTAAGTAAAGTTTGTTTGATATATTGGAATATTTAAGGAACGTCAGCAGTTTTTTTAATACATTTAGAGTTTTAATTCTTAAATTACCTCTTATCAAATTTATGGTTATTATTTTTAAATTTTAAGTAAATTTAATAATTAATAAAAAAAATTATTTTCATAATTATTAAATGATAAAATTTAATTTAGATTTATAATGTAGATCTAAGGAATTTGTTATATCTTATATTCTATAAAAATAAATTACTACAAATCTTTTAAATGATCTACGCAAGTGTGTTTTAAATGAGTTCATTATGCCTTACTTTAATATGGATATTATTATTAACAACTTTTTCGTTTAAGCTTAAGGTAAAAACCCTATAACATCATAATATAGACTAATATACTATGCATACAATATCAAAAACATAGAGCAAGATTTATGCAAGAAACAAAATAAAAAAGTTAAAATTTTACATTTTTTTTTACGAATTGTCATTCAATTTTATCTCCTACTATACATTAATAAGAATATGTGTTAAAATAATACATAAATCCAAAACCTTTTGAAATTTCCCTACGTTTCTTCATTTGTCTAAGTGGATTTCAAAAGGCTTTGGATTTATGAACTATGATAACTCAAGAAGAAAAATTGTGATTTTTGAGCACCACAACTATACTTAAATAAGGGGCAAAAAGTTTGTTGTGTGATGTGAAATACGTAAGAAAAGATTGTTGGATATGTTGAATTATTTAAGGAAGGTTTGTAGTCTTACTTTATTCATTTATGAAGTTTTGTTTCTCCATTTATCTCAAATCAAATTTATTGTTATTATATTTAAATTATAAGTATTTTTCTTAAATACTACAGTTTTTATTTTGATAGTTTTAAACAATAAATAAGAATTTTAATTTAAAAAGTATATATAACGAATTGTCTGATTTTTATGTTCTATAAATGCAATGTATTACAAATATTGATAACTACATTCGCCAGTGCATTTTGAATTAAAATTACAATTTCCTCTAATATATATGAAACATGAATCATGATAATTTAGGAGAAGATTTTGTTATTTCTAGAATAACATCAATATTTATTTAAGTGAAAAAATATTTTTGTGTAATGTTAGATATTTAAGTAAAGTTTGTTTGATATATTGGAATATTTAAGGAACGTCAGCAGTTTTTTTAATACATTTAGAGTTTTAATTCTTAAATTACCTCTTATCAAATTTATGGTTATTATTTTTAAATTTTAAGTAAATTTAATAATTAATAAAAAAATTTATTTTCATAATTATTAAATGATAAAATATAATTTAGATTTATAATGTAGACCTAAGGAATTTGTTATATCTTATATTCTATAAAAATAAATTACTACAAATCTTTTAAATGATCTACGCAAGTGTGTTTTAAATGAGTTCATTATGCCTTACTTTAATATGGATATTATTATTAACAACTTTTTCGTTTAAGCTTAAGGTAAAAACCCTATAACATCATAATATAGACTAATATACTATCCATACAATATCAAAAACATAGAGCAAGATTTATGCAAGAAACAAAATAAAAAAGTTAAAATTTTAAATTTTTTTTTACGAATTGTCATTCAATTTTATCTCCTACTATACATTAATAAGAATATGTGTTAAAATAATACATAAATCCAAAACCTTTTGAAATTTCCCTACGTTTCTTCATTTGTCTAAGTGGATTTCAAAAGGCTTTGGATTTATGAACTATGATAACTCAAGAAGAAAAATTGTGATTTTTGAGCACCACAACTATACTTAAATAAGGGGCAAAAAGTTTGTTGTGTGATGTGAAATACGTAAGAAAAGATTGTTGGATATGTTGAATTATTTAAGGAAGGTTTGTAGTCTTACTTTATTCATTTATGAAGTTTTGTTTCTCCATTTATCTCAAATCAAATTTATTGTTATTATATTTAAATTATAAGTATTTTTCTTAAATACTACAGTTTTTATTTTGATAGTTTTAAACAATAAATAAGAATTTTAATTTAAAAAGTATATATAACGAATTGTCTGATTTTTATGTTCTATAAATGCAATGTATTACAAATATTGATAACTACATTCGCCAGTGCATTTTGAATTAAAATTACAATTTCCTCTAATATATATGAAACATGAATCATGATAATTTAGGAGAAGATTTTGTTATTTCTAGAATAACATCAATATTTATTTAAGTGAAAAAATATTTTTGTGTAATGTTAGATATTTAAGTAAAGTTTGTTTGATATATTGGAATATTTAAGGAACGTCAGCAGTTTTTTTAATACATTTAGAGTTTTAATTCTTAAATTACCTCTTATCAAATTTATGGTTATTATTTTTAAATTTTAAGTAAATTTAATAATTAATAAAAAAATTTATTTTCATAATTATTAAATGATAAAATATAATTTAGATTTATAATGTAGACCTAAGGAATTTGTTATATCTTATATTCTATAAAAATAAATTACTACAAATCTTTTAAATGATCTACGCAAGTGTGTTTTAAATGAGTTCATTATGCCTTACTTTAATATGGATATTATTATTAACAACTTTTTCGTTTAAGCTTAAGGTAAAAACCCTATAACATCATAATATAGACTAATATACTATCCATACAATATCAAAAACATAGAGCAAGATTTATGCAAGAAACAAAATAAAAAAGTTAAAATTTTAAATTTTTTTTTACGAATTGTCATTCAATTTTATCTCCTACTATACATTAATAAGAATATGTGTTAAAATAATACATAAATCCAAAACCTTTTGAAATTTCCCTACGTTTCTTCATTTGTCTAAGTGGATTTCAAAAGGCTTTGGATTTATGAACTATGATAACTCAAGAAGAAAAATTGTGATTTTTGAGCACCACAACTATACTTAAATAAGGGGCAAAAAGTTTGTTGTGTGATGTGAAATACGTAAGAAAAGATTGTTGGACATGTTGAATTATTTAAGGAAGGTTTGTAGTCTTACTTTATTCATTTATGAAGTTTTGTTTCTCCATTTATCTCAAATCAAATTTATTGTTATTATATTTAAATTATAAGTATTTTTTCTTAAATACTACAGTTTTTATTTTGATAGTTTTAAACAATAAATAAGAATTTTAATTTAAAAAGTATATATAACGAATTGTCTGATTTTTATGTTCTATAAATGCAATGTATTACAAATATTGATAACTACATTCGCCAGTGCATTTTGAATTAAAATTACAATTTCCTCTAATATATATGAAACATGAATCATGATAATTTAGGAGAAGATTTTGTTATTTCTAGAATAACATCAATATTTATTTAAGTGAAAAAATATTTTTGTGTAATGTTAGATATTTAAGTAAAGTTTGTTTGATATATTGGAATATTTAAGGAACGTCAGCAGTTTTTTTAATACATTTAGAGTTTTAATTCTTAAATTACCTCTTATCAAATTTATGGTTATTATTTTTAAATTTTAAGTAAATTTAATAATTAATAAAAAAAATTATTTTCATAATTATTAAATGATAAAATATAATTTAGATTTATAATGTAGATCTAAGGAATTTGTTATATCTTATATTCTATAAAAATAAATTACTACAAATCTTTTAAATGATCTACGCAAGTGTGTTTTAAATGAGTTCATTATGCCTTACTTTAATATGGATATTATTATTAACAACTTTTTCGTTTAAGCTTAAGGTAAAAACCCTATAACATCATAATATAGACTAATATACTATGCATACAATATCAAAAACATAGAGCAAGATTTATGCAAGAAACAAAATAAAAAAGTTAAAATTTTACATTTTTTTTTACGAATTGTCATTCAATTTTATCTCCTACTATACATTAATAAGAATATGTGTTAAAATAATACATAAATCCAAAACCTTTTGAAATTTCCCTACGTTTCTTCATTTGTCTAAGTGGATTTCAAAAGGCTTTGGATTTATGAACTATGATAACTCAAGAAGAAAAATTGTGATTTTTGAGCACCACAACTATACTTAAATAAGGGGCAAAAAGTTTGTTGTGTGATGTGAAATACGTAAGAAAAGATTGTTGGATATGTTGAATTATTTAAGGAAGGTTTGTAGTCTTACTTTATTCATTTATGAAGTTTTGTTTCTCCATTTATATCAAATCAAATTTATTGTTATTATATTTAAATTATAAGTATTTTTCTTAAATACTACAGTTTTTATTTTGATAGTTTTAAACAATAAATAAGAATTTTAATTTAAAAAGTATATATAACGAATTGTCTGATTTTTATGTTCTATAAATGCAATGTATTACAAATATTGATAACTACATTCGCCAGTGCATTTTGAATTAAAATTACAATTTCCTCTAATATATATGAAACATGAATCATGATAATTTAGGAGAAGATTTTGTTATTTCTAGAATAACATCAATATTTATTTAAGTGAAAAAATATTTTTGTGTAATGTTAGATATTTAAGTAAAGTTTGTTTGATATATTGGAATATTTAAGGAACGTCAGCAGTTTTTTTAATACATTTAGAGTTTTAATTCTTAAATTACCTCTTATCAAATTTATGGTTATTATTTTTAAATTTTAAGTAAATTTAATAATTAATAAAAAAAATTATTTTCATAATTATTAAATGATAAAATATAATTTAGATTTAAAATGTAGATCTAAGGAATTTGTTATATCTTATATTCTATAAAAATAAATTACTACAAATCTTTTAAATGATCTACGCAAGTGTGTTTTAAATGAGTTCATTATGCCTTACTTTAATATGGATATTATTATTAACAACTTTTTCGTTTAAGCTTAAGGTAAAAACCCTATAACATCATAATATAGACTAATATACTATGCATACAATATCAAAAACATAGAGCAAGATTTATGCAAGAAACAAAATAAAAAAGTTAAAATTTTACATTTTTTTTTACGAATTGTCATTCAATTTTATCTCCTACTATACATTAATAAGAATATGTGTTAAAATAATACATAAATCCAAAACCTTTTGAAATTTCCCTACGTTTCTTCATTTGTCTAAGTGGATTTCAAAAGGCTTTGGATTTATGAACTATGATAACTCAAGAAGAAAAATTGTGATTTTTGAGCACCACAACTATACTTAAATAAGGGGCAAAAAGTTTGTTGTGTGATGTGAAATACGTAAGAAAAGATTGTTGGATATGTTGAATTATTTAAGGAAGGTTTGTAGTCTTACTTTATTCATTTATGAAGTTTTGTTTCTCCATTTATCTCAAATCAAATTTATTGTTATTATATTTAAATTATAAGTATTTTTCTTAAATACTACAGTTTTTATTTTGATAGTTTTAAACAATAAATAAGAATTTTAATTTAAAAAGTATATATAACGAATTGTCTGATTTTTATGTTCTATAAATGCAATGTATTACAAATATTGATAACTACATTCGCCAGTGCATTTTGAATTAAAATTACAATTTCCTCTAATATATATGAAACATGAATCATGATAATTTAGGAGAAGATTTTGTTATTTCTAGAATAACATCAATATTTATTTAAGTGAAAAAATATTTTTGTGTAATGTTAGATATTTAAGTAAAGTTTGTTTGATATATTGGAATATTTAAGGAACGTCAGCAGTTTTTTTAATACATTTAGAGTTTTAATTCTTAAATTACCTCTTATCAAATTTATGGTTATTATTTTTAAATTTTAAGTAAATTTAATAATTAATAAAAAAATTTATTTTCATAATTATTAAATGATAAAATATAATTTAGATTTATAATGTAGACCTAAGGAATTTGTTATATCTTATATTCTATAAAAATAAATTACTACAAATCTTTTAAATGATCTACGCAAGTGTGTTTTAAATGAGTTCATTATGCCTTACTTTAATATGGATATTATTATTAACAACTTTTTCGTTTAAGCTTAAGGTAAAAACCCCATAACATCATAATATAGACTAATATACTATCCATACAATATCAAAAACATAGAGCAAGATTTATGCAAGAAACAAAATAAAAAAGTTAAAATTTTACATTTTTTTTTACGAATTGTCATTCAATTTTATCTCCTACTATACATTAATAAGAATATGTGTTAAAATAATACATAAATCCAAAACCTTTTGAAATTTCCCTACATTTCTTCATTTGTCTAAGTGGATTTCAAAAGGCTTTGGATTTATGAACTATGATAACTCAAGAAGAAAAGTTGTGATTTTTGAGCACCACAACTATACTTAAATAAGGGGCAAAAAGTTTGTTGTGTGATGTGAAATACGTAAGAAAAGATTGTTGGACATGTTGAATTATTTAAGGAAGGTTTGTAGTCTTACTTTATTCATTTATGAAGTTTTGTTTCTCCATTTATCTCAAATCAAATTTATTGTTATTATATTTAAATTATAAGTATTTTTCTTAAATACTACAGTTTTTATTTTGATAGTTTTAAACAATAAATAAGAATTTTAATTTAAAAAGTATATATAACGAATTTTCTGATTTTTATATTCTATAAATGCAATGTATTACAAATATTGATAACTACATTCGCCAGTGCATTTTGAATTAAAATTACAATTTCCTCTAATATATATGAAACATGAATCGTGATAATTTAGGAGAAGATTTTGTTATTTCTAGAATAACATCAATATTTATTTAAGTGAAAAAATATTTTTGTGTAATGTTAGATATTTAAGTAAAGTTTGTTTGATATATTGGAATATTTAAGGAACGTCAGCAGTTTTTTTAATACATTTAGAGTTTTAATTCTTAAATTACCTCTTATCAAATTTATGGTTATTATTTTTAAATTTGAAGTAAACTTATTAATTAATAAAAAAATTTAGTTTCATAATTATTAAATGATTACATTTAATTTAGATTTATAATGTAGATCTAAGGAATTTGTTATATCTTATATTCTATAAAAATTAATTACTACAAATCTTTTAAATGATCTACGCAAGTGTGTTTTAAATGAGTTCATTATGCCTTACTTTAATATGGATATTATTATTAACAACTTTTTCGTTTAAGCTTAAGGTAAAAACCCTATAACATCATAATATAGACTAATATACTATCCATACAATATCAAAAACATAGAGCAAGATTTATGCAAGAAACAAAATAAAAAAGTTAAAATTTTAAATTTTTTTTTACGAATTGTCATTCAATTTTATCTCCTACTATACATTAATAAGAATATGTGTTAAAATAATACATAAATCCAAAACCTTTTGAAATTTCCCTACGTTTCTTCATTTGTCTAAGTGGATTTCAAAAGGCTTTGGATTTATGAACTATGATAACTCAAGAAGAAAAATTGCGATTTTTGAGCACCACAACTATACTTAAATAAGGGGCAAAAAGTTTGTTGTGTGATGTGAAATACGTAAGAAAAGATTGTTGGACATGTTGAATTATTTAAGGAAGGTTTGTAGTCTTACTTTATTCATTTATGAAGTTTTGTTTCTCCATTTATCTCAAATCAAATTTATTGTTATTATATTTAAATTATAAGTATTTTTTCTTAAATACTACAGTTTTTATTTTGATAGTTTTAAACAATAAATAAGAATTTTAATTTAATAAGTATATATAACGAATTGTCTGATTTTTATGTTCTATAAATGCAATGTATTACAAATATTGATAACTACATTCGCCAGTGCATTTTGAATTAAAATTACAATTTCCTCTAATATATATGAAACATGAATCTTGATAATTTAGGAGAAGATTTTGTTATTTCTAGAATAACATCAATATTTATTTAAGTGAAAAAATATTTTTGTGTAATGTTAGATATTTAAGTAAAGTTTGTTTGATATATTGGAATATTTAAGGAACGTCAGCAGTTTTTTTAATACATTTAGAGTTTTAATTCTTAAATTACCTCTTATCAAATTTATGGTTATTATTTTTAAATTTTAAGTAAATATAATAATTAATAAAAAAAATTATTTTCATAATTATTAAATGATAAAATATAATTTAGATTTATAATGTAGATCTAAGGAATTTGTTATATCTTATATTCTATAAAAATAAATTACTACAAATCTTTTAAATGATCTACGCAAGTGTGTTTTAAATGAGTTCATTATGCCTTACTTTAATATGGATATTATTATTAACAACTTTTTCGTTTAAGCTTAAGGTAAAAACCCCATAACATCATAATATAGACTAATATACTATCCATACAATATCAAAAACATAGAGCAAGATTTATGCAAGAAACAAAATAAAAAAGTTAAAATTTTACATTTTTTTTTACGAATTGTCATTCAATTTTATCTCCTACTATACATTAATAAGAATATGTGTTAAAATAATACATAAATCCAAAACCTTTTGAAATTTCCCTACATTTCTTCATTTGTCTAAGTGGATTTCAAAAGGCTTTGGATTTATGAACTATGATAACTCAAGAAGAAAAGTTGTGATTTTTGAGCACCACAACTATACTTAAATAAGGGGCAAAAAGTTTGTTGTGTGATGTGAAATACGTAAGAAAAGATTGTTGGACATGTTGAATTATTTAAGGAAGGTTTGTAGTCTTACTTTATTCATTTATGAAGTTTTGTTTCTCCATTTATCTCAAATCAAATTTATTGTTATTATATTTAAATTATAAGTATTTTTCTTAAATACTACAGTTTTTATTTTGATAGTTTTAAACAATAAATAAGAATTTTAATTTAAAAAGTATATATAACGAATTTTCTGATTTTTATATTCTATAAATGCAATGTATTACAAATATTGATAACTACATTCGCCAGTGCATTTTGAATTAAAATTACAATTTCCTCTAATATATATGAAACATGAATCGTGATAATTTAGGAGAAGATTTTGTTATTTGTAGAATAACATCAATATTTATTTAAGTGAAAAAATATTTTTGTGTAATGTTAGATATTTAAGTAAAGTTTGTTTGATATATTGGAATATTTAAGGAACGTCAGCAGTTTTTTTAATACATTTAGAGTTTTAATTCTTAAATTACCTCTTATCAAATTTATGGTTATTATTTTTAAATTTGAAGTAAACTTATTAATTAATAAAAAAATTTAGTTTCATAATTATTAAATGATTACATTTAATTTAGATTTATAATGTAGATCTAAGGAATTTGTTATATCTTATATTCTATAAAAATTAATTACTACAAATCTTTTAAATGATCTACGCAAGTGTGTTTTAAATGAGTTCATTATGCCTTACTTTAATATGGATATTATTATTAACAACTTTTTCGTTTAAGCTTAAGGTAAAAACCCTATAACATCATAATATAGACTAATATACTATCCATACAATATCAAAAACATAGAGCAAGATTTATGCAAGAAACAAAATAAAAAAGTTAAAATTTTAAATTTTTTTTTACGAATTGTCATTCAATTTTATCTCCTACTATACATTAATAAGAATATGTGTTAAAATAATACATAAATCCAAAACCTTTTGAAATTTCCCTACGTTTCTTCATTTGTCTAAGTGGATTTCAAAAGGCTTTGGATTTATGAACTATGATAACTCAAGAAGAAAAGTTGTGATTTTTGAGCACCACAACTATACTTAAATAAGGGGCAAAAAGTTTGTTGTGTGATGTGAAATACGTAAGAAAAGATTGTTGGACATGTTGAATTATTTAAGGAAGGTTTGTAGTCTTACTTTATTCATTTATGAAGTTTTGTTTCTCCATTTATCTCAAATCAAATTTATTGTTATTATATTTAAATTATAAGTATTTTTCTTAAATACTACAGTTTTTATTTTGATAGTTTTAAACAATAAATAAGAATTTTAATTTAAAAAGTATATATAACGAATTTTCTGATTTTTATATTCTATAAATGCAATGTATTACAAATATTGATAACTACATTCGCCAGTGCATTTTGAATTAAAATTACAATTTCCTCTAATATATATGAAACATGAATCGTGATAATTTAGGAGAAGATTTTGTTATTTCTAGAATAACATCAATATTTATTTAAGTGAAAAAATATTTTTGTGTAATGTTAGATATTTAAGTAAAGTTTGTTTGGTATATTGGAATATTTAAGGAACGTCAGCAGTTTTTTTAATACATTTAGAGTTTTAATTCTTAAATTACCTCTTATCAAATTTATGGTTATTATTTTTAAATTTGAAGTAAACTTATTAATTAATAAAAAAATTTATTTTCATAATTATTAAATGATAAAATTTAATTTAGATTTATAATGTAGATCTAAGGAATTTGTTATATCTTATATTCTATAAAAATTAATTACTACAAATCTTTTAAATGATCTACGCAAGTGTGTTTTAAATGAGTTCATTATGCCTTACTTTAATATGGATATTATTATTAACAATTTTTCGTTTAAGCTTAAGGTAAAAACCCTATAACATCATAATATAGACTAATATACTATCCATACAATATCAAAAACATAGAGCAAGATTTATGCAAGAAACAAAATAAAAAAGTTAAAATTTTAAATTTTTTTTTACGAATTGTCATTCAATTTTATCTCCTACTATACATTAATAAGAATATGTGTTAAAATAATACATAAATCCAAAACCTTTTGAAATTTCCCTACGTTTCTTCATTTGTCTAAGTGGATTTCAAAAGGCTTTGGATTTATGAACTATGATAACTCAAGAAGAAAAATTGCGATTTTTGAGCACCACAACTATACTTAAATAAGGGGCAAAAAGTTTGTTGTGTGATGTGAAATACGTAAGAAAAGATTGTTGGACATGTTGAATTATTTAAGGAAGGTTTGTAGTCTTACTTTATTCATTTATGAAGTTTTGTTTCTCCATTTATCTCAAATCAAATTTATTGTTATTATATTTAAATTATAAGTATTTTTTCTTAAATACTACAGTTTTTATTTTGATAGTTTTAAACAATAAATAAGAATTTTAATTTAATAAGTATATATAACGAATTGTCTGATTTTTATGTTCTATAAATGCAATGTATTACAAATATTGATAACTACATTCGCCAGTGCATTTTGAATTAAAATTACAATTTCCTCTAATATATATGAAACATGAATCATGATAATTTAGGAGAAGATTTTGTTATTTCTAGAATAACATCAATATTTATTTAAGTGAAAAAATATTTTTGTGTAATGTTAGATATTTAAGTAAAGTTTGTTTGATATATTGTAATATTTAAGGAACGTCAGCAGTTTTTTTAATACATTTAGAGTTTTAATTCTTAAATTACCTCTTATCAAATTTATGGTTATTATTTTTAAATTTTAAGTAAATTTAATAATTAATAAAAAAAATTATTTTCATAATTATTAAATGATAAAATATAATTTAGATTTATAATGTAGATCTAAGGAATTTGTTATATCTTATATTCTATAAAAATAAATTACTACAAATCTTTTAAATGATCTACGCAAGTGTGTTTTAAATGAGTTCATTATGCCTTACTTTAATATGGATATTATTATTAACAACTTTTTCGTTTAAGCTTAAGGTAAAAACCCTATAACATCATAATATAGACTAATATACTATGCATACAATATCAAAAACATAGAGCAAGATTTATGCAAGAAACAAAATAAAAAAGTTAAAATTTTACATTTTTTTTTACGAATTGTCATTCAATTTTATCTCCTACTATACATTAATAAGAATATGTGTTAAAATAATACATAAATCCAAAACCTTTTGAAATTTCCCTACGTTTCTTCATTTGTCTAAGTGGATTTCAAAAGGCTTTGGATTTATGAACTATGATAACTCAAGAAGAAAAGTTGTGATTTTTGAGCACCACAACTATACTTAAATAAGGGGCAAAAAGTTTGTTGTGTGATGTGAAATACGTAAGAAAAGATTGTTGGACATGTTGAATTATTTAAGGAAGGTTTGTAGTCTTACTTTATTCATTTATGAAGTTTTGTTTCTCCATTTATCCCAAATCAAATTTATTGTTATTATATTTAAATTATAAGTATTTTTCTTAAATACTACAGTTTTTATTTTGATAGTTTTAAACAATAAATAAGAATTTTAATTTAAAAAGTATATATAACGAATTTTCGGATTTTTATATTCTATAAATGCAATGTATTACAAATATTGATAACTACATTCGCCAGTGCATTTTGAATTAAAATTACAATTTCCTCTAATATATCTGAAACATGAATCATGTTAATTTAGGAGAAGACTTTGTTATTTTTAGAATAACATCAATATTTATTTAAGTGAAAAAATATTTTTGTGTAATGTTAAATATTTAAGTAAAGTTTGTTTGATATATTGGAATATTTAAGGAACGTCAGCAGTTTTTTTAATACATTTAGAGTTTTAATTCTTAAATTACCTCTTATCAAATTTATGGTTATTATTTTTAAATTTGAAGTAAATTTATTAATTAATAAAAAAATTATTTTCATAATTATTAAATGATAAAATATAATTTAGATTTATAATGTAGATCTAAGGAATTTGTTATATCTTATATTCTATAAAAATAAATTACTACAAATCTTTTAAATGATCTACGCAAGTGTGTTTTAAATGAGTTCATTATGCCTTACTTTAATATGGATATTATTATTAACAACTTTTTCGTTTAAGCTTAAGGTAAAAACCCTATAACATCATAATATAGACTAATATACTATCCATACAATATCAAAAACATAGAGCAAGATTTATGCAAGAAACAAAATAAAAAAGTTAAAATTTTAAATTTTTTTTTACGAATTGTCATTCAATTTTATCTCCTACTATACATTAATAAGAATATGTGTTAAAATAATACATAAATCCAAAACCTTTTGAAATTTCCCTACGTTTCTTCATTTGTCTAAGTGGATTTCAAAAGGCTTTGGATTTATGAACTATGATAACTCAAGAAGAAAAATTGCGATTTTTGAGCACCACAACTATACTTAAATAAGGGGCAAAAAGTTTGTTGTGTGATGTGAAATACGTAAGAAAAGATTGTTGGACATGTTGAATTATTTAAGGAAGGTTTGTAGTCTTACTTTATTCATTTATGAAGTTTTGTTTCTCCATTTATCTCAAATCAAATTTATTGTTATTATATTGAAATTATAAGTATTTTTCTTAAATACTACAGTTTTTATTTTGATAGTTTTAAATAATAAATAAGAATTTTAATTTAAAAAGTATATATAACGAATTGTCTGATTTTTATGTTCTATAAATGCAATGTATTACAAATATTGATAACTACATTCGCCAGTGCATTTTGAATTAAAATTACAATTTCCTCTAATATATATGAAACATGAATCATGATAATTTAGGAGAAGATTTTGTTATTTCTAGAATAACATCAATATTTATTTAAGTGAAAAAATATTTTTGTGTAATGTTAGATATTTAAGTAAAGTTTGTTTGATATATTGGAATATTTAAGGAACGTCAGCAGTTTTTTTAATACATTTAGAGTTTTAATTCTTAAATTAGCTCTTATCAAATTTATGGTTATTATTTTTAAATTTTAAGTAAATTTATTAATTAATAAAAAAAGTTATTTTCATAATTATTAAATGATAAAATATAATTTAGTTTTATAATGTAGATCTAAGGAATTTGTTATATCTTATATTCTATAAAAATAAATTACTACAAATCTTTTAAATAATCTACGCAAGTGTGTTTTAAATGAGTTCATTATGCCTTACTTTAATATGGATATTATTATTAACAACTTTTTCGTTTAAGCTTAAGGTAAAAACCCTATAACATCATAATATAGACTAATATACTATCCATACAATATCAAAAACATAGAGAAAGATTTATGCAAGAAACAAAATAAAAAAGTTAAAATTTTAAATTTTTTTTTACGAATTGTCATTCAATTTTATCTCCTACTATACATTAATAAGAATATGTGTTAAAATAATACATAAATCCAAAACCTTTTGAAATTTCCCTATGTTTCTTCATTTGTCTAAGTGGATTTCAAAAGGCTTTTGATTTATGAACTATGATAACTCAAGAAGAAAAGTTTTGATTTTTGAGCACCACAACTATACTTAAATATGGGGAAAAAAGTTTGTTGTGTGATGTGAAATATGTAAGAAAAGATTGTTGGATATGTTGAATTATTTAAGGAAGGTTTGTAGTCTTACTTTATTCATTTATGAAGTTTTGTTTCTCCATTTATCCCAAATCAAATTTATTGTTATTATATTTAAATTATAAGTATTTTTCTTAAATACTACAGTTTTTATTTTGATAGTTTTAAACAATAAATAAGAATTTTAATTTAAAAAGTATATATAACGAATTTTCTGATTTTTATATTCTATAAATGCAATGTATTACAAATATTTATAACTACATTCGCCAGTGCATTTTGAATTAAAATTACAATTTCCTCTAATATATATGAAACATGAATCATGATAATTTAGGAGAAGATTTTGTTATTTTTAGAATAACATCAATATTTATTTAAGTGAAAAAATATTTTTGTGTAATGTTAAATATTTAAGTAAAGTTTGTTTGATATATTGGAATATTTAAGGAACGTCAGCAGTTTTTTTAATACATTTAGTTTTAATTCTTAAATTACCTCTTATCAAATTTATGGTTATTATTTTTAAATTTGAAGTAAATTTATTAATTAATAAAAAAAATTATTTTCATAATTATTAAATGATAAAATATAATTTAGATTTATAATGTAGATCTAAGGAATTTGTTATATCTTATATTCTATAAAAATAAATTACTACAAATCTTTTAAATGATCTACGCAAGTGTGTTTTAAATGAGTTCATTATGCCTTACTTTAATATGGATATTATTATTAACAACTTTTTCATTTAAGCTTAAGGTAAAAACCCTATAACATCATAATATAGACTAATATACTATCCATACAATATCAAAAACATAGAGCAAGATTTATGCAAGAAACAAAATAAAAAAGTTAAAATTTTAAATTTTTTTTTACGAATTGTCATTCAATTTTATCTCCTACTATACATTAATAAGAATATGTGTTAAAATAATACATAAATCCAAAACCTTTTGAAATTTCCCTACTTTTCTTCATTTGTCTAAGTGGATTTCAAAAGGCTTTGGATTTATGAACTATGATAACACAAGAAGAAAAGTTGTGATTTTTTAAGACCACAACTATACTTAAATATGGGGAAAAAGTTTGTTGTGTGATGTGAAATATGTAAGAAAAGATTGTGTGATATGTTGAATTATTTAACGAAGGTTTGTAGTCTTACTTTATTCATTTATGAAGTTTTGTTTCTCCATTTATCCCAAATCAAATTTATTGTTATTATATTTAAATTATAAGTATTTTTCTTAAATACTACGGTTTTTATTTTGATAGTTTTAAACAATAAATAAGAATTTTAATTTAAAAAGTATATTATACGAATTTTCTGATTTTTATATTCTGTAAATGCAATTTATTACAAATATTGATAACTACATTCGCCAGTGCATTTTGAATTGAAATTACAATTTCCTCTAATATATATGAAACATGAATCATGATAATTTAGGAGAAGATTTTGTTATTTTTAGAATAACATCAATATTTATTTAAGTGAAAAAATATTTTTGTGTAATGTTAAATATTTAAGTAAAGTTTGTTTGATATATTGGAATATTTAAGGAACGTCAGCAGTTTTTTTAATACATTTAGAGTTTTAATTCTTAAATTACCTCTTATCAAATTTATGGTTATTATTTTTAAATTTGAAGTAAATTTATTAATTAATAAAAAAAATTATTTTCATAATTATTATATGATAAAATTTAATTTATATTTATAATGTAGATCTAAGGAATTTGTTATATCTTATATTCTATAAAAATAAATTACTACAAATCTTTTAAATGATCTACGCAAGTGTGTTTTAAATGAGTTCATTATGCCTTACTTTAATATGGATATTATTATTAACAACTTTTTCGTTTAAGCTTAAGGTAAAAACCCTATAACATCATAATATAGACTAATATACTATCCATACAATATCAAAAACATAGAGCAAGATTTATGCAAGAAACAAAATAAAAAAGTTAAAATTTTAAATTTTTTTTTACGAATTGTCATTCAATTTTATCTCCTACTATACATTAATAAGAATATGTGTTAAAATAATACATAAATCCAAAACCTTTTGAAATTTCCCTACGTTTCTTCATTTGTCTAAGTGGATTTCAAAAGGCTTTTGATTTATGAACTATGATAACTCAAGAAGAAAAGTTTTGATTTTTGAGCACCACAACTATACTTAAATATGGAGAAAAAAGTTTGTTGTGTGATGTGAAATATGTAAGAAAAGATTGTTGGATATGTTGAATTATTTAAGGAAGGTTTGTAGTCTTACTTTATTCATTTATGAAGTTTTGTTTCTCCATTTATCCCAAATCAAATTTATTGTTATTATATTTAAATTATAAGTATTTTTCTTAAATACTACAGTTTTTATTTTGATAGTTTTAAACAATAAATAAGAATTTTAATTTAAAAAGTATATATAACGAATTTTCGGATTTTTATATTCTATAAATGCAATGTATTACAAATATTGATAACTACATTCGCCAGTGCATTTTGAATTAAAATTACAATTTCCTCTAATATATCTGAAACATGAATCATGTTAATTTAGGAGAAGACTTTGTTATTTTTAGAATAACATCAATATTTATTTAAGTGAAAAAATATTTTTGTGTAATGTTAAATATTTAAGTAAAGTTTGTTTGATATATTGGAATATTTAAGGAACGTCAGCAGTTTTTTTAATACATTTAGAGTTTTAATTCTTAAATTACCTCTTATCAAATTTATGGTTATTATTTTTAAATTTGAAGTAAATTTATTAATTAATAAAAAAAATTATTTTCATAATTATTAAATGATAAAATATAATTTAGATTTATAATGTAGATCTAAGGAATTTGTTATATCTTATATTCTATAAAAATAAATTACTACAAATCTTTTAAATGATCTACGCAAGTGTGTTTTAAATGAGTTCATTATGCCTTACTTTAATATGGATATTATTATTAACAACTTTTTCGTTTAAGCTTAAGGTAAAAACCCTATAACATCATAATATAGACTAATATACTATCCATACAATATCAAAAACATAGAGCAAGATTTATGCAAGAAACAAAATAAAAAAGTTAAAATTTTAAATTTTTTTTTACGAATTGTCATTCAATTTTATCTCCTACTATACATTAATAAGAATATGTGTTAAAATAATACATAAATCCAAAACCTTTTGAAATTTCCCTACGTTTCTTCATTTGTCTAAGTGGATTTCAAAAGGCTTTTGATTTATGAACTATGATAAATCAAGAAGAAAAGTTGTGATTTTTGAGCACCACAACTATACTTAAATATGGAGAAAAAAGTTTGTTGTGTGATGTGAAATATGTAAGAAAAGATTGTTGGATATGTTGAATTATTTAAGGAAGGTTTGTAGTCTTACTTTATTCATTTATGAAGTTTTGTTTCTCCATTTATCCCAAATCAAATTTATTGTTATTATATTTAAATTATAAGTATTTTTCTTAAATACTACAGTTTTTATTTTGATAGTTTTAAACAATAAATAAGAATTTTAATTTAAAAAGTATATATAACGAATTTTCGGATTTTTATATTCTATAAATGCAATGTATTACAAATATTGATAACTACATTCGCCAGTGCATTTTGAATTAAAATTACAATTTCCTCTAATATATCTGAAACATGAATCATGTTAATTTAGGAGAAGACTTTGTTATTTTTAGAATAACATCAATATTTATTTAAGTGAAAAAATATTTTTGTGTAATGTTAAATATTTAAGTAAAGTTTGTTTGATATATTGGAATATTTAAGGAACGTCAGCAGTTTTTTTAATACATTTAGAGTTTTAATTCTTAAATTACCTCTTATCAAATTTATGGTTATTATTTTTAAATTTGAAGTAAATTTATTAATTAATAAAAAAAATTATTTTCATAATTATTAAATGATAAAATATAATTTAGATTTATAATGTAGATCTAAGGAATTTGTTATATCTTATATTCTATAAAAATAAATTACTACAAATCTTTTAAATGATCTACGCAAGTGTGTTTTAAATGAGTTCATTATGCCTTACTTTAATATGGATATTATTATTAACAACTTTTTCGTTTAAGCTTAAGGTAAAAACCCTATAACATCATAATATAGACTAATATACTATCCATACAATATCAAAAACATAGAGCAAGATTTATGCAAGAAACAAAATAAAAAAGTTAAAATTTTAAATTTTTTTTTACGAATTGTCATTCAATTTTATCTCCTACTATACATTAATAAGAATATGTGTTAAAATAATACATAAATCCAAAACCTTTTGAAATTTCCCTACGTTTCTTCATTTGTCTAAGTGGATTTCCAAAGGCTTTTGATTTATGAACTATGATAACTCAAGAAGAAAAGTTGTGATTTTTGAGCACCACAACTATACTTAAATATGGGGAAAAAAGTTTGTTGTGTGATGTGAAATATGTAAGAAAAGATTGTTGGATATGTTGAATTATTTAAGGAAGGTTTGTAGTCTTACTTTATTCATTTATGAAGTTTTGTTTCTCCATTTATCCCAAATCAAATTTATTGTTATTATATTTAAATTATAAGTATTTTTCTTAAATACTACAGTTTTTATTTTGATAGTTTTAAACAATAATTAAGAATTTTAATTTAAAAAGTATATATAACGAATTTTCTGATTTTTATATTCTATAAATGCAATGTATTACAAATATTGATAACTACATTCGCCAGTGGATTTTGAATTAAAATTACAATTTCCTCTAATATATATGAAACATGAATCATGATAATTTAGGAGAAGATTTTGTTATTTTTAGAATAACATCAATATTTATTTAAGTGAAAAAATATTTTTGTGTAATGTTAAATATTTAAGTAAAGTTTGTTTGATATATTGGAATATTTAAGGAACGTCAGCAGTTTTTTTTAATACATTTAGAGTTTTAATTCTTAAATTACCTCTTATCAAATTTATGCTTATTATTTTTAAATTTGAAGTAAATTTATTAATTAATAAAAAAATTTATTTTCATAATTATTAAATGATAAAATTTAATTTAGATTTATAATGTAGATCTAAGGAATTTGTTATATCTTATATTCTATAAGAATAAATTACTACAAATCTTTTAAATGATCTACGCAAGTGTGTTTTAAATGAGTTCATTATGCCTTACTTTAATATGGATATTATTATTAACAACTTTTTCGTTTAAGCTTAAGGTAAAAACCCTATAACATCATAATATAGACTAATATACTATCCATACAATATCAAAAACATAGAGCAAGATTTATGCAAGAAACAAAATAAAAAAGTTAAAATTTTAAAAAATTTTTTACGAATTGTCATTCAATTTTATCTCCTACTATACATTAATAAGAATATGTGTTAAAATAATACATAAATCCAAAACCTTTTGAAATTTCCCTACGTTTCTTCATTTGTCTAAGTGGATTTCAAAAGGCTTTTGATTTATGAACTATGATAACTCAAGAAGAAAAGTTGTGATTTTTGAGCACCACAACTATACTTAAATATGGGAAAAAAGTTTGTTGTGTGATGTGAAATATGTAAGAAAAGATTGTTGGATATGTTGAATTATTTAAGGAAGGTTTGTAGTCTTACTTTATTCATTTATGAAGTTTTGTTTCTCCATTTATCCCAAATCAAATTTATTGTTATTATATTTAAATTATAAGTATTTTTCTTAAATACTACAGTTTTTATTTTGATAGTTTTAAACAATAAATAAGAATTTTAATTTAAAAAGTATATATAACGAATTTTCTGATTTTTATATTCTATAAATGCAAGGTATTACAAATATTGATAACTACATTCGCCAGTGCATTTTGAATTAAAATTACAATTTCCTCTAATATATATGAAACATGAATCATGATAATTTAGGAGAAGATTTTGTTATTTTTAGAATAACATCAATATTTATTTAAGTGAAAAAATATTTTTGTGTAATGTTAAATATTTAAGTAAAGTTTGTTTGATATATTGGAATATTTAAGGAACGTCAGCAGTTTTTTTAATACATTTAGAGTTTTAATTCTTAAATTACCTCTTATCAAATTTATGGTTATTATTTTTAAATTTGAAGTAAATTTATTAATTAATAAAACATTTTATTTTCATAATTATTAAATGATAAAATTTAATTTAGATTTATAATGTAGATCTAAGGAATTTGTTATATCTTATATTCTATAAAAATAAATTACTACAAATCTTTTAAATGATCTACGCAAGTGTGTTTTAAATGAGTTCATTATGCCTTACTTTAATATGGATATTATTATTAACAACTTTTTCGTTTAAGATTAAGGTAAAAACCCTATAACATCATAATATAGACTAATATACTATCCATACAATATCAAAAATATAGAGCAAGATTTATGCAAGAAACAAAATAAAAAAGTTAAAATTTTAAATTTTTTTTTACGAATTGTCATTCAATTTTATCTCCTACTATACATTAATAAGAATATGTGTTAAAATAATACATAAATCCAAAACCTTTTGAAATTTCCCTACGTTTCTTCATTTGTCTAAGTGGATTTCAAAAGACTTTTGATTTATGAACTATGATAACTCAAGAAGAAAATTTGTGATTTTTGAGCACCACAACTATACTTAAATATGGGGAAAAAAGTTTGTTGTGTAATGTGAAATATGTAAGAAAATATTGTTGGATATGTTGAATTATTTAAGGGAGGTTTGTAGTCTTACTTTATTCATTTATGAAGTGTTGTTTCTCCATTTATCCCAAATCAAATTTATTGTTATTATATTTAAATTATAAGTATTTTTCTTAAATACTACAGTTTTTATTTTGATAGTTTTAAACAATAAATAAGAATTTTAATTTAAAAAGTATATATAACGAATTTTCTGATTTTTATATTCTATAAATGCAATGTATTACAAATATTGATAACTACATTCGCCATTACATTTTGAATTAAAATTACAATTTCCTCTAATATATATGAAACATGAATCATGATATTTTAGGAGAAGATTTTGTTATTTTTAGAATAACATCAATATTTATTTAAGTGAAAAAATATTTTTGTGTAATGTTAAATATTTAAGTAAAGTTTGTTTGATATATTGGAATATTTAAGGAACGTCAGCAGTTTTTTTTAATACATTTAGAGTTTTAATTCTTAAATTACCTCTTATCAAATTTATGCTTATTATTTTTAAATTTGAAGTAAATTTATTAATTAATAAAAAAATTATTTTCATAATTATTAAATGATAAAATATAATTTAGATTTATAATGTAGATCTAAGGAATTTGTTATATCTTATATTCTATAAAAATAAATTACTACAAATCTTTTAAATGATCTACGCAATTGTGTTTTAAATGAGTTCATTATGCCTTACTTTAATATGGATATTATTATTAACAACTTTTTCGTTTAAGCTTAAGGTAAAAACCCTATAACATCATAATATAGACTAATATACTATCCATACAATATCAAAAACATAGAGCAAGATTTATGCAAGAAACAAAATAAAGAAGTTAAAATTTTAAATTTTTTTTTACGAATTGTCATTCAATTTTATCTCCTACTATACATTAATAAGAATATGTGTTAAAATAATACATAAATCCAAAACCTTTTGAAATTTCCCTACTTTTCTTCATTTGTCTAAGTGGATTTCAAAAGGCTTTGGATTTATGAACTATAATAACTCAAGAAGAAAAGTTGTGATTTTTTAGCACCACAACTATACTTAAATATGGGAAAAAAAGTTTGTTGTGTGATGTGAAATATGTAAGAAAAGATTGTTGGATATGTTGAATTATTTAAGGAAGGTTTGTAGTCTTACTTTATTCATTTATGAAGTTTTGTTTCTCCATTTATCCCAAATCAAATTTATTGTTATTATATTTAAATTATAAGTATTTTTCTTAAATACTACAGTTTTTATTTTGATAGTTTTAAACAATAAATAAGAATTTTAATTTAAAAAGTATATATAACGAATTTTCTGATTTTTATATTCTATAAATGCAATGTATTACAAATATTGATAAATACATTCGCCAGTGCATTTTGAATTAAAATTACAATTTCCTCTAATATATATGAAACATGAATCATGATAATCTAGGAGAAGATTTTGTTATTTTTAGAATAACATCAATATTTATTTAAGTGAAAAAATATTTTTGTGTAATGTTAAATATTTAAGTAAAGTTTGTTTGATATATTGGAATATTTAAGGAACGTCAGCAGTTTTTTTTAATACATTTAGAGTTTTAATTCTTAAATTACCTCTTATCAAATTTATGGTTATTATTTTTAAATTTGAAGTAAATTTGTTAATTAATAAAAAAATTTATTTTCATAGTTATTAAATGATAAAATTTAATTTAGATTTATAAGGTAGATCTAAGGAATTTGTTATATCTTATATTCTATAAAAATAAATTACTACAAATCTTTTAAATGATCTACGCAAGTGTCTTTTAAATGAGTTCATTATGCCTTACTTTAATATGGATATTATTATTAACAACTTTTTCGTTTAAGCTTAAGGTAAAAACCCTATAACATCATAATATAGACTAATATACTATCCATACAATATCAAAAACATAGAGCAAGATTTATGCAAGAAACAAAATAAAAAAGTTAAAATTTTAAAATTTTATTTACGAATTGTCATTCAATTTTATCTCCTACTATACATTAATAAGAATATGTGTTAAAATAATACATAAATCCAAAACCTTTTGAAATTTCCCTACGTTTCTTCATTTGTCTAAGTGGATTTCAAAAGGCTTTGGATTTATGAACTATGATAACTCAAGAAGAAAAGTTGTGATTTTTGAGCACCACAACTATACTTAAATATGGGGAAAAAAGTTTGTTGTGTGATGTGAAATATGTAAGAAAAGATTGTTGGATATGTTGAATTATTTAAGGAAGGTTTGTAGTCTTACTTTATTCATTTATGAAGTTTTGTTTCTCCATTTATCCCAAATCAAATTTATTGTTATTATATTTAAATTATAAGTATTTTTCTTAAATACTACAGTTTTTATTTTGATAGTTTTAAACAATAAATAAGAATTTTAATTTAAAAAGTATATATAACGAATTTTCTGATTTTTATATTCTATAAATGCAATGTATTACAAATATTGATAACTACATTCGCCAGTGCATTTTGAATTAAAATTACAATTTCCTCTAATATATATGAAACATGAATCATGATAATTTAGGAGAAGATTTTGTTATTTTTAGAATAACATCAATATTTATTTAAGTGAAAAAATATTTTTGTGTAATGTTAAATATTTAAGTAAAGTTTGTTTGATATATTGGAATATTTAAGGAACGTCAGCAGTTTTTTTAATACATTTAGAGTTTTAATTCTTAAATTACCTCTTATCAAATTTATGGTTATTATTTTTAAATTTGAAGTAAATTTATTAATTAATAAAACATTTTATTTTCATAATTATTAAATGATAAAATTTAATTTAGATTTATAATGTAGATCTAAGGAATTTGTTATATCTTATATTCTATAAAAATAAATTACTACAAATCTTTTAAATGATCTACGCAAGTGTGTTTTAAATGAGTTCATTATGCCTTACTTTAATATGGATATTATTATTAACAACTTTTTCGTTTAAGATTAAGGTAAAAACCCTATAACATCATAATATAGACTAATATACTATCCATACAATATCAAAAACATAGAGCAAGATTTATGCAAGAAACAAAATAAAAAAGTTAAAATTTTAAATTTTTTTTTACGAATTGTCATTCAATTTTATCTCCTACTATACATAAATAAGAATATGTGTTAAAATAATACATAAATCCAAAACCTTTTGAAATTTCCCTACGTTTCTTCATTTGTCTAAGTGGATTTCAAAAGACTTTTGATTTATGAACTATGATAACTCAAGAAGAAAATTTGTGATTTTTGAGCACCACAACTATACTTAAATATGGGGAAAAAAGTTTGTTGTGTAATGTGAAATATGTAAGAAAATATTGTTGGATATGTTGAATTATTTAAGGGAGGTTTGTAGTCTTACTTTATTCATTTATGAAGTGTTGTTTCTCCATTTATCCCAAATCAAATTTATAGTTATTATATTTAAATTATAAGTATTTTTCTTAAATACTACAGTTTTTATTTTGATAGTTTTAAACAATAAATAAGAATTTTAATTTAAAAAGTATATATAACGAATTTTCTGATTTTTATATTCTATAAATGCAATGTATTACAAATATTGATAACTACATTCGCCATTACATTTTGAATTAAAATTACAATTTCCTCTAATATATATGAAACATGAATCATGATATTTTAGGAGAAGATTTTGTTATTTTTAGAATAACATCAATATTTATTTAAGTGAAAAAATATTTTTGTGTAATGTTAAATATTTAAGTAAAGTTTGTTTGATATATTGGAATATTTAAGGAACGTCAGCAGTTTTTTTTAATACATTTAGAGTTTTAATTCTTAAATTACCTCTTATCAAATTTATGCTTATTATTTTTAAATTTGAAGTAAATTTATTAATTAATAAAAAAATTATTTTCATAATTATTAAATGATAAAATATAATTTAGATTTATAATGTAGATCTAAGGAATTTGTTATATCTTATATTCTATAAAAATAAATTACTACAAATCTTTTAAATGATCTACGCAATTGTGTTTTAAATGAGTTCATTATGCCTTACTTTAATATGGATATTATTATTAACAACTTTTTCGTTTAAGCTTAAGGTAAAAACCCTATAACATCATAATATAGACTAATATACTATCCATACAATATCAAAAACATAGAGCAAGATTTATGCAAGAAACAAAATAAAGAAGTTAAAATTTTAAATTTTTTTTTACGAATTGTCATTCAATTTTATCTCCTACTATACATTAATAAGAATATGTGTTAAAATAATACATAAATCCAAAACCTTTTGAAATTTCCCTACTTTTCTTCATTTGTCTAAGTGGATTTCAAAAGGCTTTGGATTTATGAACTATAATAACTCAAGAAGAAAAGTTGTGATTTTTTAGCACCACAACTATACTTAAATATGGGAAAAAAAGTTTGTTGTGTGATGTGAAATATGTAAGAAAAGATTGTTGGATATGTTGAATTATTTAAGGAAGGTTTGTAGTCTTACTTTATTCATTTATGAAGTTTTGTTTCTCCATTTATCCCAAATCAAATTTATTGTTATTATATTTAAATTATAAGTATTTTTCTTAAATACTACAGTTTTTATTTTGATAGTTTTAAACAATAAATAAGAATTTTAATTTAAAAAGTATATATAACGAATTTTCTGATTTTTATATTCTATAAATGCAATGTATTACAAATATTGATAAATACATTCGCCAGTGCATTTTGAATTAAAATTACAATTTCCTCTAATATATATGAAACATGAATCATGATAATCTAGGAGAAGATTTTGTTATTTTTAGAATAACATCAATATTTATTTAAGTGAAAAAATATTTTTGTGTAATGTTAAATATTTAAGTAAAGTTTGTTTGATATATTGGAATATTTAAGGAACGTCAGCAGTTTTTTTTAATACATTTAGAGTTTTAATTCTTAAATTACCTCTTATCAAATTTATGGTTATTATTTTTAAATTTGAAGTAAATTTGTTAATTAATAAAAAAATTTATTTTCATAGTTATTAAATGATAAAATTTAATTTAGATTTATAAGGTAGATCTAAGGAATTTGTTATATCTTATATTCTATAAAAATAAATTACTACAAATCTTTTAAATGATCTACGCAAGTGTCTTTTAAATGAGTTCATTATGCCTTACTTTAATATGGATATTATTATTAACAACTTTTTCGTTTAAGCTTAAGGTAAAAACCCTATAACATCATAATATAGACTAATATACTATCCATACAATATCAAAAACATAGAGCAAGATTTATGCAAGAAACAAAATAAAAAAGTTAAAATTTTAAAATTTTATTTACGAATTGTCATTCAATTTTATCTCCTACTATACATTAATAAGAATATGTGTTAAAATAATACATAAATCCAAAACCTTTTGAAATTTCCCTACGTTTCTTCATTTGTCTAAGTGGATTTCAAAAGGCTTTGGATTTATGAACTATGATAACTCAAGAAGAAAAGTTGTGATTTTTGAGCACCACAACTATACTTAAATATGGGGAAAAAAGTTTGTTGTGTGATGTGAAATATGTAAGAAAAGATTGTTGGATATGTTGAATTATTTAAGGAAGGTTTGTAGTCTTACTTTATTCATTTATGAAGTTTTGTTTCTCCATTTATCCCAAATCAAATTTATTGTTATTATATTTAAATTATAAGTATTTTTCTTAAATACTACAGTTTTTATTTTGATAGTTTTAAACAATAAATAAGAATTTTAATTTAAAAAGTATATATAACGAATTTTCTGATTTTTATATTCTATAAATGCAATGTATTACAAATATTGATAACTACATTCGCCAGTGCATTTTGAATTAAAATTACAATTTCCTCTAATATATATGAAACATGAATCATGATAATTTAGGAGAAGATTTTGTTATTTTTAGAATAACATCAATATTTATTTAAGTGAAAAAATATTTTTGTGTAATGTTAAATATTTAAGTAAAGTTTGTTTGATATATTGGAATATTTAAGGAACGTCAGCAGTTTTTTTAATACATTTAGAGTTTTAATTCTTAAATTACCTCTTATCAAATTTATGGTTATTATTTTTAAATTTGAAGTAAATTTATTAATTAATAAAACATTTTATTTTCATAATTATTAAATGATAAAATTTAATTTAGATTTATAATGTAGATCTAAGGAATTTGTTATATCTTATATTCTATAAAAATAAATTACTACAAATCTTTTAAATGATCTACGCAAGTGTGTTTTAAATGAGTTCATTATGCCTTACTTTAATATGGATATTATTATTAACAACTTTTTCGTTTAAGATTAAGGTAAAAACCCTATAACATCATAATATAGACTAATATACTATCCATACAATATCAAAAACATAGAGCAAGATTTATGCAAGAAACAAAATAAAAAAGTTAAAATTTTAAATTTTTTTTTACGAATTGTCATTCAATTTTATCTCCTACTATACATAAATAAGAATATGTGTTAAAATAATACATAAATCCAAAACCTTTTGAAATTTCCCTACGTTTCTTCATTTGTCTAAGTGGATTTCAAAAGACTTTTGATTTATGAACTATGATAACTCAAGAAGAAAATTTGTGATTTTTGAGCACCACAACTATACTTAAATATGGGGAAAAAAGTTTGTTGTGTAATGTGAAATATGTAAGAAAATATTGTTGGATATGTTGAATTATTTAAGGGAGGTTTGTAGTCTTACTTTATTCATTTATGAAGTGTTGTTTCTCCATTTATCCCAAATCAAATTTATAGTTATTATATTTAAATTATAAGTATTTTTCTTAAATACTACAGTTTTTATTTTGATAGTTTTAAACAATAAATAAGAATTTTAATTTAAAAAGTATATATAACGAATTTTCTGATTTTTATATTCTATAAATGCAATGTATTACAAATATTGATAACTACATTCGCCATTACATTTTGAATTAAAATTACAATTTCCTCTAATATATATGAAACATGAATCATGATATTTTAGGAGAAGATTTTGTTATTTTTAGAATAACATCAATATTTATTTAAGTGAAAAAATATTTTTGTGTAATGTTAAATATTTAAGTAAAGTTTGTTTGATATATTGGAATATTTAAGGAACGTCAGCAGTTTTTTTTAATACATTTAGAGTTTTAATTCTTAAATTACCTCTTATCAAATTTATGCTTATTATTTTTAAATTTGAAGTAAATTTATTAATTAATAAAAAAATTATTTTCATAATTATTAAATGATAAAATATAATTTAGATTTATAATGTAGATCTAAGGAATTTGTTATATCTTATATTCTATAAAAATAAATTACTACAAATCTTTTAAATGATCTACGCAATTGTGTTTTAAATGAGTTCATTATGCCTTACTTTAATATGGATATTATTATTAACAACTTTTTCGTTTAAGCTTAAGGTAAAAACCCTATAACATCATAATATAGACTAATATACTATCCATACAATATCAAAAACATAGAGCAAGATTTATGCAAGAAACAAAATAAAGAAGTTAAAATTTTAAATTTTTTTTTACGAATTGTCATTCAATTTTATCTCCTACTATACATTAATAAGAATATGTGTTAAAATAATACATAAATCCAAAACCTTTTGAAATTTCCCTACTTTTCTTCATTTGTCTAAGTGGATTTCAAAAGGCTTTGGATTTATGAACTATAATAACTCAAGAAGAAAAGTTGTGATTTTTTAGCACCACAACTATACTTAAATATGGGAAAAAAAGTTTGTTGTGTGATGTGAAATATGTAAGAAAAGATTGTTGGATATGTTGAATTATTTAAGGAAGGTTTGTAGTCTTACTTTATTCATTTATGAAGTTTTGTTTCTCCATTTATCCCAAATCAAATTTATTGTTATTATATTTAAATTATAAGTATTTTTCTTAAATACTACAGTTTTTATTTTGATAGTTTTAAACAATAAATAAGAATTTTAATTTAAAAAGTATATATAACGAATTTTCTGATTTTTATATTCTATAAATGCAATGTATTACAAATATTGATAAATACATTCGCCAGTGCATTTTGAATTAAAATTACAATTTCCTCTAATATATATGAAACATGAATCATGATAATCTAGGAGAAGATTTTGTTATTTTTAGAATAACATCAATATTTATTTAAGTGAAAAAATATTTTTGTGTAATGTTAAATATTTAAGTAAAGTTTGTTTGATATATTGGAATATTTAAGGAACGTCAGCAGTTTTTTTTAATACATTTAGAGTTTTAATTCTTAAATTACCTCTTATCAAATTTATGGTTATTATTTTTAAATTTGAAGTAAATTTGTTAATTAATAAAAAAAATTATTTTCATAGTTATTAAATGATAAAATTTAATTTAGATTTATAAGGTAGATCTAAGGAATTTGTTATATCTTATATTCTATAAAAATAAATTACTACAAATCTTTTAAATGATCTACGCAAGTGTCTTTTAAATGAGTTCATTATGCCTTACTTTAATATGGATATTATTATTAACAACTTTTTCGTTTAAGCTTAAGGTAAAAACCCTATAACATCATAATATAGACTAATATACTATCCATACAATATCAAAAACATAGAGCAAGATTTATGCAAGAAACAAAATAAAAAAGTTAAAATTTTAAAATTTTATTTACGAATTGTCATTCAATTTTATCTCCTACTATACATTAATAAGAATATGTGTTAAAATAATACATAAATCCAAAACCTTTTGAAATTTCCCTACGTTTCTTCATTTGTCTAAGTGGATTTCAAAAGGCTTTGGATTTATGAACTATGATAACTCAAGAAGAAAAGTTGTGATTTTTGAGCACCACAACTATACTTAAATATGGGGAAAAAAGTTTGTTGTGTGATGTGAAATATGTAAGAAAAGATTGTTGGATATGTTGAATTATTTAAGGAAGGTTTGTAGTCTTACTTTATTCATTTATGAAGTTTTGTTTCTCCATTTATCCCAAATCAAATTTATTGTTATTATATTTAAATTATAAGTATTTTTCTTAAATACTACAGTTTTTATTTTGATAGTTTTAAACAATAAATAAGAATTTTAATTTAAAAAGTATATATAACGAATTTTCTGATTTTTATATTCTATAAATGCAATGTATTACAAATAATGATAACTACATTCGCCAGTGCATTTTGAATTAAAATTACAATTTCCTCTAATATATATGAAACATGAATCATGATAATTTAGGAGAAGATTTTGTTATTTTTAGAATAACATCAATATTTATTTAAGTGAAAAAATATTTTTGTGTAATGTTAAATATTTAAGTAAAGTTTGTTTGATATATTGGAATATTTAAGGAACGTCAGCAGTTTTTTTAATACATTTAGAGTTTTAATTCTTAAATTACCTCTTATCAAATTTATGGTTATTATTTTTAAATTTGAAGTAAATTTATTAATTAATAAAAAAAATTATTTTCATAATTATTAAATGATAAAATTTAATTTAGATTTATAATGTAGATCTAAGGAATTTGTTATATCTTATATTCTATAAAAATAAATTACTACAAATCTTTTAAATGATCTACGCAAGTGTGTTTTAAATGAGTTCATTATGCCTTACTTTAATATGGATATTATTATTAACAACTTTTTCATTTAAGCTTAAGGTAAAAACCCTATAACATCATAATATAGACTAATATACTATCCATACAATATCAAAAACATAGAGCAAGATTTATGCAAGAAACAAAATAAAAAAGTTAAAATTTTAAATTTTTTTTTACGAATTGTCATTCAATTTTATCTCCTACTATACATTAATAAGAATATGTGTTAAAATAATACATAAATCCAAAACCTTTTGAAATTTCCCTACGTTTCTTCATTTGTCTAAGTGGATTTCAAAAGACTTTTGATTTATGAACTATGATAACTCAAGAAGAAAAGTTGTGATTTTTGAGCACCACAACTATACTTAAATATGGGGAAAAAAGTTTGTTGTGTGATGTGAAATATGTAAGAAAAGATTGTTGGATATGTTGAATTATTTAAGGAAGGTTTGTAGTCTTACTTTATTCATTTATGAAGTTTTGTTTCTCCATTTATCCCAAATCAAATTTATTGTTATTATATTTAAATTATAAGTATTTTTCTTAAATACTACAGTTTTTATTTTGATAGTTTTAAACAATAAATAAGAATTTTAATTTAAAAAGTATATATAACGAATTTTCTGATTTTTATATTCTATAAATGCAATGTATTACAAATAATGATAACTACATTCGCCAGTGCATTTTGAATTAAAATTACAATTTCCTCTAATATATATGAAACATGAATCATGATAATTTAGGAGAAGATTTTGTTATTTTTAGAATAACATCAATATTTATTTAAGTGAAAAAATATTTTTGTGTAATGTTAAATATTTAAGTAAAGTTTGTTTGATATATTGGAATATTTAAGGAACGTCAGCAGTTTTTTTAATACATTTAGAGTTTTAATTCTTAAATTACCTCTTATCAAATTTATGGTTATTATTTTTAAATTTGAAGTAAATTTATTAATTAATAAAAAAAATTATTTTCATAATTATTAAATGATAAAATTTAATTTAGATTTATAATGTAGATCTAAGGAATTTGTTATATCTTATATTCTATAAAAATAAATTACTACAAATCTTTTAAATGATCTACGCAAGTGTGTTTTAAATGAGTTCATTATGCCTTACTTTAATATGGATATTATTATTAACAACTTTTTCATTTAAGCTTAAGGTAAAAACCCTATAACATCATAATATAGACTAATATACTATCCATACAATATCAAAAACATAGAGCAAGATTTATGCAAGAAACAAAATAAAAAAGTTAAAATTTTAAATTTTTTTTTACGAATTGTCATTCAATTTTATCTCCTACTATACATTAATAAGAATATGTGTTAAAATAATACATAAATCCAAAACCTTTTGAAATTTCCCTACGTTTCTTCATTTGTCTAAGTGGATTTCAAAAGACTTTTGATTTATGAACTATGATAACTCAAGAAGAAAAGTTGTGATTTTTGAGCACCACAACTATACTTAAATAAGGGGCAAAAAGTTTGTTGTGTGATGTGAAATACGTATGAAAAGATTGTTGGACATGTTGAATTATTTAAGGAAGGTTTGTAGTCTTACTTTATTCATTTATGAAGTTTTGTTTCTCCATTTATCTCAAATCAAATTTATTGTTATTATATTTAAATTATAAGTATTTTTCTTAAATACTACAGTTTTTATTTTGATAGTTTTAAACAATAAATAAGAATTTTAATTTAAAAAGTATATATAACGAATTTTATGATTTTTATATTCTATAAATGCAATGTATTACAAATAATGATAACTACATTCGCCAGTGCATTTTGAATTAAAATTACAATTTCCTCTAATATATATGAAGCATGAATCATGATAATTTAGGAGAAGATTTTGTTATTTTTAGAATAACATCAATATTTATTTAAGTGAAAAAATATTTTTGTGTAATGTTAAATATTTAAGTAAAGTTTGTTTGATATATTGGAATATTTAAGGAACGTCAGCAGTTTTTTTAATACATTTAGAGTTTTAATTCTTAAATTACCTCTTATCAAATTTATGGTTATTACTTTTAAATTTGAAGTAAATTTATTAATTAATAAAAAAATTTATTTTCATAATTCTTAAATGATAAAATATAATTTAGATTTATAATGTAGATCTAAGGAATTTGTTATATCTTATATTCTATAAAAATAAATTACTACAAATCTTTTAAATGATCTACGCAAGTGTGTTTTAAATGAGTTCATTATGCCTTACTTTAATATGGATATTATTATTAACAACTTTTTCGTTTAAGCTTAAGGTAAAAACCCTATAACATCATAATATAGACTAATATACTATCCATACAATATCAAAAACATAGAGCAAGATTTATGCAAGAAACAAAATAAAAAAGTTAAAATTTTAAATTTTTTTTTACGAATTGTCATTCAATTTTATCTCCTACTATACATTAATAAGAATATGTGTTAAAATAATACATAAATCCAAAACCTTTTGAAATTTCCCTACGTTTCTTCATTTGTCTAAGTGGATTTCAAAAGGCTTTGGATTTATGAACTATGATAACTCAAGAAGAAAAGTTGTGATTTTTGAGCACCACAACTATACTTAAATATGGGGAAAAAAGTTTGTTGTGTGATGTGAAATATGTAAGAAAAGATTGTTGGATATGTTGAATTATTTAAGGAAGGTTTGTAGTCTTACTTTATTCATTTATGAAGTTTTGTTTCTCCATTTATCCCAAATCAAATTTATTGTTATTATATTTAAATTATAAGTATTTTTCTTAAATACTACAGTTTTTATTTTGATAGTTTTAAACAATAAATAAGAATTTTAATTTAAAAAGTATATATAACGAATTTTCTGATATTTATATTCTATAAATGCAATGTATTACAAATATTGATAACTACATTCGCCAGTGCATTTTGAATTAAAATTACAATTTCCTCTAATATATCTGAAACATGAATCATGTTAATTTAGGAGAAGACTTTGTTATTTTTAGAATAACATCAATATTTATTTAAGTGAAAAAATATTTTTGTGTAATGTTAAATATTTAAGTAAAGTTTGTTTGATATATTGGAATATTTAAGGAACGTCAGCAGTTTTTTTAATACATTTAGAGTTTTAATTCTTAAATTACCTCTTATCAAATTTATGGTTATTATTTTTAAATTTGAAGTAAATTTATTAATTAATAAAAAAAATATTTTCATAATTATTAAATGATAAAATATAATTTAGATTTATAATGTAGATCTAAGGAATTTGTTATATCTTATATTCTATAAAAATAAATTACTACAAATCTTTTAAATGATCTACGCAAGTGTGTTTTAAATGAGTTCATTATGCCTTACTTTAATATGGATATTATTATTAACAACTTTTTCGTTTAAGCTTAAGGTAAAAACCCTATAACATCATAATATAGACTAATATACTATCCATACAATATCAAAAACATAGAGCAAGATTTATGCAAGAAACAAAATAAAAAAGTTAAAATTTTAAATTTTTTTTTACGAATTGTCATTCAATTTTATCTCCTACTATACATTAATAAGAATATGTGTTAAAATAATACATAAATCCAAAACCTTTTGAAATTTCCCTACGTTTCTTCATTTGTCTAAGTGGATTTCCAAAGGCTTTTGATTTATGAACTATGATAACTCAAGAAGAAAAGTTGTGATTTTTGAGCACCACAACTATACTTAAATATGGGGAAAAAAGTTTGTTGTGTGATGTGAAATATGTAAGAAAAGATTGTTGGATATGTTGAATTATTTAAGGAAGGTTTGTAGTCTTACTTTATTCATTTATGAAGTTTTGTTTCTCCATTTATCCCAAATCAAATTTATTGTTATTATATTTAAATTATAAGTATTTTTCTTAAATACTACAGTTTTTATTTTGATAGTTTTAAACAATAATTAAGAATTTTAATTTAAAAAGTATATATAACGAATTTTCAGATTTTTATATTCTATAAATGCAATGTATTACAAATATTGATAACTACATTCGCCAGTGCATTTTGAATTAAAATTACAATTTCCTCTAATATATATGAAACATGAATCATGATAATTTAGGAGAAGATTTTGTTATTTTTAGAATAACATCAATATTTATTTAAGTGAAAAAATATTTTTGTGTAATGTTAAATATTTAAGTAAAGTTTGTTTGATATATTGGAATATTTAAGGAACGTCAGCAGTTTTTTTAATACATTTAGAGTTTTAATTCTTAAATTACCTCTTATCAAATTTATGCTTATTATTTTTAAATTTGAAGTAAATTTATTAATTAATAAAAAAATTTATTTTCATAATTATTAAATGATAAAATTTAATTTAGATTTATAATGTAGATCTAAGGAATTTGTTATATCTTATATTCTATAAAAATAAATTACTACAAATCTTTTAAATGATCTACGCAAGTGTGTTTTAAATGAGTTCATTATGCCTTACTTTAATATGGATATTATTATTAACAACTTTTTCGTTTAAGCTTAAGGTAAAAAACCCTATAACATCATAATATAGACTAATATACTATCCATACAATATCAAAAACATAGAGCAAGATTTATGCAAGAAACAAAATAAAAAAGTTAAAATTTTAAATTTTTTTTTACGAATTGTCATTCAATTTTATCTCCTACTATACATTAATAAGAATATGTGTTAAAATAATACATAAATCCAAAACCTTTTGAAATTTCCCTACGTTTCTTCATTTGTCTAAGTGGATTTCCAAAGGCTTTTGATTTATGAACTATGATAACTCAAGAAGAAAAGTTGTGATTTTTGAGCACCACAACTATACTTAAATATGGGGAAAAAAGTTTGTTGTGTGATGTGAAATATGTAAGAAAAGATTGTTGGATATGTTGAATTATTTAAGGAAGGTTTGTAGTCTTACTTTATTCATTTATGAAGTTTTGTTTCTCCATTTATCCCAAATCAAATTTATTGTTATTATATTTAAATTATAAGTATTTTTCTTAAATACTACAGTTTTTATTTTGATAGTTTTAAACAATAATTAAGAATTTTAATTTAAAAAGTATATATAACGAATTTTCAGATTTTTATATTCTATAAATGCAATGTATTACAAATATTGATAACTACATTCGCCAGTGCATTTTGAATTAAAATTACAATTTCCTCTAATATATATGAAACATGAATCATGATAATTTAGGAGAAGATTTTGTTATTTTTAGAATAACATCAATATTTATTTAAGTGAAAAAATATTTTTGTGTAATGTTAAATATTTAAGTAAAGTTTGTTTGATATATTGGAATATTTAAGGAACGTCAGCAGTTTTTTTAATACATTTAGAGTTTTAATTCTTAAATTACCTCTTATCAAATTTATGCTTATTATTTTTAAATTTGAAGTAAATTTATTAATTAATAAAAAAATTTATTTTCATAATTATTAAATGATAAAATTTAATTTAGATTTATAATGTAGATCTAAGGAATTTGTTATATCTTATATTCTATAAGAATAAATTACTACAAATCTTTTAAATGATCTACGCAAGTGTGTTTTAAATGAGTTCATTATGCCTTACTTTAATATGGATATTATTATTAACAACTTTTTCGTTTAAGCTTAAGGTAAAAACCCTATAACATCATAATATAGACTAATATACTATCCATACAATATCAAAAACATAGAGCAAGATTTATGCAAGAAACAAAATAAAAAAGTTAAAATTTTAAATTTTTTTTTACGAATTGTCATTCAATTTTATCTCCTACTATACATTAATAAGAATATGTGTTAAAATAATACATAAATCCAAAACCTTTTGAAATTTCCCTACGTTTCTTCGTTTGTCTAAGTGGATTTCAAAAGGCTTTTGATTTATGAACTATGATAACTCAAGAAGAAAAGTTGTGATTTTTGAGCACCACAACTATACTTAAATATGGGGAAAAAAGTTTGTTGTGTGATGTGAAATATGTAAGAAAAGATTGTTGGATATGTTGAATTATTTAAGGAAGGTTTGTAGTCTTACTTTATTCATTTATGAAGTTTTGTTTCTCCATTTATCCCAAATCAAATTTATTGTTATTATATTTAAATTATAAGTATTTTTCTTAAATACTACAGTTTTTATTTTGATAGTTTTAAACAATAAATAAGAATTTTAATTTAAAAAGTATATATAACGAATTTTCTGATTTTTATATTCTATAAATGCAATGTATTACAAATATTGATAACTACATTCGCCAGTGCATTTTGAATTAAAATTACAATTTCCTCTAATATATATGAAACATGAATCATAATAATTTAGGAGAAGATTTTGTTATTTTTAGAATAACATCAATATTTATTTAAGTGAAAAAATATTTTTGTGTAATGTTAAATATTTAAGTAAAGTTTGTTTGATATATTGGAATATTTAAGGAACGTCAGCAGTTTTTTTAATACATTTAGAGTTTTAATTCTTAAATTACCTCTTATCAAATTTATGGTTATTATTTTTAAATTTGAAGTAAATTTATTAATTAATAAAAAATTTTATTTTCATAATTATTAAATGATAAAATTTAATTTAGATTTATAATGTAGATCTAAGGAATTTGTTATATCTTATATTCTATAAAAATAAATTACTACAAATCTTTTAAATGATCTACGCAATTGTGTTTTAAATGAGTTCATTATGCCTTACTTTAATATGGATATTATTATTAACAACTTTTTCGTTTAAGCTTAAGGTAAAAACCCTATAACATCATAATATAGACTAATATACTATCCATACAATATCAAAAACATAGAGCAAGATTTATGCAAGAAACAAAATAAAAAAGTTAAAATTTTAAATTTTTTTTTACGAATTGTCATTCAATTTTATCTCCTACTATACATTAATAAGAATATGTGTTAAAATAATACATAAATCCAAAACCTTTTGAAATTTCCCTACGTTTCTTCATTTGTCTAAGTGGATTTCAAAAGACTTTTGATTTATGAACTATGATAACTCAAGAAGAAAATTTGTGATTTTTGAGCACCACAACTATACTTAAATATGGGGAAAAAAGTTTGTTGTGTAATGTGAAATATGTAAGAAAATATTGTTGGATATGTTGAATTATTTAAGGGAGGTTTGTAGTCTTACTTTATTCATTTATGAAGTGTTGTTTCTCCATTTATCCCAAATCAAATTTATTGTTATTATATTTAAATTATAAGTATTTTTCTTAAATACTACAGTTTTTATTTTGATAGTTTTAAACAATAAATAAGAATTTTAATTTAAAAAGTATATATAACGAATTTTCTGATTTTTATATTCTATAAATGCAATGTATTACAAATATTGATAACTACATTCGCCATTACATTTTGAATTAAAATTACAATTTCCTCTAATATATATGAAACATGAATCATGATATTTTAGGAGAATATTTTGTTATTTTTAGAATAACATCAATATTTATTTAAGTGAAAAAATATTTTTGTGTAATGTTAAATATTTAAGTAAAGTTTGTTTGATATATTGGAATATTTAAGGAACGTCAGCAGTTTTTTTTAATACATTTAGAGTTTTAATTCTTAAATTACCTCTTATCAAATTTATGCTTATTATTTTTAAATTTGAAGTAAATTTATTAATTAATAAAAAAATTATTTTCATAATTATTAAATGATAAAATATAATTTAGATTTATAATGTAGATCTAAGGAATTTGTTATATCTTATATTCTATAAAAATAAATTACTACAAATCTTTTAAATGATCTACGCAATTGTGTTTTAAATGAGTTCATTATGCCTTACTTTAATATGGATATTATTATTAACAACTTTTTCGTTTAAGCTTAAGGTAAAAACCCTATAACATCATAATATAGACTAATATACTATCCATACAATATCAAAAACATAGAGCAAGATTTATGCAAGAAACAAAATAAAGAAGTTAAAATTTTAAATTTTTTTTTACGAATTGTCATTCAATTTTATCTCCTACTATACATTAATAAGAATATGTGTTAAAATAATACATAAATCCAAAACCTTTTGAAATTTCCCTACTTTTCTTCATTTGTCTAAGTGGATTTCAAAAGGCTTTGGATTTATGAACTATAATAACTCAAGAAGAAAAGTTGTGATTTTTTAGCACCACAACTATACTTAAATATGGGAAAAAAAGTTTGTTGTGTGATGTGAAATATGTAAGAAAAGATTGTTGGATATGTTTAATTATTTAAGGAAGGTTTGTAGTCTTACTTTATTCATTTATGAAGTTTTGTTTCTCCATTTATCCCAAATCAAATTTATTGTTATTATATTTAAATTATAAGTATTTTTCTTAAATACTACAGTTTTTATTTTGATAGTTTTAAACAATAAATAATAATTTTAATTTAAAAAGTATATATAACGAATTTTCTGATTTTTATATTCTATAAATGCAATGTATTACAAATATTGATAACTACATTCGCCAGTGCATTTTGAATTAAAATTACAATTTCCTCTAATATATATGAAACATGAATCATGATAATTTAGGAGAAGATTTTGTTATTTTTAGAATAACATCAATATTTATTTAAGTGAAAAAATATTTTTGTGTAATGTTAAATATTTAAGTAAAGTTTGTTTGATATATTGGAATATTTAAGGAACGTCAGCATTTTTTTTTAATACATTTAGAGTTTTAATTCTTAAATTACCTCTTATCAAATTTATGGTTATTATTTTTAAATTTGAAGTAAATTTGTTAATTAATAAAAAAATTTATTTTCATAGTTATTAAATGATAAAATTTAATTTAGATTTATAAGGTAGATCTAAGGAATTTGTTATATCTTATATTCTATAAAAATAAATTACTACAAATCTTTTAAATGATCTACGCAAGTGTGTTTTAAATGAGTTCATTATGCCTTACTTTAATATGGATATTATTATTAACAACTTTTTCGTTTAAGCTTAAGGTAAAATCCCTATAACATCATAATATAGACTAATATACTATCCATACAATATCAAAAACATAGAGCAAGATTTATGCAAGAAACAAAATAAAAAAGTTAAAATTTTAATTTTTTTTTACGAATTGTCATTCAATTTTATCTCCTACTATACATTAATAAGAATATGTGTTAAAATAATACATAAATCCAAAACCTTTTGAAATTTCCCTACGTTTCTTCATTTGTCTAAGTGGATTTCAAAAGACTTTTGATTTATGAACTATGATAACTCATGAAGAAAAGTTGTGATTTTTGAGCACCACAACTATACTTAAATAAGGGGCAAAAAGTTTGTTGTGTGATGTGAAATACGTATGAAAAGATTGTTGGACATGTTGAATTATTTAAGGAAGGTTTGTAGTCTTACTTTATTCATTTATGAAGTTTTGTTTCTCCATTTATCTCAAATCAAATTTATTGTTATTATATTTAAATTATAAGTATTTTTCTTAAATACTACAGTTTTTATTTTGATAGTTTTAAACAATAAATAAGAATTTTAATTTAAAAAGTATATATAACGAATTTTATGATTTTTATATTCTATAAATGCAATGTATTACAAATAATGATAACTACATTCGCCAGTGCATTTTGAATTAAAATTACAATTTCCTCTAATATATATGAAACATGAATCATGATAATTTAGGAGAAGATTTTGTTATTTTTAGAATAACATCAATATTTATTTAAGTGAAAAAATATTTTTGTGTAATGTTAAATATTTAAGTAAAGTTTGTTTGATATATTGGAATATTTAAGGAACGTCAGCAGTTTTTTTAATACATTTAGAGTTTTAATTCTTAAATTACCTCTTATCAAATTTATGGTTATTACTTTTAAATTTGAAGTAAATTTATTAATTAATAAAAAAATTTATTTTCATAATTCTTAAATGATAAAATATAATTTAGATTTATAATGTAGATCTAAGGAATTTGTTATATCTTATATTCTATAAAAATAAATTACTACAAATCTTTTAAATGATCTACGCAAGTGTGTTTTAAATGAGTTCATTATGCCTTACTTTAATATGGATATTATTATTAACAACTTTTTCGTTTAAGCTTAAGGTAAAAACCCTATAACATCATAATATAGACTAATATACTATCCATACAATATCAAAAACATAGAGCAAGATTTATGCAAGAAACAAAATAAAAAATTTAAAATTTAAAATTTTTTTTTACGAATTGTCATTCAATTTTATCTCCTACTATACATTAATAAGAATATGTGTTAAAATAATACATAAATCCAAAACCTTTTGAAATTTCCCTACGTTTCTTCATTTGTCTAAGTAGATTTCAAAAGGCTTTGGATTTATGAACTATGATAACTCAAGAAGAAAAGTTGTGATTTTTGAGCACCACAACTATACTTAAATATGGGGAAAAAAGTTTGTTGTGTGATGTGAAATATGTAAGAAAAGATTGTTGGATATGTTGAATTATTTAAGGAAGGTTTGTAGTCTTACTTTATTCATTTATGAAGTTTTGTTTCTCCATTTATCCCAAATCAAATTTATTGTTATTATATTTAAATTATAAGTATTTTTCTTAAATACTACAGTTTTTATTTTGATAGTTTTAAACAATAAATAAGAATTTTAATTTAAAAAGTATATATAACGAATTTTCTGATATTTATATTCTATAAATGCAATGTATTAGAAATATTGATAACTACATTCGCCAGTGCATTTTGAATTAAAATTACAATTTCCTCTAATATATATGAAACATGAATCATGATAATTTAGGAGAAGATTTTGTTATTTTTAGAATAACATCAATATTTATTTAAGTGAAAAAATATTTTTGTGTAATGTTAAATATTTAAGTAAAGTTTGTTTGATATATTGGAATATTTAAGGAACGTCAGCAGTTTTTTTAATACATTTAGAGTTTTAATTCTTAAATTACCTCTTATCAAATTTATGGTTATTATTTTTAAATTTGAAGTAAATTTATTAATTAATAAAAAAATTTATTTTCATAGTTATTAAATGATAAAATTTAATTTAGATTTATAAGGTAGATCTAAGGAATTTGTTATATCTTATATTCTATAAAAATAAATTACTACAAATCTTTTAAATGATCTACGCAAGTGTGTTTTAAATGAGTTCATTATGCCTTACTTTAATATGGATATTATTATTAACAACTTTTTCGTTTAAGCTTAAGGTAAAAACCCTATAACATCATAATATAGACTAATATACTATCCATACAATATCAAAAACATAGAGCAAGATTTATGCAAGAAACAAAATAAAAAAGTTAAAATTTTAAAATTTTTTTTACGAATTGTCATTCAATTTTATCTCCTACTATACATTAATAAGAATATGTGTTAAAATAATACATAAATCCAAAACCTTTTGAAATTTCCCTACGTTTCTTCATTTGTCTAAGTGGATTTCAAAAGGCTTTGGATTTATGAACTATGATAACTCAAGAAGAAAAGTTGTGATTTTTGAGCACCACAACTATACTTAAATAAGGGGCAAAAAGTTTGTTGTGTGATGTGAAATACGTATGAAAAGATTGTTGGACATGTTGAATTATTTAAGGAAGGTTTGTAGTCTTACTTTATTCATTTATGAAGTTTTGTATCTCCATTTATCTCAAATCAAATTTATTGTTATTATATTTAAATTATAAGTAATTTTCTTAAATACTACAGTTTTTATTTTGATAGTTTTAAACAATAAATAAGAATTTTAATTTAAAAAGTATATATAACGAATTTTCTGATTTTTATATTCTATAAATGCAATGTATTACAAATAATGATAACTACATTCGCCAGTGCATTTTGAATTAAAATTACAATTTCTTCTAATATATATGAAACATGAATCATGATAATTTAGGAGAAGATTTTGTTATTTTTAGAATAACATCAATATTTATTTAAGTGAAAAAATATTTTTGTGTAATGTTAAATATTTAAGTAAAGTTTGTTTGATATATTGGAATATTTAAGGAACGTCAGCAGTTTTTTTAATACATTTAGAGTTTTAATTCTTAAATTACCTCTTATCAAATTTATGGTTATTACTTTTAAATTTGAAGTAAATTTATTAATTAATAAAAAAATTTATTTTCATAATTATTAAATGATAAAATATAATTTAGATTTATAATGTAGATCTAAGGAATTTGTTATATCTTATATTCTATAAAAATAAATTACTACAAATCTTTTAAATGATCTACGCAAGTGTGTTTTAAATGAGTTCATTATGCCTTACTTTAATATGGATATTATTATTAACAACTTTTTCGTTTAAGCTTAAGGTAAAAACCCTATAACATCATAATATAGACTAATAAACTATCCATACAATATCAAAAACATAGAGCAAGATTTATGCAAGAAACAAAATAAAAAAGTTAAAATTTTAAATTTTTTTTTACGAATTGTCATTCAATTTTATCTCCTACTATACATTAATAAGAATATGTGTTAAAATAATACATAAATCCAAAACCTTTTGAAATTTCCCTATGTTTCTTCATTTGTCTAAGTGGATTTCAAAAGGCTTTGGATTTATGAACTATGATAACTCAAGAAGAAAAGTTGTGATTTTTGAGCACCACAACTATAATTAAATATGGGGAAAAAAGTTTGTTGTGTGATGTGAAATATGTAAGAAAAGATTGTTGGATATGTTGAATTATTTAAGGAAGGTTTGTAGTCTTACTTTATTCATTTATGAAGTTTTGTTTCTCCATTTATCCCAAATCAAATTTATTGTTATTATATTTAAATTATAAGTATTTTTCTTAAATACTACAGTTTTTATTTTGATAGTTTTAAACAATAAATAAGAATTTTAATTTAAAAAGTATATATAACGAATTTTCGGATTTTTATATTCTATAAATGCAATGTATTACAAATATTGATAACTACATTCGCCAGTGCATTTTGAATTAAAATTACAATTTCCTCTAATATATATGAAACATGAATCATGTTAATTTAGGAGAAGATTTTGTTATTTTTAGAATAACATCAATATTTATTTAAGTGAAAAAATATTTTTGTGTAATGTTAAATATTTAAGTAAAGTTTGTTTGATATATTGGAATATTTAAGGAACGTCAACAGTTTTTTTAATACATTTAGAGTTTTAATTCTTAAATTACCTCTTATCAAATTTATGGTTATTATTTTTAAATTTGAAGTAAATTTATTAATTAATAAAAAAAATTATTTTCATAATTATTAAATGATAAAATATAATTTAGATTTATAATGTAGATCTAAAGAATTTGTTATATCTTATATTCTATAAAAATAAATTACTACAAATCTTTTAAATGATCTACGCAAGTGTGTTTTAAATGAGTTCATTATGCCTTACTTTAATATGGATATTATTATTAACAACTTTTTCGTTTAAGCTTAAGGTAAAAACCCTATAACATCATAATATAGACTAATATACTATCCATACAATATCAAAAACATAGAGCAAGATTTATGCAAAAAACAAAATAAAAAAGTTAAAATTTTAAATTTTTTTTTACGAATTGTCATTCAATTTTATCTCCTACTATACATTAATAAGAATATGTGTTAAAATAATACATAAATCCAAAACCTTTTGAAATTTCCCTACGTTTCTTCATTTGTCTAAGTGGATTTCCAAAGGCTTTTGATTTATGAACTATGATAACTCAAGAAGAAAAGTTGTGATTTTTGAGCACCACAACTATACTTAAATATGGGGAAAAAAGTTTGTTGTGTGATGTGAAATATGTAAGAAAAGATTGTTGGATATGTTGAATTATTTAAGGAAGGTTTGTAGTCTTACTTTATTCATTTATGAAGTTTTGTTTCTCCATTTATCCCAAATCAAATTTATTGTTATTATATTTAAATTATAAGTATTTTTCTTAAATACTACAGTTTTTATTTTGATAGTTTTAAACAATAAATAAGAATTTTAATTTAAAAAGTATAACGAATTTTCGGATTTTTATATTCTATAAATGCAATGTATTACAAATATTGATAACTACATTCGCCAGTGCATTTTGAATTAAAATTACAATTTCCTCTAATATATATGAAACATGAATCATGTTAATTTAGGAGAAGATTTTGTTATTTTTAGAATAACATCAATATTTATTTAAGTGAAAAAATATTTTTGTGTAATGTTAAATATTTAAGTAAAGTTTGTTTGATATATTGGAATATTTAAGGAACGTGTTGGCTGAAGATTTTGATAATGTTATCTAGAATTCACAAGAGTTAAAAGTTCTGATCGAAATGGAATTGAACACCATATTTCGAAGTTGCAGAAGCAGTGTTTCGAATGAGTGTGTCAAAGCTTGAAGCTTCGAACGGTGATCATGGGAAAATATCCAAAGGGGTCTCGAAACAACAGCGAGGCTAGGTTTGGGAAGAACGTTCGAAACGGAGAAACACCAAAGCATTTAAAATTTAAATGGAAGCGGGACTTTCAAAGTTTGAAAGTTATGTGTTGGAACATTTGGGGACACGTGGAAAGATGAAAGAAGCATTGTCTTGCATGTTCGAAACGTGGCATGATCCTATAGCGAGACCGTTAGGGTCGAAATTAGTATAAATAGAAGTCTTAGTATTAGGATTTCGGGGTGTCATATCTGTTATACAAAATACTCAATAACATTCAAACTACCACATGGCAAGGGAAACGAATGCAAGAGAGATGTATGTATGATAGCACCATGTATTTCTAACTTAATGAAAGCCTTTTTACCATTTCCAGTACTTTCCTCTTTTCTTTTTATCGAATAACATTTACAAGTTTCTTTATTTATCGTCTTTTCATTTCAAAGTCTTTTCCTCAAAAGTTTTACTCTTTATTGCTTTCTTTATATTTCGAGCACTTTATATTTCAGAGAACTGTTACGCTTTCAATACCTTTACTTCCAAGTATTGTTTTTCAAACGCATCCTTTTACTTAAAATTGCATTAAACGCTTTCTTTACATTTTAAACTTCTACATTCCAGAAACCTTTTATGTTAAATGTTTTGCAAATCGAAATCATTTACTTCATTTTTCATACAGTTTTACATGTCTCTTCAATCAGCATTACAATTAGCATTTATTCGTATAATTTAGTTTTCATGTACAATTTGACCACATTTCTAAACTCTTAGAGAGAAGGATCGAAATAAACCAAACACTTGTACAATAGCAACCATGAATAATTGTTCGATTGTGAGAGTAACTTTAATATCCAAGGAGTCCTAGGATCAATCTAGTCGATCCTGTGAGTTACCAGAGAGATTGAGTAGCGTTAATAAAGATTATTCGATAGTTTGGAAGACTAGCGGTTGTTTACCAGAAATCACTGGAAACAAATTGGCACACCTGGTGGGACCAATAGTTGGATATCAGAATTAAGGATTGTCGAGACATAGCCATCCCAAAAACGTAGGAACCATAAGAAATTTGCTGTTTTATGAACCTAAGAAGTGGTAAGATAACCAACAGCAACCAACCTTTATCCAGAAGAAAACGTTTGGACAAAATGTCTAATTCAGACAATCAACAAGGAAACCAAGGTGACCCACATGCAACAAGCACTAACGCGTCCATTTCGAGCGGAACATCTAATGTAATCCCTTCGAATGCACAGTCTGTTGCATCTTCAACCAGTAACATAGCCACCACTGGAGTAAGTGGCATATCAACTAACAGTTCGATCTTAGGAAATACTGGAACTATGGGCTACCCTGGGGGATTCGTTCCACCACCAGGAACACAATCCCATTTAGCCACACCATTAACTAGACCACCCGGCTTCGATGGGAATAGAATTAGAAGTTCTTCTTACGGAATGCCAACATCTTTTATGGCAGGTTTACACAATTCCACTTCGAATTCATCCCCACAACTAGGATCTGGGTCTGGGGCGAACCAATTTATGACAAATAACCAAGGGTCAGTGGGTTATAGCACGTTGCCTATCCTAACCACAGATAACCAGTTGGCTTTTAGGCAATTGATGGATGACAGCAACCACAATATGATAGGGGTGTTAGCGCAAACCATGCAGGAAATATTTGCCCCAATAGTTCAGAATGTGACTGTGACGAACAGGGAAAACGCTGACAATATGAGTCGAATAGCAGATTTCTTTGCTCCCACAGAAAGGCGTAGGCAGAACCAGGCGGGATTTCGAACAAACATGCCTATTATAGAACGAATTGCTAACGATCCAATTCAGAGACTACCCAGAGAAGAAGCTAACTTAGGGGCCAGAGCACCAAGGTTAGAAGCCCCAGTAATTCAAGGCCCACAAAGGGAAGTTATGGAACCAGGGGCAAGGATCGAAAGGCCAGAAGCCCCAGAATTTCGAGAAGAACAACCTAGGGGAGTTGTTTTGGTTGGTCGAAATCAAGATGCCGATGCCGTCGTTCATAGGATTCGAAACGATAACATCTTGGCAGAAAATAACCTAACCACCATGATAGAGAGGATCATGGCCCAAAATGGCCTCAATACGGGAATGAGGAGGCCAAATTACGCTTCTCCTATATTGGATTGTATAATGCATACTGATTTACCAAGGGGATACAAAGTCCCTAAATTTACAAAGTTCGCTGGGGATACCAACGAGTCAACAGTCGAACACATAGCGAGATATTTAACCGAAGCGGGAGACATAGCCAATAATGAAGATCTCAGGATCAAATACTTCCCAAGTTCCTTGACAAAAAACGCCTTCACTTGGTTTACCACGTTGCCTCCCGGATCTATTGACACTTGGCCCCTTTTAGAGAGATTATTCCATGAACAATTTTACATGGGACAATCGAAAATAAGTTTGAAGGAATTGGCCAGTGTTAAGAGAAAATTCACTGAACCCATAGATGATTATTTGAATAGATGTAGGCTGTTAAAATCCAGATGTTACACAGTAGTGCCTGAACATGAGTTAGTCGAAATGGCCGCTGGGGGTTTGGATTATTCTATTCGAAAGAAATTAGATACTCAGTATTTGAGGGATATGGCTCAATTAGCCGACAGGGTTCGACAGGTCGAAAGACTAAAAGCTGAAAAAGCCAGAGTCTTTAAGAATAGTAAGAAAGAAAGGGTTTCCTATGTTGGGACTGAGGAAGTAGAAGAATATCCTGAATTCGAATTCGAAGAGGTCGAAATCGACCTCGCTGAATTAAAACAGGCCCCACCTTACTCCTGCAAAATGTTAGTTCCCACGAAAGGGAAAGATATTGTTGAAAATGAGAAAAGTGACAAGTTTCCAAAGAAGGTTTACACCTTCGACGTCACTAAGTGTGACGAAATTTTTGACTTGCTTGTCAAGGATGGCCAACTAATTGTGCCATCAAATGTCAAAATACCTCCCTTGGATCAGAGGAAGAAAAGGGGATTTTGCAAATATCATAGTTTCCTAGGCCACAAGACCTCACAATGTTTTCTTTTCAGGGACTTGATTCAAAACGCGATCAAAGATGGCAGACTAAAGTTTGCTGATAAGGTGAAGATGAAAGTGGACGAAGATCCTTTGGACGTCGCAGACACCAACTACTCCGAGCCTGCATGCATTGGAGAGGTCAACATGGTGGAAACTGATCAAAGCGATGCCCCAACAGGAGAGAAGGACACTGGAGTCGAAAACTAGGTGATGGTCGAAGTCAGCGAGGAAGTCACTGAAGACATCCAGAATACGCCAGATACTTCGATTGTTGCACCTGTGGCTGTTGCAGGAGAAACCCAGGCTACTGAAGGCCAAGGAAATCAAAACGAAGGATTGACACAAGTCACTGAGGGCTTGAGGCTGGAATTGGAGAAAGTCCAAATTACGCAGCCAGTTCCCCTTCGGAAGGAAATATGGGACACTCTGGGGGAACCCAGTGGGAAATTTGACTATCTGGTCAAATATTCTGCCCCAGAAAGTTCGAAGGTCCAGATCGAAGATATAAAGCCCACAGGATGGGGCGATGACGAAACTAAAGAGGGAGATGTGGAAATAAATATGGTGGATATGGAAGGACCCCGTTCTGAGATGGAGGAAGTGAAAAAATACTTAGAAAAAGAAAAGCACAGAATGGGGGATAATCACACTGGAGATGCTACTCTCAAAGACTATCTCATGACATGCCACAAAGGAGATCCAGGCATGATATTGTGCCCTAGGTGCAGCATCCTCTGCAACCAAAGAATTGCTGCAAATTTCGAAAGGGTACAGAGGGCTCGAACTGGCAACAATTGGCGCCAGGATAACCAACTCTTTAGGTGCTATCCCAAGGCTGGAGAGAGTCTGTTGGAGTTTGTTTTTCGCTGCTACAAAGGGGCAACTAAGTGTTTGGTTTGCCCAAGATGTTCTGCTGTGTATGACCAAAGCATGTCCAGGGCCTTCGAAACGATCCCCTTCGCCCCTTGTTGGAACCATCAAGAAACTGCCCAGATGGGCCCGCGTTTCGACAGCAGATACAAACAGCGAAGACCTGATAGCCCTCACCCCAAAGTTGCTCGAAGAGTGACTTTCAAACTCCCTGCTGAAGTGCCAACCGATAGATGGCTACAAGTCAGAAATGACAAAGGCAAAGACAAATGGAGGAGTGCTGAACGAAATGCACGCCATGCTGTGACATACAGGAGGCAATTCAACACACAAAAAAGGGAGGAAGTGAGATTAGAGAATTACAAAGGAAGGAACCCCATGTCAAGATCCCAGTGGCGCAGACAGCAAAGGATTCGAAAGGCTGAGAGAGAAGCTATGGCAAACAAAGGGGATACTTCAACGAAGATACAAGGTGAATCAAGCACCAACAAACCAAAAAATCAGACTGAAGAGAAACCTCCAGTCAATAGGAGGCTTTTTTCTGAAGACCAACGAGACGAACCAAAGGAATATATTCCAGGCCCGGAAGAGGACGAAGATATGGTAACAGATAACTTCGAATCGGAGGGGGAGTCTTCATTCAACCTGAACTGTAACGTGGTGTCCGTGCTTCCCTGCGAATTTGGGAAGGAAACCGAAATCAATGAATATGAGGAGGAAGACACCACAGATTTAATGAAACATAGGCCCGTGTGCTACTACGTGATGGACAATGGGGCTGTTGAGGAACAAAATGCGTTCTTCGAACGTCCAGAGCCTGCAATGAAGAATCATCTCAAGCCACTTTTCATTCGGGCGAAAGTAGGTGTCCATGGTGTGAACAAAGTTCTAGTGGATGGGGGTGCTGCAGTCAACCTGATTCCCCATTTCATGCTAAAAAGGTTAGAGATCCGCGAAGGAGATATCAAGCCCCATAATATGGTTCTATCCAATTATGAGGGAAAAGTGGGCAAAACACTGGGGGTGGTCCAGTTGGAATTGACAATAGGCTCAAGTTGCAGGCCCACCATGTTTATGGTTATCGAAGCCAAGGCCAACTATAACCTACTGCTAGGAAGAGAATGGATTCATGGCGTGGGGGCAGTTCCTTCGTCAATGCATCAACGACTAGTTCTGTGGAGAGAGGACGGAATCGTGGAAAACATCGAGGCAGACCAGAGTTACTTTATGTCAACTGTCAATTTAGTTGACAAAAGGGATTATGATAAAAATCTGGCAAAGATTGCTCCATGTGTCCCAAACGATGAGATGAATGAAACTAGAAACGCCCACTACTACATGACACTTCGTCATGATGGTCTTTACTGGGATAGAACAATAATCAATGAAGAGGAGGAAGTTGAAGGTGCTATACAAAAACTGCCAGCAGGCTGGAACTTCGACAACCTTAACCATGACTGAGTCTACCTTCTTCGAAAGGATTTCGGCCTATATGGCTGAGAATGAATCGAAAGCGGCCTTAGAGGCTGAAATAAATGAATCAACTGTAAAGACGAATGAAGTCAGTGGGGGGGTGCGAAATGCTCACCCATCAAAGAATTGGAGATGGATCAAAGGTTGGATGCCATCTACGACAAAGAACCCTTAGGCTTCGAAAGGGACCCCATAAACTCAGGTGTCAAAATGTTGGCACAGGACCCGCTCGAAGAAGTCAACTTAGGGGATGAAGAAACGAAAAGAGTAACTTACGTGAGTGCTAAACTTAGCCCAGGCCTCAAGGAAAAAGTGATCGAAGTCCTTAGGAAAAACAAAGATTGTTTCGCATGGGATTATGATGAGATGCCTGGTTTAAAGAGGGAGTTGGTCGAACATAGACTGCCAATCAAAGATGGCAAGAGGCCCATCAAACAAACTCCCAGAAGATTCGCACCAGCGGTTCTCACAAAAATTAAAGCTGAGATCGAAAGGTTGCTGCGCTGCAAATTCATCAGAACAACAAGGTACGTTGAATGGTTAGCGAACATAGTACCTGTTATTAAGAAAAATGGTTCTTTAAGGATTTGCATAGATTTTAGGGATTTAAATACTGCAACCCCTAAGGATGAATATTCCATGCCCGTGGCAGAAATGCTAGTAGATTCTGCTGCAGGATTCGAATACTTGAGCATGTTAGATGGATACTCTGGATACAACCAGATTTTCATTGCTGAAGAAGATGTTGCAAAAACAGCATTTCGTTGCCCAGGAGCCTTAGGCACCTACGAATGGGTGGTGATGCCTTTCGGTTTAAAAAATGCTGGGGCAACTTATCAAAGGGCGATGAATTCAATCTTTCATGACTTCATCGAAACCTTCATGCAGGTGTACATTGATGATATAGTCATCAAATCTATATCTGCAGAAGCACATTTGCATAATTTAGGCCAATCATTCAAACGGATGAGAAAACATGGCTTAAAGATGAATCCCCTTAAATGTGCATTTTTTGTGCAGGCTGGAGACTTTCTCGGTTTTGTGGTCCACAAGAAAGGAATTGAGATCAACCAGAACAAAACCAAAGCCATAATGGAGACGAAAGCACCTGCGTCAAAAAGGGAGTTGCAATCTCTACTAGGGAAAGTTAACTTCCTCAGAAGATTCATTTCGAACCTGAGTGGAAGGACCCAAGCTTTCTCTCCGTTACTTCGTCTGAAGCAAGGTCAGGCCTTCGAATGGAACGAAGCTCACCAGGAGGCGTTTGACAAAATAAAAGAATATCTTTCCCAGCCTCCTATTTTGTCTCCACCATCATGGGGGAAGCCCATGAGATTGTACATATTTGCCTCTGAAGTTAGCATAGGTAGTATGTTAGCACAAGAGGATAACAATGGCGTCGAAAGAGCCATATACTATTTAAGTAGAGTGCTAAATGATGCAGAGACCAGATATAGCAATTTAGAAAAGCTATGTCTCTGTTTGTACTTCTCTTGTATGAAACTCAAGTATTATATAAAACCTGTTGATGTTTATGTTTCGTCTCACTTCGATGTCATTAAACATATGCTTTCAAAACCAATAATGCATAGTAGAGTTGGAAAGTGGGCTCTGGCTTTAACAGAATATTCATTGACTTTTATGCCCTTAAAAGCTATGAAAGGTCAAGTGATTTCTGATTTCATTGTGGATCATTCGTTGGTTGAGCAGACAAGCATGAGTTACGTCGAAATGCAACCATGGAAATTGTACTTTGATGGTTCAACCCACAGGAATGGAAGTGGTGTTGGAGTCCTTCTAATTTCTCCTGAAGGAATTCCAACAAAATTCAAGTATAAATTGGATGGTCCTCGTTGTTCGAACAACGAAGCTGAATATGAAGCGCTCATTGTTGGACTTGAAGCTTTGTTGGAATTGGGGGCAACCAGAGTCGAAATTAAAGGAGACTCTGAATTGGTGGTCAAACAAATCACAAAAGAATACAAGTGCATAAAGGAAAATTTAATGGTATACTTCGTCATAGTCAATAGGCTATTACGAAAGTTTGAATACATGGACATTCAACACATACCAAGATTAGAAAACCAAGAAGCAAATGACTTAGCGCAGTTGGCTTCAGGTTATAGAATATCTACCAAGAATCTTAAAGATTTGGTCGAAATAAGGGGAAGAGTTATGGCTACTAGATTCACACCATCGGATCTGGAAAGTATGAGATTGGGATATGCTGAGAAACAAGGATTCGAAATTCTAGCCATAAATACTTTGTCAGATACAGACTGGCGAAGTCCATTAAAGAGTTATTTAGCAGACCCAACTTTAAAGGTGGATAGAAAAACAAAATATAGAGCATTGTCATATCTCCTCATGGGGAACGAATTGTTCAAAAAGACCCAAGAAGGTGTATTATTGAAATGCCTAGGAGAAAGTGAGGCATATTTAGCATTGTCTGAGGTCCATAATGGGGCATGTGGGGCACACCAAGCAGGCCATAAAATGAAATGGTTGCTATTTCGATATGGTTTGTATTGGCCTAGCATGCTCAAAGATTGCATAGACTTTGCTAAAGGATGTGAGGAATGTCAGAAACATGCAGGAATTCAACACGCCCCTGCAAGTGAGTTGCATTCGATCATCAAACCATGGCCATTCAGAGGATGGGCATTGGATCTGATAGGGGAGATAAATCCTGCTTCGTCCAAAGGTCAGAAATATATCTTGGTAGGAGTAGATTATTTCACCAAATGGATCGAAGCTATACCTTTGGTAGTTGCTGATCAAGAGGCAATTATCGAGTTTATACAAAAGCACATTATCTATAGGTTTGGATTGCCAGAAAGTATAACTACAGACCAAGGCTCTGTATTTACTGGTAGAAAGATGCAAGGATTTGCCCAAGAAATGGGGTTCAGATTGCTAACATCAACACCATATTATGCTCAAACAAACGGACAAGTCGAAGCAGCAAACAAAGTAATAATAGGATTAATCAAGAAGCATATTGGCAAGAAGCCAAGAAATTGGCATAAAACTCTGGACCAAGTGTTGTGGGCTTGTAGAACATCTCCTAAGGAAGCCACCAACACTACGCCTTTCCAACTTACATTCGGCCATGATGCAGTATTACCAGTAGAAATTCATCTGCAATCAGTTCGAATCCAGAAACAAAACGAAATTCCAGCTGCATTATATTGGGAAATGATGATGAATGAATTAGTTGAGTTGGACGAAATTAGGTTACATGCGTTGGAAATTTTGATGAGGCAAAAAGAAAGAGTGGCCAGAACATACAATAAAAGGGTAAAGAAAAAAGTATTCGTTATTAATGACTTGGTTTGGAGAGTCATATTGCCTATGGATAAGAAGAACAAAGCGTTAGGAAAATGGTCACCTCATTGGGAAGGACCTTTTCGAATATTAAAAGTATTCTCAAACAATGCATACGAAGTCGAAGAACTCTTGGATGATAAACGTGTCCTAAAGGTTAATGGGAAATATTTAAAGAAATATAAGCCAAGTCTGCGGGAGATTCGAATAATAACAACATAAACAAAATATTATAAAAAGCCAAGATGGCAAGATAAGAATGCCAAAATGGCGTTGTTCGAATATTACATGTAAAAACCAAAGTTATGGTCAGATGAGATATAAAAATTTAGAAATAAACATTATTTTTCAATCGATTAAAAGTGCTTTGAAATGTTTCAAGTCTCTGCTGAGCAAACCGCCTGGCACCTTCCAAGGTTGCCACTTCTCCTTTAAGTTGTTCTGCAGTCTCCATTTCTGCAAGCCCCCGGTTGAGAAGCTCTTCGAATTGGTTACCTGCAGGATTAGTTTCGAAGGCTAGTTGTTGTTCCTTAGCCTCCTTAACTTTTTGCTGAAGTTCCAGAATCTGCCTTTCCCAAATAAGAATGGACTCAGCTCGAGCCTCATATTCAGTTTTCGCCTGCTTCAGATGCATAGCCTGATCCTCAGCTTCTTGAGAAAGCTTCGAAGCTTGTTCATAGGCGGCATCCATGGCAATGCGTTTCTCATGAACCTTCTTGGCAGCAGATTCGTCTTGGAGAAGGTAGCCAGTTACGTTGTCCAACAAAGTCTGAAGATCAAACAAGAGGGTACTAACTGGCAAAGAGCAGTTGGAAAGATTAACCTTTGTGAGCAGCTCCTTCATAGTATAGCAAGCAGTACTATCTTGCTTAAGCACTTCGAAGATATCCACATTGAGAATAGTTCTCCTAATTTTGTTAAGAAGAACGACTCTTTCATCTGTGGGAAGAGGATAGCTGGTTGAACTTGTACCAGCCCTAGCGAGTGGAACGTCCCTCTGAGCCAACTTTGCCTTCATATACCCAATGGGGTCATTTCGCCTCAGAAGTGCCAGTTCCTCGTCAGTCATTCGAGACGGAGAGGATTGGGGGAATTCCACGCGTAGGGGAACCACGTTTGTTTCAACCTCTAGGGTTTCGTTGATTGCATCACCATCCCCTTCATTTGCTTCGTGCTCTTGGTCTTCTTCATCTTCGTCCAAATCTACCACTTCGATACCATCCCTTTCGCCGCTATGTGCGTTAGACTCCGTCCCGGCAGTCGAGCCATCATTGGCGTTTTCCTCTTCATTGGCGTTTTCCTCCTCAGATTCTTCGCCTGCAGATTCTTCGAATTCTAACCCAGAATCAGCTTTTTCTTCTTCAGTCTGAGTATCCTTTGGGTCCTCTTGAAGAGTTTCAAGAGGGGACTTTTGAAGAACCCTTTGTGAATCCTCTGCAGACGTTTGAAGTATCGTTTCGTTTACCTCTTTCAGAGGAATGGAGGTACCTTGGTCATCTGGCTGTTCAGAAGTTCCAGCTAAAACCGCCACATTGGAAGAACCTTTGTTTTGGACCAAATTGCTGGAATCTCCTTGAGGAGAGGAGTTAAGCGGAGCAGCAGCTCTGGACGGTGAGGTCGAAATGGTAGAAGTGGGATTCAAGATGTTCTGCAAAGAGTGGCAGAATGTTAAAGAAAAATATTCACCAAGATAATAAGAAGTTAAACATTTTTAGAGGAAGTTCGATTTACCTGTGGGCCCTCAGAGGAGAGGTTACTAGCTATGCGTTCCAACTGTGGGTTGGAGGTCGAAGGTGGATTTTTGGATTTTGGTAAGGGAGCAGCATCCCTGGAGTCGAGTCCAGAGACGCTAGTCGGAACAGTACTTTTTGGTGTAGCTTTCTTTAGCTTCTTCTTCGAAGCAGTATTTGAGTTTCCTCCAGCAGTGGGATCTTCCCCAGTAGTGCTTGGTTTTCGCTTCTTAGGAGTAGTGGGAGGAAGCTTGTTGGTCTGAACGAATTTTAACGAAGTTAGATATAAAAAGCTTGAGTGAATTCGAAGCATCAAAAACTAAGTGATTACCATTGGAATTGGGGCACTTGTTGTTGGCGTTATTGTTGTTGTTGTAGTTGCAGCAGTAGCAGTTGTTTCGGGTGGATTAGCTTTTTCAGTAGTTTCAATGGAGGTCTGAGAGGCACTCCCTTCCTTCGATTTCGAGGCAGCAGTCTTTATCCTGATAGCTGAAAATCAAAACAATTAAGGCAAAGGTTAAAGATATGGAAAATAAAAGACATTTGGGATTGTTCCCAAGCATTCGCACCTGTGCCTTGATCAGATTTAATTGACATGGCAGAAAGGTCATATCGAAGATGTCCTGGGAAATCATGAAGCCAGTGTCGAGCCCATGTCACAGTCTCAGATGGCTTTGGTTTCCTTTGAAGATATTTGAACATCTCTTTGCAAGTAAACCACCATGGATATGGGGGAAACCAAGCCAGAGCCAGTTCTGAGGTAGGTAATCTGGGAAATTTAGGTGGATGCATTTCGAATGCCAACCTATACATATCCTCAGGTGACAGCCCTGAAGGAAGTTTTAGCTTAGAAACTTTTTGTTTAAATTTTTCCTTCAAGGTCTCAGCTGCTTGATGCACAGTGGAGTCCAAGCGCGTGGGGTCGTAAGTAGTTTCAAAATAATTTTGAAAAGCTTTTATCTCTTTGGCATGAGTAAACATACCTTTCTTTGCTGGTACCTGCACATCGAAGGCATCAATTAGTTTCTGTCGAATTGTAAGTGTATCGAACATGCAAGTTTGATAAAACTTAATCCACCACTCCAGAAACCCTTTAGCCGCGAGATGGGTAGGTTTGAAGGCTATCAGCTCAAATTGGGCAAAGCCTTGATATTGTTCTTGTTGAATCTTGGCTTCCCTTGCCTTGAAAGTTCGACCAGATGTGATGGCGCTCTCAGTCTGGAACAAAGGTTCAGGAATCAGTTGGCATAAGCCAAACTGCCTCGAAACGAAGTTTGGTTGATAGGCAAAGAGGAGAATTTGATTCTTAGCTGGGGTTATCCTTGAAGAGATGAGTCTAGGAAGCAAAAAAGCTCTCCATACATCTTGGATCTCCTTGCTCTTGATGGCTTCTGAGAGAGCCATGGTGAACCAAGAGGGTCCATGAGTCCTCGAAGCAAAAGGCGCCATTCTCTCTTCAAACTTATGCCTTTTGGAGAGGATCATGATGTACTTCGAGAATTGAACCTTGAAGTCATCCTTGTCATCATTAGGAGTTAGTCTTCGAAGCCTAGTGCCTTCGACTATCCTATCATTTATTTCTGAATCTTGCTCATCTATGGTGTTGATGGTTGGTAAAGAAGGTTCGAACATGGCGTTTAGCCATAATTGGAGTAACCAAAATGGGCCAGCTAATAGAATGTTTTTAGAGGTGTGGGATTTGAGACTCGAAACGGCTGACCTCAGGCTCTCATAGAGGTCAACTAAGAGTAATTCACTTAGGCACACTTTGCGATTTTCGTGTAAATCCCTAGCTAGAGGAATGAATCTACTAGCTACCTGCAGGGATCTACTGCAGAAAACGTACCTAGACAGCCACAGGGTTAAGAATGCAATATGCTCTATGTCAGACACATTATCCCCTTCAGCATGATAATGGCTGATAAATTTGGAAAAGCTGGCTAACTTGACTTCGAAGTCAATTATGCTGGAGTGTTCTTCGTTGTCAGGAACATAAGTTTCTCCCACTGGCGACAGCCCAGTAATAGCCGCTATATCAAAGAAAGTTGGGGTAATCATTCCACCTGGGAGATGGAAAGTGTTGTAGGTACTATCCCAGAAATAAAGGGACGCGAACAGCAGAGGGTGGCTATAGGTGAATCCAGGTTTCGATAGCTTAATGAGGTTATAAATGCCTAGTTCTTCCCATTGCTGGGATTTTTTGGCTTCTACTTTCGCGAACCAATTTTGATAGGCAATATCAGAAGTAGGGCAAGATCTAAATGGTTTAAAATTGCTTTTTACATAATCCAAAACAAATGGGTCCTTGGGAGGAACAGTTGGGGTTTCTGCGGTATTCGAACTGAGGGATTCTACTAACCTAGGAGTATCCATTTTGTTGAATAAAGGTTTGAAGCTATAACATACGGGAAAAATTGTCCTGGTGTCCTTTAGTATTTCAAAAACTGTAAGAGGACCATTTAAGGCTAACCTCTTACCAGCAACATGGGTAGGGATGAGTACCTGTGATGCGTACAGCATTTCTTTTTCTTTGGAAATCATTTGAGGAGCAAGAGCAGATTGGCCTTGAATGGTGACGATTTTACTCTCCATGGTTGCTCCTGTAGTCTTTCCCTTTTTCTTTGAGACTTTCTTGAGTTGGGAAGAGGTGGAGGAAGACATTTTTGTTGTTTAAGAGCTTAGATTGTTTATGAGAGAAGAAGAGTGAAAATTCAAAGTATGAAAGATTTAGAGTGTAAAAAAGGAAAAGGAAGAGTAAATTGACGTTTTATAATGAGAAGATTAAACATCCACCGAGTAAAAGTGTGATACGTGGAGATCATGGATTGGTGTGATGAAGAGGTGGCGAGAAGGTGATATAGGTAATAGGCGTGATTTAAAAACAATCATTACCTATAACTGCTCCACGCTGTGAAGTGACTCTGGGCGGTTAAGGAACTCAAAAGGTGCTATGATTGATGTGAATGGAGTCAAAGGCATTAAATGTTATGATGATTCGAAAATCCTATCAAAATCTTGTATAAATGTTTAAAATAGGTATTTCTCAAAGAGATCGAAATACATATTTTAAAGGGGCAATTTGTTGGCTGAAGATTTTGATAATGTTATCTAGAATTCACAAGAGTTAAAAGTTCTGATCGAAATGGAATTGAACACCATATTTCGAAGTTGCAGAAGCAGTGTTTCGAATGAGTGTGTCAAAGCTTGAAGCTTCGAACGGTGATCATGGGAAAATATCCAAAGGGGTCTCGAAACAACAGCGAGGCTAGGTTTGGGAAGAGCGTTCGAAACGGAGAAACACCAAAGCATTTAAAATTTAAATGGAAGCGGGACTTTCAAAGTTTGAAAGTTATGTGTTGGAACATTTGGGGACACGTGGAAAGATGAAAGAAGCATTGTCTTGCATGTTCGAAACGTGGCATGATCCTATAGCGAGACCGTTAGGGTCGAAATTAGTATAAATAGAAGTCTTAGTATTAGGATTTCGGGGTGTCATATCTGTTATACAAAATACTCAATAACATTCAAACTACCACATGGCAAGGGAAACGAATGCAAGAGAGATGTATGTATGATAGCACCATGTATTTCTAACTTAATGAAAGCCTTTTTACCATTTCCAGTACTTTCCTCTTTTCTTTTTATCGAATAACATTTACAAGTTTCTTTATTTATCGTCTTTTCATTTCAAAGTCTTTTCCTCAAAAGTTTTACTCTTTATTGCTTTCTTTATATTTCGAGCACTTTATATTTCAGAGAACTGTTACGCTTTCAATACCTTTACTTCCAAGTATTGTTTTTCAAACGCATCCTTTTACTTAAAATTGCATTAAACGCTTTCTTTACATTTTAAACTTCTACATTCCAGAAACCTTTTATGTTAAATGTTTTGCAAATCGAAATCATTTACTTCATTTTTCATACAGTTTTACATGTCTCTTCAATCAGCATTACAATTAGCATTTATTCGTATAATTTAGTTTTCATGTACAATTTGACCACATTTCTAAACTCTTAGAGAGAAGGATCGAAATAAACCAAACACTTGTACAATAGCAACCATGAATAATTGTTCGATTGTGAGAGTAACTTTAATATCCAAGGAGTCCTAGGATCAATCTAGTCGATCCTGTGAGTTACCAGAGAGATTGAGTAGCGTTAATAAAGATTATTCGATAGTTTGGAAGACTAGCGGTTGTTTACCAGAAATCACTGGAAACAGAACGTCAGCAGTATTTTTAATACATTTAGAGTTTTAATTCTTAAATTACCTCTTATCAAATTTATGGTTATTATTTTTAAATTTGAAGTAAATTTATTAATTAATAAAAAAATTTATTTTCATAGTTATTAAATGATAAAATTTAATTTAGATTTATAAGGTAGATCTAAGGAATTTGTTATATCTTATATTCTATAAAAATAAATTACTACAAATCTTTTAAATGATCTACGCAAGTGTGTTTTAAATGAGTTCATTATGCCTTACTTTAATATGGATATTATTATTAACAACTTTTTCGTTTAAGCTTAAGGTAAAAACCCTATAACATCATAATATAGACTAATATACTATCCATACAATATCAAAAACATAGAGCAAGATTTATGCAAGAAACAAAATAAAAAAGTTAAAATTTTAAAATTTTTTTTACGAATTGTCATTCAATTTTATCTCCTACTATACATTGATAAGAATATGTGTTAAAATAATACATAAATCCAAAACCTTTTGAAATTTCCCTACGTTTCTTCATTTGTCTAAGTGGATTTCAAAAGGCTTTGGATTTATGAACTATGATAACTCAAGAAGAAAAGTTGTGATTTTTGAGCACCACAACTATACTTAAATAAGGGGCAAAAAGTTTGTTGTGTGATGTGAAATACGTATGAAAAGATTGTTGGACATGTTGAATTATTTAAGGAAGGTTTGTAGTCTTACTTTATTCATTTATGAAGTTTTGTATCTCCATTTATCTCAAATCAAATTTATTGTTATTATATTTAAATTATAAGTATTTTTCTTAAATACTACAGTTTTTATTTTGATAGTTTTAAACAATAAATAAGAATTTTAATTTAAAAAGTATATATAACGAATTTTCTGATTTTTATATTCTATAAATGCAATGTATTACAAATATTGATAACTACATTTGCCAGTGCATTTTGATTTTAAAATTACAATTTCCTCTAACATATATGAAACATGAATCATGTTAATTTAGGAGAAGATTTTGTTATTTTTAGAATAACATCAATATTTATTTAAGTGAAAAAATATTTTTGTGTAATGTTAAATATTTAAGTAAAGTTTGTTTGATATTTTGGAATATTTAAGGAACGTCAGCAGTTTTTTTAATACATTTAGAGTTTTAATTCTTAAATTACCTCTTATCAAATTTATGGTTATTATTTTTAAATTTGAAGTAAATTTATTAATTAATAAAAAAATTATTTTCATAATTATTAAATGATAAAATATAATTTAGATTTATAATGTAGATCTAAGGAATTTGTTATATCTTATATTCTATAAAAATAAATTACTACAAATCTTTTAGATGATCTACGCAAGTGTGTTTTAAATGAGTTCATTATGCCTTACTTTAATATGGATATTATTATTAACAACTTTTTCGTTTAAGCTTAAGGTAAAAACCCTATAACATCATAATATAGACTAATATACTATCCATACAATATCAAAAACATAGAGCAAGATTTATGCAAGAAACAAAATAAAAAAGTTAAAATTTTAAATTTTTTTTTACGAATTGTCATTCAATTTTATCTCCTACTATACATTAATAAGAATATGTGTTAAAATAATACATAAATCCAAAACCTTTTGAAATTTCCCTACGTTTCTTCATTTGTCTAAGTGGATTTCAAAAGGCTTTGGATTTATGAACTATGATAACTCAAGAAGAAAAGTTGTGATTTTTGAGCACCACAACTATACTTAAATAAGGGGCAAAAAGTTTGTTGTGTGATGTGAAATACGTATGAAAAGATTGTTGGACATGTTGAATTATTTAAGGAAGGTTTGTAGTCTTACTTTATTCATTTATGAAGTTTTGTATCTCCATTTATCTCAAATCAAATTTATTGTTATTATATTTAAATTATAAGTATTTTTCTTAAATACTACAGTTTTTATTTTGATAGTTTTAAACAATAAATAAGAATTTTAATTTAAAAAGTATATATAACGAATTTTCTGATTTTTATATTCTATAAATGCAATGTATTACAAATATTGATAACTACATTTGCCAGTGCATTTTGATTTTAAAATTACAATTTCCTCTAACATATATGAAACATGAATCATGTTAATTTAGGAGAAGATTTTGTTATTTTTAGAATAACATCAATATTTATTTAAGTGAAAAAATATTTTTGTGTAATGTTAAATATTTAAGTAAAGTTTGTTTGATATTTTGGAATATTTAAGGAACGTCAGCAGTTTTTTTAATACATTTAGAGTTTTAATTCTTAAATTACCTCTTATCAAATTTATGGTTATTATTTTTAAATTTGAAGTAAATTTATTAATTAATAAAAAAATTATTTTCATAATTATTAAATGATAAAATATAATTTAGATTTATAATGTAGATCTAAGGAATTTGTTATATCTTATATTCTATAAAAATAAATTACTACAAATCTTTTAGATGATCTACGCAAGTGTGTTTTAAATGAGTTCATTATGCCTTACTTTAATATGGATATTATTATTAACAACTTTTTCGTTTAAGCTTAAGGTAAAAACCCTATAACATCATAATATAGACTAATATACTATCCATACAATATCAAAAACATAGAGCAAGATTTATGCAAGAAACAAAATAAAAAAGTTAAAATTTTAAATTTTTTTTTACGAATTGTCATTCAATTTTATCTCCTACTATACATTAATAAGAATATGTGTTAAAATAATACATAAATCCAAAACCTTTTGAAATTTCCCTACGTTTCTTCATTTGTCTAAGTGGATTTCAAAAGGCTTTTGATTTATGAACTATGATAACTCAAGAAGAAAAGTTGTGATTTTTGAGCACCACAACTATACTTAAATATGGGGAAAAAAGTTTGTTGTGTGATGTGAAATATGTAAGAAAAGATTGTTGGATATGTTGAATTATTTAAGGAAGGTTTGTAGTCTTACTTTATTCATTTATGAAGTTTTGTTTCTCCATTTATCCCAAATCAAATTTATTGTTATTATATTTAAATTATAAGTATTTTTCTTAAATACTACAGTTTTTATTTTGATAGTTTTAAACAATAAATAAGAATTTTAATTTAAAAAGTATATATAACGAATTTTCTGATTTTTATATTCTATAAATGCAATGTATTACAAATATTGATAACTACATTCGCCAGTGCATTTTGAATTAAAATTACAATTTCCTCTAACATATATGAAACATGAATCATGATAATTTAGGAGAAGATTTTGTTATTTTTAGAATAACATCAATATTTATTTAAGTGAAAAAATATTTTTGTGTAATGTTAAATATTTAAGTAAAGTTTGTTTGATATATTGGAATATTTAAGGAACGTCAGCAGTTTTTTTAATACATTTAGAGTTTTAATTCTTAAATTACCTCTTATCAAATTTATGGTTATTATTTTTAAATTTGAAGTAAATTTATTAATTAATAAAAAAATTTATTTTCATAATTATTAAATGATAAAATTTAATTTAGATTTATAATGTAGATCTAAGGAATTTGTTATATCTTATATTCTATAAAAATAAATTACTACAAATCTTTTAAATGATCTACGCAAGTGTGTTTTAAATGAGTTCATTATGCCTTACTTTAATATGGATATTATTATTAACAACTTTTTCGTTTAAGATTAAGGTAAAAACCCTATAACATCATAATATAGACTAATATACTATCCATACAATATCAAAAACATAGAGCAAGATTTATGCAAGAAACAAAATAAAAAAGTTAAAATTTTAAATTTTTTTTTACGAATTGTCATTCAATTTTATCTCCTACTATACATTAATAAGAATATGTGTTAAAATAATACATAAATCCAAAACCTTTTGAAATTTCCCTACGTTTCTTTATTTGTCTAAGTGGATTTCAAAAGACTTTTGATTTATGAACTATGATAACTCAAGAAGAAAATTTGTGATTTTTGAGCACCACAACTATACTTAAATATGGGGAAAAAAGTTTGTTGTGTGATGTGAAATATCTAAGAAAATATTGTTGGATATGTTGAATTATTTAAGGGAGGTTTGTAGTCTTACTTTATTCATTTATGAAGTTTTGTTTCTCCATTTATCCCAAATCAAATTTATTGTTATTATATTTAAATTATAAGTATTTTTCTTAAATAGTACAGTTTTTATTTTGATAGTTTTAAACAATAAATAAGAATTTTAATTTAAAAAGTATATATAACGAATTTTCGGATTTTTATATTCTATAAATGCAATGTATTACAAATATTGATAACTACATTCGCCAGTGCATTTTGAATTAAAATTACAATTTCCTCTAATATATATGAAACATGAATCATGTTAATTTAGGAGAAGATTTTGTTATTTTTAGAATAACATCAATATTTATTTAAGTGAAAAAATATTTTTGTGTAATGTTAAATATTTAAGTAAAGTTTGTTTGATATATTGGAATATTTAAGGAACGTCAGCAGTTTTTTTAATACATTTAGAGTTTTAATTCTTAAATTACCTCTTATCAAATTTATGGTTATTATTTTTAAATTTGAAGTAAATTTATTAATTAATAAAAAATTTTATTTTCATAATTATTAAATGATAAAATTTAATTTAGATTTATAATGTAGATCTAAGGAATTTGTTATATCTTATATTCTATAAGAATAAATTACTACAAATCTTTTAAATGATCTACGCAAGTGTGTTTTAAATGAGTTCATTATGCCTTACTTTAATATGGATATTATTATTAACAACTTTTTCGTTTAAGCTTAAGGTAAAAACCCTATAACATCATAATATAGACTAATATACTATCCATACAATATCAAAAACATAGAGCAAGATTTATGCAAGAAACAAAATAAAAAAGTTAAAATTTTAAATTTTTTTTTACGAATTGTCATTCAATTTTATCTCCTACTATACATTAATAAGAATATGTGTTAAAATAATACATAAATCCAAAACCTTTTGAAATTTCCCTACGTTTCTTCATTTGTCTAAGTGGATTTCAAAAGGCTTTGGATTTATGAACTATGATAACTCAAGAAGAAAAGTTGTGATTTTTGAGCACCACAACTATACTTAAATATGGGGAAAAAAGTTTGTTGTGTGATGTGAAATATGTAAGAAAAGATTGTTGGATATGTTGAATTATTTAAGGAAGGTTTGTAGTCTTACTTTATTCATTTATGAAGTTTTGTTTCTCCATTTATCCCAAATCAAATTTATTGTTATTATATTTAAATTATAAGTATTTTTCTTAAATACTACAGTTTTTATTTTGATAGTTTTAAACAATAAATAAGAATTTTAATTTAAAAAGTATATATAACGAATTTTCTGATATTTATATTCTATAAATGCAATGTATTACAAATATTGATAACTACATTCGCCAGTGCATTTTGAATTAAAATTACAATTTCCTCTAATATATATGAAACATGAATCATGATAATTTAGGAGAAGATTTTGTTATTTTTAGAATAACATCAATATTTATTTAAGTGAAAAAATATTTTTGTGTAATGTTAAATATTTAAGTAAAGTTTGTTTGATATATTGGAATATTTAAGGAACGTCAGCAGTTTTTTTAATACATTTAGAGTTTTAATTCTTAAATTACCTCTTATCAAATTTATGGTTATTATTTTTAAATTTGAAGTAAATTTATTAATTAATAAAAAATTTTATTTTCATAGTTATTAAATGATAAAATTTAATTTAGATTTATAATGTAGATCTAAGGAATTTGTTATATCTTATATTCTATAAAAATAAATTACTACAAATCTTTTAAATGATCTACGCAAGTGTGTTTTAAATGAGTTCATTATGCCTTACTTTAATATGGATATTATTATTAACAACTTTTTCGTTTAAGCTTAAGGTAAAAACCCTATAACATCATAATATAGACTAATATACTATCCATACAATATCAAAAACATAGAGCAAGATTTATGCAAGAAACAAAATAAAAAAGTTAAAATTTTAAAATTTTTTTTACGAATTGTCATTCAATTTTATCTCCTACTATACATTAATAAGAATATGTGTTAAAATAATACATAAATCCAAAACCTTTTGAAATTTCCCTACGTTTCTTCATTTGTCTAAGTGGATTTCAAAAGGCTTTGGATTTATGAACTATGATAACTCAAGAAGAAAAGTTGTGATTTTTGAGCACCACAACTATACTTAAATAAGGGGCAAAAAGTTTGTTGTGTGATGTGAAATACGTATGAAAAGATTGTTGGACATGTTGAATTATTTAAGGAAGGTTTGTAGTCTTACTTTATTCATTTATGAAGTTTCGTATCTCCATTTATCTCAAATCAAATTTATTGTTATTATATTTAAATTATAAGTAATTTTCTTAAATACTACAGTTTTTATTTTGATAGTTTTAAACAATAAATAAGAATTTTAATTTAAAAAGTATATATAACGAATTTTCTGATTTTTATATTCTATAAATGCAATGTATTACAAATAATGATAACTACATTCGCCAGTGCATTTTGAATTAAAATTACAATTTCCTCTAATATATATGAAACATGAATCATGATAATTTAGGAGAAGATTTTGTTATTTTTAGAATAACATCAATATTTATTTAAGTGAAAAAATATTTTTGTGTAATGTTAAATATTTAAGTAAAGTTTGTTTGATATATTGGAATATTTAAGGAACGTCAGCAGTTTTTTTAATACATTTAGAGTTTTAATTCTTAAATTACCTCTTATCAAATTTATGGTTATTATTTTTAAATTTGAAGTAAATTTATTAATTAATAAAAAAATTTATTTTCATAGTTATTAAATGATAAAATTTAATTTAGATTTATAAGGTAGATCTAAGGAATTTGTTATATCTTATATTCTATAAAAATAAATTACTACAAATCTTTTAAATGATCTACGCAAGTGTGTTTTAAATGAGTTCATTATGCCTTACTTTAATATGGATATTATTATTAACAACTTTTTCGTTTAAGCTTAAGGTAAAAACCCTATAACATCATAATATAGACTAATATACTATCCATACAATATCAAAAACATAGAGCAAGATTTATGCAAGAAACAAAATAAAAAAGTTAAAATTTTAAAATTTTTTTTACGAATTGTCATTCAATTTTATCTCCTACTATACATTAATAAGAATATGTGTTAAAATAATACATAAATCCAAAACCTTTTGAAATTTCCCTACGTTTCTTCATTTGTCTAAGTGGATTTCAAAAGGCTTTGGATTTATGAACTATGATAACTCAAGAAGAAAAGTTGTGATTTTTGAGCACCACAACTATACTTAAATAAGGGGCAAAAAGTTTGTTGTGTGATGTGAAATACGTATGAAAAGATTGTTGGACATGTTGAATTATTTAAGGAAGGTTTGTAGTCTTACTTTATTCATTTATGAAGTTTCGTATCTCCATTTATCTCAAATCAAATTTATTGTTATTATATTTAAATTATAAGTAATTTTCTTAAATACTACAGTTTTTATTTTGAAAGTTTTAAACAATAAATAAGAATTTTAATTTAAAAAGTATATATAACGAATTTTCTGATTTTTATATTCAATAAATGCAATGTATTACAAATAATGATAACTACATTCGCCAGTGCATTTTGAATTAAAATTACAATTTCTTCTAATATATATGAAACATGAATCATGATAATTTAGGAGAAGATTTTGTTATTTTTAGAATAACATCAATATTTATTTAAGTGAAAAAATATTTTTGTGTAATGTTAAATATTTAAGTAAAGTTTGTTTGATATATTGGAATATTTAAGGAACGTCAGCAGTTTTTTTAATACATTTAGAGTTTTAATTCTTAAATTACCTCTTATCAAATTTATGGTTATTACTTTTAAATTTGAAGTAAATTTATTAATTAATAAAAAAATTTATTTTCATAATTATTAAATGATAAAATATAATTTAGATTTATAATGTAGATCTAAGGAATTTGTTATATCTTATATTCTATAAGAATAAATTACTACAAATCTTTTAAATGATCTACGCAAGTGTGTTTTAAATGAGTTCATTATGCCTTACTTTAATATGGATATTATTATTAACAACTTTTTCGTTTAAGCTTAAGGTAAAAACCCTATAACATCATAATATAGACTAATATACTATCCATACAATATCAAAAACATAGAGCAAGATTTATGCAAGAAACAAAATAAAAAAGTTAAAATTTTAAAATTTTTTTTACGAATTGTCATTCAATTTTATCTCCTACTATACATTAATAAGAATATGTGTTAAAATAATACATAAATCCAAAACCTTTTGAAATTTCCCTACGTTTCTTCATTTGTCTAAGTGGATTTCAAAAGGCTTTTGATTTATGAACTATGATAACTCAAGAAGAAAAGTTGTGATTTTTGAGCACCACAACTATACTTAAATATGGGGAAAAAGTTTGTTGTGTGATGTGAAATATGTAAGAAAAGATTGTTGGATATGTTGAATTATTTAAGGAAGGTTTGTAGTCTTACTTTATTCATTTATGAAGTTTTGTTTCTCCATTTATCCCAAATCAAATTTATTGTTATTATATTTAAATTATAAGTATTTTTCTTAAATACTACAGTTTTTATTTTGATAGTTTTAAACAATAAATAAGAATTTTAATTTAAAAAGTATATATAACGAATTTTCTGATTTTTATATTCTATAAATGCAATGTATTACAAATATTGATAACTACATTCGCCAGTGCATTTTGAATTAAAATTACAATTTCCTCTAACATATATGAAACATGAATCATGTTAATTTAGGAGAAGATTTTGTTATTTTTAGAATAACATCAATATTTATTTAAGTGAAAAAATATTTTTGTGTAATGTTAAATATTTAAGTAAAGTTTGTTTGATATTTTGGAATATTTAAGGAACGTCAGCAGTTTTTTTAATACATTTAGAGTTTTAATTCTTAAATTACCTCTTATCAAATTTATGGTTATTATTTTTAAATTTGAAGTAAATTTATTAATTAATAAAAAAAATTATTTTCATAATTATTAAATGATAAAATATAATTTAGATTTATAATGTAGATCTAAGGAATTTGTTATATCTTATATTCTATAAAAATAAATTACTACAAATCTTTTAAATGATCTACGCAAGTGTGTTTTAAATGAGTTCATTATGCCTTACTTTAATATGGATATTATTATTAACAACTTTTTCGTTTAAGCTTAAGGTAAAAACCCTATAACATCATAATATAGACTAATATACTATCCATACAATATCAAAAACATAGAGCAAGATTTATGCAAGAAACAAAATAAAAAAGTTAAAATTTTAAATTTTTTTTTACGAATTGTCATTCAATTTTATCTCCTACTATACATTAATAAGAATATGTGTTAAAATAATACATAAATCCAAAACCTTTTGAAATTTCCCTACGTTTCTTCATTTGTCTAAGTGGATTTCAAAAGACTTTTGATTTATGAACTATGATAACTCAAGAAGAAAAGTTGTGATTTTTGAGCACCACAACTATACTTAAATATGGGGAAAAAAGTTTGTTGTGTGATGTGAAATATGTAAGAAAAGATTGTTGGATATGTTGAATTATTTAAGGGAGGTTTGTAGTCTTACTTTATTCATTTATGAAGTGTTGTTTCTCCATTTATCCCAAATCAAATTTATTGTTATTATATTTAAATTATAAGTATTTTTCTTAAATACTACAGTTTTTATTTTGATAGTTTTAAACAATAAATAAGAATTTTAATTTAAAAAGTATATATAACGAATTTTCTGATTTTTATATTCTATAAATGCAATGTATTACAAATATTGATAACTACATTCGCCATTACATTTTGAATTAAAATTACAATTTCCTCTAATATATATGAAACATGAATCATGATATTTTAGGAGAAGATTTTGTTATTTTTAGAATAACATCAATATTTATTTAAGTGAAAAAATATTTTTGTGTAATGTTAAATATTTAAGTAAAGTTTGTTTGATATATTGGAATATTTAAGGAACGTCAGCAGTTTTTTTTAATACATTTAGAGTTTTAATTCTTAAATTACCTCTTATCAAATTTATGGTTATTATTTTTAAATTTGAAGTAAATTTATTAATTAATAAAAAAATTTATTTTCATAATTATTAAATGATAAAATTTAATTTAGATTTATAATGTAGATCTAAGGAATTTGTTATATCTTAAATTCTATAAAAATAAATTACTACAAATCTTTTAAATGATCTACGCAAGTGTGTTTTAAATGAGTTCATTATGCCTTACTTTAATATGGATATTATTATTAACAACTTTTTCGTTTAAGCTTAAGGTAAAAACCCTATAACATCATAATATAGACTAATATACTATCCATACAATATCAAAAACATAGAGCAAGATTTATGCAAGAAACAAAATAAAGAAGTTAAAATTTTAAATTTTTTTTTACGAATTGTCATTCAATTTTATCTCCTACTATACATTAATAAGAATATGTGTTAAAATAATACATAAATCCAAAACCTTTTGAAATTTCCCTACTTTTCTTCATTTGTCTAAGTGGATTTCAAAAGGCTTTGGATTTATGAACTATGATAACTCAGGAAGAAAAGTTGTGATTTTTTAGCACCACAACTATACTTAAATATGGGAAAAAAAGTTTGTTGTGTGATGTGAAATATCTAAGAAAAGATTGTTGGATATGTTGAATTATTTAAGGAAGGTTTGTAGTCTTACTTTATTCATTTATGAAGTTTTGTTTCTCCATTTATCCCAAATCAAATTTATTGTTATTATATTTAAATTATAAGTATTTTTCTTAAATACTACAGTTTTTATTTTGATAGTTTTAAACAATAAATAAGAATTTTAATTTAAAAAGTATATATAACGAATTTTCTGATTTTTATATTCTATAAATGCAATGTATTACAAATATTGATAACTACATTCGCCATTACATTTTGAATTAAAATTACAATTTCCTCTAATATATATGAAACATGAATCATGATAATTTAGGAGAAGATTTTGTTATTTTTAGAATAACATCAATATTTATTTAAGTGAAAAAATATTTTTGTGTAATGTTAAATATTTAAGTAAAGTTTGTTTGATATATTGGAATATTTAAGGAACGTCAGCAGTTTTTTTAATACATTTAGAGTTTTAATTCTTAAATTACCTCTTATCAAATTTATGGTTATTACTTTTAAATTTGAAGTAAATTTATTAATTAATAAAAAAAATTATTTTCATAATTATTAAATGATAAAATATAATTTAGATTTATAATGTAGATCTAAGGAATTTGTTATATCTTAAATTCTATAAAAATAAATTACTACAAATCTTTTAAATGATCTACGCAAGTGTGTTTTAAATGAGTTCATTATGCCTTACTTTAATATGGATATTATTATTAACAACTTTTTCGTTTAAGCTTAAGGTAAAAACCCTATAACATCATAATATAGACTAATATACTATCCATACAATATCAAAAACATAGAGCAAGATTTATGCAAGAAACAAAATAAAGAAGTTAAAATTTTAAATTTTTTTTTACGAATTGTCATTCAATTTTATCTCCTACTATACATTAATAAGAATATGTGTTAAAATAATACATAAATCCAAAACCTTTTGAAATTTCCCTACTTTTCTTCATTTGTCTAAGTGGATTTCAAAAGGCTTTGGATTTATGAACTATGATAACTCAGGAAGAAAAGTTGTGATTTTTTAGCACCACAACTATACTTAAATATGGGAAAAAAAGTTTGTTGTGTGATGTGAAATATGTAAGAAAAGATTGTTGGATATGTTGAATTATTTAAGGAAGGTTTGTAGTCTTACTTTATTCATTTATGAAGTTTTGTTTCTCCATTTATCCCAAATCAAATTTATTGTTATTATATTTAAATTATAAGTATTTTTCTTAAATACTACAGTTTTTATTTTGATAGTTTTAAACAATAAATAAGAATTTTAATTTAAAAAGTATATATAACGAATTTTCTGATTTTTATATTCTATAAATGCAATGTATTACAAATATTGATAACTACATTCGCCAGTGCATTTTGAATTAAAATTACAATTTCCTCTAATATATATGAAACATGAATCATGATAATTTAGGAGAAGATTTTGTTATTTTTAGAATAACATCAATATTTATTTAAGTGAAAAAATATTTTTGTGTAATGTTAAATATTTAAGTAAAGTTTGTTTGATATATTGGAATATTTAAGGAACGTCAGCAGTTTTTTTAATACATTTAGAGTTTTAATTCTTAAATTACCTCTTATCAAATTTATGGTTATTACTTTTAAATTTGAAGTAAATTTATTAATTAATAAAAAAATTTATTTTCATAATTATTAAATGATAAAATATAATTTAGATTTATAATGTAGATCTAAGGAATTTGTTATATCTTATATTCTATAAAAATAAATTACTACAAATCTTTTAAATGATCTACGCAAGTGTGTTTTAAATGAGTTCATTATGCCTTACTTTAATATGGATATTATTATTAACAACTTTTTCGTTTAAGCTTAAGGTAAAAACCCTATAACATCATAATATAGACTAATAAACTATCCATACAATATCAAAAACATAGAGCAAGATTTATGCAAGAAACAAAATAAAAAAGTTAAAATTTTAAATTTTTTTTTACGAATTGTCATTCAATTTTATCTCCTACTATACATTAATAAGAATATGTGTTAAAATAATACATAAATCCAAAACCTTTTGAAATTTCCCTACGTTTCTTCATTTGTCTAAGTGGATTTCAAAAGGCTTTGGATTTATGAACTATGATAACTCAAGAAGAAAAGTTGTGATTTTTGAGCACCACAACTATACTTAAATATGGGGAAAAAAGTTTGTTGTGTGATGTGAAATATGTAAGAAAAGATTGTTGGATATGTTGAATTATTTATGGAAGGTTTGTAGTCTTACTTTATTCATTTATGAAGTTTTGTTTCTCCATTTATCCCAAATCAAATTTATTGTTATTATATTTAAATTATAAGTATTTTTCTTAAATACTACAGTTTTTATTTTGATAGTTTTAAACAATAAATAAGAATTTTAATTTAAAAAGTATATATAACGAATTTTCTGATTTTTATATTCTATAAATGCAATGTATTACAAATATTGATAACTACATTCGCCAGTGCATTTTGAATTAAAATTACAATTTCCTTTAATATATATGAAACATGAATCATGTTAATTTAGGAGAAGATTTTGTTATTTTTAGAATAACATCAATATTTATTTAAGTGAAAAAATATTTTTGTGTAATGTTAAATATTTAAGTAAAGTTTGTTTGATATATTGGAATATTTAAGGAACGTCAGCAGTTTTTTTAATACATTTAGAGTTTTAATTCTTAAATTACCTCTTATCAAATTTATGGTTATTACTTTTAAATTTGAAGTAAATTTATTAATTAATAAAAAAATTTATTTTCATAATTATTAAATGATAAAATATAATTTAGATTTATAATGTAGATCTAAGGAATTTGTTATATCTTATATTCTATAAAAATAAATTACTACAAATCTTTTAAATGATCTACGCAAGTGTGTTTTAAATGAGTTCATTATGCCTTACTTTAATATGGATATTATTATTAACAACTTTTTCGTTTAAGCTTAAGGTAAAAACCCTATAACATCATAATATAGACTAATAAACTATCCATACAATATCAAAAACATAGAGCAAGATTTATGCAAGAAACAAAATAAAAAAGTTAAAATTTTAAATTTTTTTTTACGAATTGTCATTCAATTTTATCTCCTACTATACATTAATAAGAATATGTGTTAAAATAATACATAAATCCAAAACCTTTTGAAATTTCCCTACGTTTCTTCATTTGTCTAAGTGGATTTCAAAAGGCTTTGGATTTATGAACTATGATAACTCAAGAAGAAAAGTTGTGATTTTTGAGCACCACAACTATACTTAAATATGGGGAAAAAAGTTTGTTGTGTGATGTGAAATATGTAAGAAAAGATTGTTGGATATGTTGAATTATTTATGGAAGGTTTGTAGTCTTACTTTATTCATTTATGAAGTTTTGTTTCTCCATTTATCCCAAATCAAATTTATTGTTATTATATTTAAATTATAAGTATTTTTCTTAAATACTACAGTTTTTATTTTGATAGTTTTAAACAATAAATAAGAATTTTAATTTAAAAAGTATATATAACGAATTTTCTGATTTTTATATTCTATAAATGCAATGTATTACAAATATTGATAACTACATTCGCCAGTGCATTTTGAATTAAAATTACAATTTCCTTTAATATATATGAAACATGAATCATGTTAATTTAGGAGAAGATTTTGTTATTTTTAGAATAACATCAATATTTATTTAAGTGAAAAAATATTTTTGTGTAATGTTAAATATTTAAGTAAAGTTTGTTTGATATATTGGAATATTTAAGGAACGTCAGCAGTTTTTTTAATACATTTAGAGTTTTAATTCTTAAATTACCTCTTATCAAATTTATGGTTATTATTTTTAAATTTGAAGTAAATTTATTAATTAATAAAAAAATTTATTTTCATAATTATTAAATGATAAAATATAATTTAGATTTATAATGTAGATCTAAGGAATTTGTTATATCTTATATTCTATAAAAATAAATTACTACAAATCTTTTAAATGATCTACGCAAGTGTGTTTTAAATGAGTTCATTATGCCTTACTTTAATATGGATATTATTATTAACAACTTTTTCGTTTAAGCTTAAGGTAAAAACCCTATAACATCATAATATAGACTAATAAACTATCCATACAATATCAAAAACATAGAGCAAGATTTATGCAAGAAACAAAATAAAAAAGTTAAAATTTTAAATTTTTTTTACGAATTGTCATTCAATTTTATCTCCTACTATACATTAATAAGAATATGTGTTAAAATAATACATAAATCCAAAACCTTTTGAAATTTCCCTACGTTTCTTCATTTGTCTAAGTGGATTTCAAAAGGCTTTGGATTTATGAACTATGATAACTCAAGAAGAAAAGTTGTGATTTTTGAGCACCACAACTATACTTAAATATGGGGAAAAAAGTTTGTTGTGTGATGTGAAATATGTAAGAAAAGATTGTTGGATATGTTGAATTATTTATGGAAGGTTTGTAGTCTTACTTTATTCATTTATGAAGTTTTGTTTCTCCATTTATCCCAAATCAAATTTATTGTTATTATATTTAAATTATAAGTATTTTTCTTAAATACTACAGTTTTTATTTTGATAGTTTTAAACAATAAATAAGAATTTTAATTTAAAAAGTATATATAACGAATTTTCGGATTTTTATATTCTATAAATGCAATGTATTACAAATATTGATAACTACATTCGCCAGTGCATTTTGAATTAAAATTACAATTTCCTTTAATATATATGAAACATGAATCATGTTAATTTAGGAGAAGATTTTGTTATTTTTAGAATAACATCAATATTTATTTAAGTGAAAAAATATTTTTGTGTAATGTTAAATATTTAAGTAAAGTTTGTTTGATATATTGGAATATTTAAGGAACGTCAACAGTTTTTTTAATACATTTAGAGTTTTAATTCTTAAATTACCTCTTATCAAATTTATGGTTATTATTTTTAAATTCGAAGTAAATTTATTAATTAATAAAAAAAATTATTTTCATAATTATTAAATGATAAAATATAATTTAGATTTATAATGTAGATCTAAGGAATTTGTTATATCTTATATTCTATAAAAATAAATTACTACAAATCTTTTAAATGATCTACGCAAGTGTGTTTTAAATGAGTTCATTATGCCTTACTTTAATATGGATATTATTATTAACAACTTTTTCGTTTAAGCTTAAGGTAAAAACCCTATAACATCATAATATAGACTAATATACTATCCATACAATATCAAAAACATAGAGCAAGATTTATGCAAGAAACAAAATAAAAAAGTTAAAATTTTAAATTTTTTTTTACGAATTGTCATTCAATTTTATCTCCTACTATACATTAATAAGAATATGTGTTAAAATAATACATAAATCCAAAACCTTTTGAAATTTCCCTACGTTTCTTCATTTGTCTAAGTGGATTTCAAAACGCTTTTGATTTATGAACTATGATAACTCAAGAAGAAAAGTTGTGATTTTTGAGCACCACAACTATACTTAAATATGGGGAAAAAAGTTTGTTGTGTGATGTGAAATATGTAAGAAAAGATTGTTGGATATGTTGAATTATTTAAGGAAGGTTTGTAGTCTTACTTTATTCATTTATGAAGTTTTGTTTCTCCATTTATCCCAAATCAAATTTATTGTTATTATATTTAAATTATAAGTATTTTTCTTAAATACTACAGTTTTTATTTTGATAGTTTTAAACAATAAATAAGAATTTAAATTTAAAAAGTATATATAACGAATTTTCTGATTTTTATATTCTATAAATGCAATGTATTACAAATAATGATAACTACATTCGCCAGTGCATTTTGAATTAAAATTACAATTTCCTCTAATATATATGAAACATGAATCATGATAATTTAGGAGAAGATTTTGTTATTTTTAGAATAACATCAATATTTATTTAAGTGAAAAAATATTTTTGTGTAATGTTAAATATTTAAGTAAAGTTTGTTTGATATATTGGAATATTTAAGGAACGTCAGCAGTTTTTTTAATACATTTAGAGTTTTAATTCTTAAATTACCTCTTATCAAATTTATGGTTATTATTTTTAAATTTGAAGTAAATTTATTAATTAATAAAAAAATTTATTTTCATAATTATTAAATGATAAAATTTAATTTAGATTTATAATGTAGATCTAAGGAATTTGTTATATCTTATATTCTATAAAAATAAATTACTACAAATCTTTTAAATGATCTACGCAAGTGTGTTTTAAATGAGTTCATTATGCCTTACTTTAATATGGATATTATTATTAACAACTTTTTCGTTTAAGCTTAAGGTAAAAACCCTATAACATCATAATATAGACTAATATACTATCCATACAATATCAAAAACATAGAGCAAGATTTATGCAAGAAACAAAATAAAAAAGTTAAAATTTTAAAAATTTTTTTACGAATTGTCATTCAATTTTATCTCCTACTATACATTAATAAGAATATGTGTTAAAATAATACATAAATCCAAAACCTTTTGAAATTTCCCTACGTTTCTTCATTTGTCTAAGTGGATTTCAAAAGGCTTTGGATTTATGAACTATGATAACTCAAGAAGAAAAGTTGTGATTTTTGAGCACCACAACTATACTTAAATAAGGGGCAAAAAGTTTGTTGTGTGATGTGAAATACGTATGAAAAGATTGTTGGACATGTTGAATTATTTAAGGAAGGTTTGTAGTCTTACTTTATTCATTTATGAAGTTTTGTTTCTCCATTTATCCCAAATCAAATTTATTGTTATTATATTTAAATTATAAGTATTTTTCTTAAATACTACAGTTTTTATTTTGATAGTTTTAAACAATAAATAAGAATTTTAATTTAAAAAGTATATATAACGAATTTTCTGATTTTTATATTCTATAAATGCAATGTATTACAAATATTGATAACTACATTCGCCAGTGCATTTTGAATTAAAATTACAATTTCCTCTAATATATATGAAACATGAATCATGATAATTTAGGAGAAGATTTTGTTATTTTTAGAATAACATCAATATTTATTTAAGTGAAAAAATATTTTTGTGTAATGTTAAATATTTAAGTAAAGTTTGTTTGATATATTGGAATATTTAAGGAACGTCAGCAGTTTTTTTAATACATTTAGAGTTTTAATTCTTAAATTACCTCTTATCAAATTTATGGTTATTACTTTTAAATTTGAAGTAAATTTATTAATTAATAAAAAAATTTATTTTCATAATTATTAAATGATAAAATATAATTTAGATTTATAATGTAGATCTAAGGAATTTGTTATATCTTATATTCTATAAAAATAAATTACTACAAATCTTTTAAATGATCTACGCAAGTGTGTTTTAAATGAGTTCATTATGCCTTACTTTAATATGGATATTATTATTAACAACTTTTTCGTTTAAGCTTAAGGTAAAAACCCTATAACATCATAATATAGACTAATATACTATCCATACAATATCAAAAACATAGAGCAAGATTTATGCAAGAAACAAAATAAAAAAGTTAAAATTTTAAAATTTTTTTTACGAATTGTCATTCAATTTTATCTCCTACTATACATTAATAAGAATATGTGTTAAAATAATACATAAATCCAAAACCTTTTGAAATTTCCCTACGTTTCTTCATTTGTCTAAGTGGATTTCAAAAGGCTTTGGATTTATGAACTATGATAACTCAAGAAGAAAAGTTGTGATTTTTGAGCACCACAACTATACTTAAATAAGGGGCAAAAAGTTTGTTGTGTGATGTGAAATACGTATGAAAAGATTGTTGGACATGTTGAATTATTTAAGGAAGGTTTGTAGTCTTACTTTATTCATTTATGAAGTTTTGTTTCTCCATTTATCCCAAATCAAATTTATTGTTATTATATTTAAATTATAAGTATTTTTCTTAAATACTACAGTTTTTATTTTGATAGTTTTAAACAATAAATAAGAATTTTAATTTAAAAAGTATATATAACGAATTTTCTGATTTTTATATTCTATAAATGCAATGTATTACAAATATTGATAACTACATTCGCCAGTGCATTTTGAATTAAAATTACAATTTCCTCTAATATATATGAAACATGAATCATGATAATTTAGGAGAAGATTTTGTTATTTTTAGAATAACATCAATATTTATTTAAGTGAAAAAATATTTTTGTGTAATGTTAAATATTTAAGTAAAGTTTGTTTGATATATTGGAATATTTAAGGAACGTCAGCAGTTTTTTTAATACATTTAGAGTTTTAATTCTTAAATTACCTCTTATCAAATTTATGGTTATTACTTTTAAATTTGAAGTAAATTTATTAATTAATAAAAAAATTTATTTTCATAATTATTAAATGATAAAATATAATTTAGATTTATAATGTAGATCTAAGGAATTTGTTATATCTTATATTCTATAAAAATAAATTACTACAAATCTTTTAAATGATCTACGCAAGTGTGTTTTAAATGAGTTCATTATGCCTTACTTTAATATGGATATTATTATTAACAACTTTTTCGTTTAAGCTTAAGGTAAAAACCCTATAACATCATAATATAGACTAATAAACTATCCATACAATATCAAAAACATAGAGCAAGATTTATGCAAGAAACAAAATAAAAAAGTTAAAATTTTAAATTTTTTTTTACGAATTGTCATTCAATTTTATCTCCTACTATACATTAATAAGAATATGTGTTAAAATAATACATAAATCCAAAACCTTTTGAAATTTCCCTACGTTTCTTCATTTGTCTAAGTGGATTTCAAAAGGCTTTGGATTTATGAACTATGATAACTCAAGAAGAAAAGTTGTGATTTTTGAGCACCAAACTATACTTAAATATGGGGAAAAAAGTTTGTTGTGTGATGTGAAATATGTAAGAAAAGATTGTTGGATATGTTGAATTATTTAAGGAAGGTTTGTAGTCTTACTTTATTCATTTATGAAGTTTTGTTTCTCCATTTATCCCAAATCAAATTTATTGTTATTATATTTAAATTATAAGTATTTTTCTTAAAGACTACAGTTTTTATTTTGATAGTTTTAAACAATAAATAAGAATTTTAATTTAAAAAGTATATATAACGAATTTTCGGATTTTTATATTCTATAAATGCAATGTATTACAAATATTGATAACTACATTCGCCAGTGCATTTTGAATTAAAATTACAATTTCCTCTAATATATATGAAACATGAATCATGTTAATTTAGGAGAAGATTTTGTTATTTTTAGAATAACATCAATATTTATTTAAGTGAAAAAATATTTTTGTGTAATGTTAAATATTTAAGTAAAGTTTGTTTGATATATTGGAATATTTAAGGAACGTCAGCAGTTTTTTTAATACATTTAGAGTTTTAATTCTTAAATTACCTCTTATCAAATTTATGGTTATTATTTTTAAATTTGAAGTAAATTTATTAATTAATAAAAAAAATTATTTTCATAATTATTAAATGATAAAATATAATTTAGATTTATAATGTAGATCTAAGGAATTTGTTATATCTTATATTCTATAAAAATAAATTACTACAAATCTTTTAAATGATCTACGCAAGTGTGTTTTAAATGAGTTCATTATGCCTTACTTTAATATGGATATTATTATTAACAACTTTTTCGTTTAAGCTTAAGGTAAAAACCCTATAACATCATAATATAGACTAATATACTATCCATACAATATCAAAAACATAGAGCAAGATTTATGCAAGAAACAAAATAAAAAAGTTAAAATTTTAAATTTTTTTTTACGAATTGTCATTCAATTTTATCTCCTACTATACATTAATAAGAATATGTGTTAAAATAATACATAAATCCAAAACCTTTTGAAATTTCCCTACGTTTCTTCATTTGTCTAAGTGGATTTCAAAACGCTTTTGATTTATGAACTATGATAACTCAAGAAGAAAAGTTGTGATTTTTGAGCACCACAACTATACTTAAATATGGGGAAAAAAGTTTGTTGTGTGATGTGAAATATGTAAGAAAAGATTGTTGGATATGTTGAATTATTTAAGGAAGGTTTGTAGTCTTACTTTATTCATTTATGAAGTTTTGTTTCTCCATTTATCCCAAATCAAATTTATTGTTATTATATTTAAATTATAAGTATTTTTCTTAAATACTACAGTTTTTATTTTGATAGTTTTAAACAATAAATAAGAATTTAAATTTAAAAAGTATATATAACGAATTTTCTGATTTTTATATTCTATAAATGCAATGTATTACAAATAATGATAACTACATTCGCCAGTGCATTTTGAATTAAAATTACAATTTCCTCTAATATATATGAAACATGAATCATGATAATTTAGGAGAAGATTTTGTTATTTTTAGAATAACATCAATATTTATTTAAGTGAAAAAATATTTTTGTGTAATGTTAAATATTTAAGTAAAGTTTGTTTGATATATTGGAATATTTAAGGAACGTCAGCAGTTTTTTTAATACATTTAGAGTTTTAATTCTTAAATTACCTCTTATCAAATTTATGGTTATTACTTTTAAATTTGAAGTAAATTTATTAATTAATAAAAAAATTTATTTTCATAATTATTAAATGATAAAATATAATTTAGATTTATAATGTAGATCTAAGGAATTTGTTATATCTTATATTCTATAAAAATAAATTACTACAAATCTTTTAAATGATCTACGCAAGTGTGTTTTAAATGAGTTCATTATGCCTTACTTTAATATGGATATTATTATTAACAACTTTTTCGTTTAAGCTTAAGGTAAAAACCCTATAACATCATAATATAGACTAATAAACTATCCATACAATATCAAAAACATAGAGCAAGATTTATGCAAGAAACAAAATAAAAAAGTTAAAATTTTAAATTTTTTTTTACGAATTGTCATTCAATTTTATCTCCTACTATACATTAATAAGAATATGTGTTAAAATAATACATAAATCCAAAACCTTTTGAAATTTCCCTACGTTTCTTCATTTGTCTAAGTGGATTTCAAAAGGCTTTGGATTTATGAACTATGATAACTCAAGAAGAAAAGTTGTGATTTTTGAGCACCACAACTATACTTAAATATGGGGAAAAAAGTTTGTTGTGTGATGTGAAATATGTAAGAAAAGATTGTTGGATATGTTGAATTATTTAAGGAAGGTTTGTAGTCTTACTTTATTCATTTATGAAGTTTTGTTTCTCCATTTATCCCAAATCAAATTTATTGTTATTATATTTAAATTATAAGTATTTTTCTTAAATACTACAGTTTTTATTTTGATAGTTTTAAACAATAAATAAGAATTTTAATTTAAAAAGTATATATAACGAATTTTCGGATTTTTATATTCTATAAATGCAATGTATTACAAATATTGATAACTACATTCGCCAGTGCATTTTGAATTAAAATTACAATTTCCTCTAATATATATGAAACATGAATCATGTTAATTTAGGAGAAGATTTTGTTATTTTTAGAATAACATCAATATTTATTTAAGTGAAAAAATATTTTTGTGTAATGTTAAATATTTAAGTAAAGTTTGTTTGATATATTGGAATATTTAAGGAACGTCAACAGTTTTTTTAATACATTTAGAGTTTTAATTCTTAAATTACCTCTTATCAAATTTATGGTTATTATTTTTAAATTTGAAGTAAATTTATTAATTAATAAAAAAAATTATTTTCATAATTATTAAATGATAAAATATAATTTAGATTTATAATGTAGATCTAAGGAATTTGTTATATCTTATATTCTATAAGAATAAATTACTACAAATCTTTTAAATGATCTACGCAAGTGTGTTTTAAATGAGTTCATTATGCCTTACTTTAATATGGATATTATTATTAACAACATTTTCGTTTAAGCTTAAGGTAAAAACCCTATAACATCATAATATAGACTAATATACTATCCATACAATATCAAAAACATAGAGCAAGATTTATGCAAGAAACAAAATAAAAAAGTTAAAATTTTAAATTTTTTTTTACGAATTGTCATTCAATTTTATCTCCTACTATACATTAATAAGAAAATGTGTTAAAATAATACATAAATCCAAAACCTTTTGAAATTTCCCTACGTTTCTTCATTTGTCTAAGTGGATTTCCAAAGGCTTTTGATTTATGAACTATGATAACTCAAGAAGAAAAGTTGTGATTTTTGAGCACCACAACTATATTTAAATATGGGGAAAAAAGTTTGTTGTGTGATGTGAAATATGTAAGAAAAGATTGTTGGATATGTTGAATTATTTAAGGAAGGTTTGTAGTCTTACTTTATTCATTTATGAAGTTTTGTTTCTCCATTTATCCCAAATCAAATTTATTGTTATTATATTTAAATTATAAGTATTTTTCTTAAATACTACAGTTTTTATTTTGATAGTTTTAAACAATAAATAAGAATTTTAATTTAAAAAGTATATATAACGAATTTTCGGATTTTTATATTCTATAAATGCAATGTATTACAAATATTGATAACTACATTCGCCAGTGCATTTTGAATTAAAATTACAATTTCCTCTAATATATATGAAACATGAATCATGTTAATTTAGGAGAAGATTTTGTTATTTTTAGAATAACATCAATATTTATTTAAGTGAAAAAATATTTTTGTGTAATGTTAAATATTTAAGTAAAGTTTGTTTGATATATTGGAATATTTAAGGAACGTCCGCAGTTTTTTTAATACATTTAGAGTTTTAATTCTTAAATTACCTCTTATCAAATTTATGGTTATTATTTTTAAATTTGAAGTAAATTTATTAATTAATAAAAAATTTTATTTTCATAATTATTAAATGATAAAATATAATTTAGATTTATAATGTAGATCTAAGGAATTTGTTATATCTTATATTCTATAAGAATAAATTACTACAAATCTTTTAAATGATCTACGCAAGTGTGTTTTAAATGAGTTCATTATGCCTTACTTTAATATGGATATTATTATTAACAACATTTTCGTTTAAGCTTAAGGTAAAAACCCTATAACATCATAATATAGACTAATATACTATCCATACAATATCAAAAACATAGAGCAAGATTTATGCAAGAAACAATATAAAAAGTTAAAATTTTAAATTTTTTTTTACGAATTGTCATTCAATTTTATCTCCTACTATACATTAATAAGAATATGTGTTAAAATAATACATAAATCCAAAACCTTTTGAAATTTCCCTACGTTTCTTCATTTGTCTAAGTGGATTTCCAAAGGCTTTTGATTTATGAACTATGATAACTCAAGAAGAAAAGTTGTGATTTTTGAGCACCACAACTATACTTAAATATGGGGAAAAAAGTTTGTTGTGTGATGTGAAATATGTAAGAAAAGATTGTTGGATATGTTGAATTATTTAAGGAAGGTTTGTAGTCTTACTTTATTCATTTATGAAGTTTTGTTTCTCCATTTATCCCAAATCAAATTTATTGTTATTATATTTAAATTATAAGTATTTTTCTTAAATACTACAGTTTTTATTTTGATAGTTTTAAACAATAAATAAGAATTTTAATTTAAAAAGTATATATAACGAATTTTCGGATTTTTATATTCTATAAATGCAATGTATTACAAATATTGATAACTACATTCGCCAGTGCATTTTGAATTAAAATTACAATTTCCTCTAATATATATGAAACATGAATCATGTTAATTTAGGAGAAGATTTTGTTATTTTTAGAATAACATCAATATTTATTTAAGTGAAAAAATATTTTTGTGTAATGTTAAATATTTAAGTAAAGTTTGTTTGATATATTGGAATATTTAAGGAACGTCAGCAGTTTTTTTAATACATTTAGAGTTTTAATTCTTAAATTACCTCTTATCAAATTTATGGTTATTATTTTTAAATTTGAAGTAAATTTATTAATTAATAAAAAATTTTATTTTCATAATTATTAAATGATAAAATTTAATTTAGATTTATAATGTAGATCTAAGGAATTTGTTATATCTTATATTCTATAAGAATAAATTACTACAAATCTTTTAAATGATCTACGCAAGTGTGTTTTAAATGAGTTCATTATGCCTTACTTTAATATGGATATTATTATTAACAACATTTTCGTTTAAGCTTAAGGTAAAAACCCTATAACATCTTAATATAGACTAATATACTATCCATACAATATCAAAAACATAGAGCAAGATTTATGCAAGAAACAATATAAAAAAGTTAAAATTTTAAATTTTTTTTTACGAATTGTCATTCAATTTTATCTCCTACTATACATTAATAAGAATATGTGTTAAAATAATACATAAATCCAAAACCTTTTGAAATTTCCCTACGTTTCTTCATTTGTCTAAGTGGATTTCCAAAGGCTTTTGATTTATGAACTATGATAACTCAAGAAGAAAAGTTGTGATTTTTGAGCACCACAACTATACTTAAATATGGGGAAAAAAGTTTGTTGTGTGATGTGAAATATGTAAGAAAAGATTGTTGGATATGTTGAATTATTTAAGGAAGGTTTGTAGTCTTACTTTATTCATTTATGAAGTTTTGTTTCTCCATTTATCCCAAATCAAATTTATTGTTATTATATTTAAATTATAAGTATTTTTCTTAAATACTACAGTTTTTATTTTGATAGTTTTAAACAATAAATAAGAATTTTAATTTAAAAAGTATATATAACGAATTTTCGGATTTTTATATTCTATAAATGCAATGTATTACAAATATTGATAACTACATTCGCCAGTGCATTTTGAATTAAAATTACAATTTCCTCTAATATATATGAAACATGAATCATGTTAATTTAGGAGAAGATTTTGTTATTTTTAGAATAACATCAATATTTATTTAAGTGAAAAAATATTTTTGTGTAATGTTAAATATTTAAGTAAAGTTTGTTTGATATATTGGAATATTTAAGGAACGTCAGCAATTTTTTTAATACATTTAGAGTTTTAATTCTTAAATTACCTCTTATCAAATTTATGGTTATTATTTTTAAATTTGAAGTAAATTTATTAATTAATAAAAAATTTTATTTTCATAATTATTAAATGATAAAATTTAATTTAGATTTATAATGTAGATCTAAGGAATTTGTTATATCTTATATTCTATAAGAATAAATTACTACAAATCTTTTAAATGATCTACGCAAGTGTGTTTTAAATGAGTTCATTATGCCTTACTTTAATATGGATATTATTATTAACAACATTTTCGTTTAAGCTTAAGGTAAAAACCCTATAACATCATAATATAGACTAATATACTATCCATACAATATCAAAAACATAGAGCAAGATTTATGCAAGAAACAATATAAAAAAGTTAAAATTTTAAATTTTTTTTTACGAATTGTCATTCAATTTTATCTCCTACTATACATTAATAAGAATATGTGTTAAAATAATACATAAATCCAAAACCTTTTGAAATTTCCCTACGTTTCTTCATTTGTCTAAGTGGATTTCCAAAGGCTTTTGATTTATGAACTATGATAACTCAAGAAGAAAAGTTGTGATTTTTGAGCACCACAACTATACTTAAATATGGGGAAAAAAGTTTGTTGTGTGATGTGAAATATGTAAGAAAAGATTGTTGGATATGTTGAATTATTTAAGGAAGGTTTGTAGTCTTACTTTATTCATTTATGAAGTTTTGTTTCTCCATTTATCCCAAATCAAATTTATTGTTATTATATTTAAATTATAAGTATTTTTCTTAAATACTACAGTTTTTATTTTGATAGTTTTAAACAATAAATAAGAATTTTAATTTAAAAAGTATATATAACGAATTTTCGGATTTTTATATTCTATAAATGCAATGTATTACAAATATTGATAACTACATTCGCCAGTGCATTTTGAATTAAAATTACAATTTCCTCTAATATATATGAAACATGAATCATGTTAATTTAGGAGAAGATTTTGTTATTTTTAGAATAACATCAATATTTATTTAAGTGAAAAAATATTTTTGTGTAATGTTAAATATTTAAGTAAAGTTTGTTTGATATATTGGAATATTTAAGGAACGTCAGCAGTTTTTTTAATACATTTAGAGTTTTAATTCTTAAATTACCTCTTATCAAATTTATGGTTATTATTTTTAAATTTGAAGTAAATTTATTAATTAATAAAAAATTTTATTTTCATAATTATTAAATGATAAAATTTAATTTAGATTTATAATGTAGATCTAAGGAATTTGTTATATCTTATATTCTATAAGAATAAATTACTACAAATCTTTTAAATGATCTACGCAAGTGTGTTTTAAATGAGTTCATTATGCCTTACTTTAATATGGATATTATTATTAACAACTTTTTCGTTTAAGCTTAAGGTAAAAACCCTATAACATCATAATATAGACTAATATACTATCCATACAATATCAAAAACATAGAGCAAGATTTATGCAAGAAACAATATAAAAAAGTTAAAATTTTAAATTTTTTTTTACGAATTGTCATTCAATTTTATCTCCTACTATACATTAATAAGAATATGTGTTAAAATAATACATAAATCCAAAACCTTTTGAAATTTCCCTACGTTTCTTCATTTGTCTAAGTGGATTTCAAAAGGCTTTTGATTTATGAACTATGATAACTCAAGAAGAAAAGTTGTGATTTTTGAGCACCACAACTATACTTAAATATGGGGAAAAAAGTTTGTTGTGTGATGTGAAATATGTAAGAAAAGATTGTTGGATATGTTGAATTATTTAAGGAAGGTTTGTAGTCTTACTTTATTCATTTATGAAGTTTTGTTTCTCCATTTATCCCAAATCAAATTTATTGTTATTATATTTAAATTATAAGTATTTTTCTTAAATACTACAGTTTTTATTTTGATAGTTTTAAACAATAAATAAGAATTTTAATTTAAAAAGTATATATAATGAATTTTCTGATTTTTATATTCTATAAATGCAATGTATTACAAATATTGATAACTACATTCGCCAGTGCATTTTGAATTAAAATTACAATTTCCTCTAACATATATGAAACATGAATCATGTTAATTTAGGAGAAGATTTTGTTATTTTTAGAATAACATCAATATTTATTTAAGTGAAAAAATATTTTTGTGTAATGTTAAATATTTAAGTAAAGTTTGTTTGATATTTTGGAATATTTAAGGAACGTCAGCAGTTTTTTTAATACATTTAGAGTTTTAATTCTTAAATTACCTCTTATCAAATTTATGGTTATTATTTTTAAATTTGAAGTAAATTTATTAATTAATAAAAAAAATTATTTTCATAATTATTAAATGATAAAATATAATTTAGATTTATAATGTAGATCTAAGGAATTTGTTATATCTTATATTCTATAAAAATAAATTACTACAAATCTTTTAAATGATCTACGCAAGTGTGTTTTAAATGAGTTCATTATGCCTTACTTTAATATGGATATTATTATTAACAACTTTTTCGTTTAAGCTTAAGGTAAAAACCCTATAACATCATAATATAGACTAATATACTATCCATACAATATCAAAAACATAGAGCAAGATTTATGCAAGAAACAAAATAAAAAAGTTAAAATTTTAAATTTTTTTTTACGAATTGTCATTCAATTTTATCTCCTACTATACATTAATAAGAATATGTGTTAAAATAATACATAAATCCAAAACCTTTTGAAATTTCCCTACGTTTCTTCATTTGTCTAAGTGGATTTCAAAAGGCTTTTGATTTATGAACTATGATAACTCAAGAAGAAAAGTTGTGATTTTTGAGCACCACAACTATACTTAAATATGGGGAAAAAAGTTTGTTGTGTAATGTGAAATATGTAAGAAAAGATTGTTGGATATGTTGAATTATTTAAGGAAGGTTTGTAGTCTTACTTTATTCATTTATGAAGTTTTGTTTCTCCATTTATCCCAAATCATATTTATTGTTATTATATTTAAATTATAAGTATTTTTCTTAAATACTACAGTTTTTATTTTGATAGTTTTAAACAATAAATAAGAATTTTAATTTAAAAAGTATATATAACGAATTTTCTGATTTTTATATTCTATAAATGCAATGTATTACAAATATTGATAACTACATTCGCCAGTGCATTTTGAATTAAAATTACAATTTCCTCTAACATATATGAAACATGAATCATGTTAATTTAGGAGAAGATTTTGTTATTTTTAGAATAACATCAATATTTATTTAAGTGAAAAAATATTTTTGTGTAATGTTAAATATTTAAGTAAAGTTTGTTTGATATATTGGAATATTTAAGGAACGTCAGCAGTTTTTTTTAATACATTTAGAGTTTTAATTCTTAAATTACCTCTTATCAAATTTATGGTTATTATTTTTAAATTTGATGTAAATTTGTTAATTAATAAAAAAATTTATTTTCATAGTTATTAAATGATAAAATTTAATTTAGATTTATAATGTAGATCTAAGGAATTTGTTATATCTTATATTCTATAAAAATAAATTACTTCAAATCTTTTAAATGATCTACGCAAGTGTGTTTTAAATGAGTTCATTATGCCTTACTTTAATATGGATATTATTATTAACAACTTTTTCGTTTAAGCTTAAGGTAAAAACCCTATAACATCATAATATAGACTAATATACTATCCATACAATATCAAAAACATAGAGCAAGATTTATGCAAGAAACAAAATAAAAAAGTTAAAATTTTAAAATTTTTTTTACGAATTGTCATTCAATTTTATCTCCTACTATACATTAATAAGAATATGTGTTAAAATAATACATAAATCCAAAACCTTTTGAAATTTCCCTACGTTTCTTCATTTGTCTAAGTGGATTTCAAAAGGCTTTGGATTTATGAACTATGATAACTCAAGAAGAAAAGTTGTGATTTTTGAGCACCACAACTATACTTAAATATGGGGAAAAAAGTTTGTTGTGTGATGTGAAATATGTAAGAAAAGATTGTTGGATATGTTGAATTATTTAAGGAAGGTTTGTAGTCTTACTTTATTCATTTATGAAGTTTTGTTTCTCCATTTATCCCAAATCAAATTTATTGTTATTATATTTAAATTATAAGTATTTTTCTTAAATACTACAGTTTTTATTTTGATAATTTTAAACAATAAATAAGAATTTAAATTTAAAAAGTATATATAACGAATTTTCTGATTTTTATATTCTATAAATGCAATGTATTACAAATATTGATAACTACATTCGCCAGTGCATTTTGAATTAAAATTACAATTTCCTCTAATATATATGAAACATGAATCATGATAATTTAGGAGAAGATTTTGTTATTTTTAGAATAACATCAATATTTATTTAAGTGAAAAAATATTTTTGTGTAATGTTAAATATTTAAGTAAAGTTTGTTTGATATATTGGAATATTTAAGGAACGTCAGCAGTTTTTTTTAATACATTTAGAGTTTTAATTCTTAAATTACCTCTTATCAAATTTATGGTTATTATTTTTAAATTTGATGTAAATTTGTTAATTAATAAAAAAATTTATTTTCATAGTTATTAAATGATAAAATTTAATTTAGATTTATAAGGTAGATCTAAGGAATTTGTTATATCTTATATTCTATAAAAATAAATTACTTCAAATCTTTTAAATGATCTACGCAAGTGTGTTTTAAATGAGTTCATTATGCCTTACTTTAATATGGATATTATTATTAACAACTTTTTCGTTTAAGCTTAAGGTAAAAACCCTATAACATCATAATATAGACTAATATACTATCCATACAATATCAAAAACATAGAGCAAGATTTATGCAAGAAACAAAATAAAAAAGTTAAAATTTTAAAATTTTTTTTACGAATTGTCATTCAATTTTATCTCCTACTATACATTAATAAGAATATGTGTTAAAATAATACATAAATCCAAAACCTTTTGAAATTTCCCTACGTTTCTTCATTTGTCTAAGTGGATTTCAAAAGGCTTTGGATTTATGAATTATGATAACTCAAGAAGAAAAGTTGTGATTTTTGAGCACCACAACTATACTTAAATATGGGGAAAAAAGTTTGTTGTGTGATGTGAAATATGTAAGAAAAGATTGTTGGATATGTTGAATTATTTAAGGAAGGTTTGTAGTCTTACTTTATTCATTTATGAAGTTTTGTTTCTCCATTTATCCCAAATCAAATTTATTGTTATTATATTTAAATTATAATTATTTTTCTTAAATACTACAGTTTTTATTTTGATAGTTTTAAACAATAAATAAGAATTTTAATTTAAAAAGTATATATAACCAATTTTCTGATTTTTATATTCTATAAATGCAATGTATTACAAATAATGATAACTACATTCGCCAGTGCATTTTGAATTAAAATTACAATTTCCTCTAATATATATGAAACATGAATCATGATAATTTAGGAGAAGATTTTGTTATTTTTAGATTAACATCAATATTTATTTAAGTGAAAAAATATTTTTGTGTAATGTTAAATATTTAAGTAAAGTTTGTTTGATATATTGGAATATTTAAGGAACGTCAGCAGTTTTTTTTAATACATTTAGAGTTTTAATTCTTAAATTACCTCTTATCAAATTTATGGTTATTATTTTTAAATTTGAAGTAAATTTATTAATTAATAAAAAAATTTATTTTCATAATTATTAAATGATAAAATTTAATTTAGATTTATAATGTAGATCTAAGGAATTTGTTATATCTTATATTCTATAAAAATAAATTACTACAAATCTTTTAAATGATCTACGCAAGTGTGTTTTAAATGAGTTCATTATGCCTTACTTTAATATGGATATTATTATTAACAACTTTTTCGTTTAAGCTTAAGGTAAAAACCCTATAACATCATAATATAGACTAATATACTATCCATACAATATCAAAAACATAGAGCAAGATTTATGCAAGAAACAAAATAAAAAAGTTAAAATTTTAAATTTTTTTTTACGAATTGTCATTCAATTTTATCTCCTACTATACATTAATAAGAATATGTGTTAAAATAATACATAAATCCAAAACCTTTTGAAATTTCCCTACGTTTCTTCATTTGTCTAAGTGGATTTCAAAAGACTTTTGATTTATGAACTATGATAACTCAAGAAGAAAAGTTGTGATTTTTGAGCACCACAACTATACTTAAATAAGGGGCAAAAAGTTTGTTGTGTGATGTGAAATACGTATGAAAAGATTGTTGGACATGTTGAATTATTTAAGGAAGGTTTGTAGTCTTACTTTCTTCATTTATGAAGTTTTGTTTCTCCATTTATCTCAAATCAAATTTATTGTTATTATATTTAAATTATAAGTATTTTTCTTAAATACTACAGTTTTTATTTTGATAGTTTTAAACAATAAATAAGAATTTTAATTTAAAAAGTATATATAACGAATTTTATGATTTTTATATTCTATAAATGCAATGTATTACAAATAATGATAACTACATTCGCCAGTGCATTTTGAATTAAAATTACAATTTCCTCTAATATATATGAAACATGAATCATGATAATTTAGGAGAAGATTTTGTTATTTTTAGAATAACATCAATATTTATTTAAGTGAAAAAATATTTTTGTGTAATGTTAAATATTTAAGTAAAGTTTGTTTGATATATTGGAATATTTAAGGAACGTCAGCAGTTTTTTTAATACATTTAGAGTTTTAATTCTTAAATTACCTCTTATCAAATTTATGGTTATTACTTTTAAATTTGAAGTAAATTTATTAATTAATAAAAAAATTTATTTTCATAATTCTTAAATGATAAAATATAATTTAGATTTATAATGTAGATCTAAGGAATTTGTTATATCTTATATTCTATAAAAATAAATTACTACAAATCTTTTAAATGATCTACGCAAGTGTGTTTTAAATGAATTCATTATGCCTTACTTTAATATGGATATTATTATTAACAACTTTTTCGTTTAAGCTTAAGGTAAAAACCCTATAACATCATAATATAGACTAATATACTATCCATACAATATCAAAAACATAGAGCAAGATTTATGCAAGAAACAAAATAAAAAAGTTAAAATTTTAAATTTTTTTTTACGAATTGTCATTCAATTTTATCTCCTACTATACATTAATAAGAATATGTGTTAAAATAATACATAAATCCAAAACCTTTTGAAATTTCCCTACGTTTCTTCATTTGTCTAAGTGGATTTCAAAAGGCTTTGGATTTATGAACTATGATAACTCAAGAAGAAAAGTGGTGATTTTTTAGCACCACAACTATACTTAAATATGGGGAAAAAAGTTTGTTGTGTGATGTGAAATATGTAAGAAAAGATTGTTGGATATGTTGAATTATTTAAGGAAGGTTTGTAGTCTTACTTTATTCATTTATGAAGTTTTGTTTCTCCATTTATCCCAAATCAAATTTATTGTTATTATATTTAAATTATAAGTATTTTTCTTAAATACTACAGTTTTTATTTTGATAGTTTTAAACAATAAATAAGAATTTTAATTTAAAAAGTATATATAACGAATTTTCTGATTTTTATATTCTATAAATGCAATGTATTACAAATATTGATAACTACATTCGCCAGTGCATTTTGAATTAAAATTACAATTTCCTCTAATATATATGAAACATGAATCATGATAATTTAGGAGAAGATTTTGTTATTTTTAGACTAACATCAATATTTATTTAAGTGAAAAAATATTTTTGTGTAATGTTAAATATTTAAGTAAAGTTTGTTTGATATATTGGAATATTTAAGGAACGTCAGCAGTTTTTTTAATACATTTAGAGTTTTAATTCTTAAATTACCTCTTATCAAATTTATGGTTATTATTTTTAAATTTGAAGTAAATTTATTAATTAATAAAAAAAATTATTTTCATAATTATTAAATGATAAAATATAATTTAGATTTATAATGTAGATCTAAGGAATTTGTTATATCTTATATTCTATAAAAATAAATTACTACAAATCTTTTAAATGATCTACGCAAGTGTGTTTTAAATGAGTTCATTATGCCTTACTTTAATATGGATATTATTATTAACAACTTTTTCGTTTAAGCTTAAGGTAAAAACCCTATAACATCATAATATAGACTAATATACTATCCATACAATATCAAAAACATAGAGCAAGATTTATGCAAGAAACAAAATAAAAAAGTTAAAATTTTAAATTTTTTTTTACGAATTGTCATTCAATTTTATCTCCTACTATACATTAATAAGAATATGTGTTAAAATAATACATAAATCCAAAACCTTTTGAAATTTCCCTACGTTTCTTCATTTGTCTAAGTGGATTTCAAAAGGCTTTTGATTTATGAACTATGATAACTCAAGAAGAAAAGTTGTGATTTTTGAGCACCACAACTATACTTAAATATGGGGAAAAAAGTTTGTTGTGTGATGTGAAATATGTAAGAAAAGATTGTTGGATATGTTGAATTATTTAAGGAAGGTTTGTAGTCTTACTTTATTCATTTATGAAGTTTTGTTTCTCCATTTATCCCAAATCAAATTTATTGTTATTATATTTAAATTATAAGTATTTTTCTTAAATACTACAGTTTTTATTTTGATAGTTTTAAACAATAAATAAGAATTTTAATTTAAAAAGTATATATAACGAATTTTCTGATTTTTATATTCTATAAATGCAATGTATTACAAATATTGATAACTACATTCGCCAATGCATTTTGAATTAAAATTACAATTTCCTCTAATATATATGAAACATGAATCATGATAATTTAGGAGAAGATTTTGTTATTTTTAGAATACCATCAATATTTATTTAAGTGAACAAATATTTTTGTGTAATGTTAAATATTTAAGTAAAGTTTGTTTGATATATTGGAATATTTAAGGAACGTCAGCAGTTTTTTTAATACATTTAGAGTTTTAATTCTTAAATTACCTCTTATCAAATTTATGGTTATTATTTTTAAATTTGAAGTAAATTTATTAATTAATAAAAAAATTTATTTTCATAATTATTAAATGATAAAATTTAATTTAGATTTATAATGTAGATCTAAGGAATTTGTTATATCTTATATTCTATAAAAATAAATTACTACAAATCTTTTAAATGATCTACGCAAGTGTGTTTTAAATGAGTTCATTATGCCTTACTTTAATATGGATATTATTATTAACAACTTTTTCGTTTAAGCTTAAGGTAAAAACCCTATAACATCATAATATAGACTAATATACTATCCATACAATATCAAAAACATAGAGCAAGATTTATGCAAGAAACAAAATAAAAAAGTTAAAATTTTAAATTTTTTTTTTACGAATTGTCATTCAATTTTATCTCCTACTATACATTAATAAGAATATGTGTTAAAATAATACATAAATCCAAAACCTTTTGAAATTTCCCTACGTTTCTTCATTTGTCTAAGTGGATTTCAAAAGGCTTTGGATTTATGAACTATGATAACTCAAGAAGAAAAGTTGTGATTTTTTAGCACCACAACTATACTTAAATATGGGGAAAAAAGTTTGTTGTGTGATGTGAAATATGTAAGAAAAGATTGTTGGATATGTTGAATTATTTAAGGAAGGTTTGTAGTCTTACTTTATTCATTTATGAAGTTTTGTTTCTCCATTTATCCCAAATCAAATTTATTGTTATTATATTTAAATTATAAGTATTTTTCTTAAATACTACAGTTTTTATTTTGATAGTTTTAAACAATAAATAAGAATTTTAATTTAAAAAGTATATATAACGAATTTTCTGATTTTTATATTCTATAAATGCAATGTATTACAAATATTGATAACTACATTCGCCAGTGCATTTTGAATTAAAATTACAATTTCCTCTAATATATATGAAACATGAATCATGATAATTTAGGAGAAGATTTTGTTATTTTTAGAATACCATCAATATTTATTTAAGTGAAAAAATATTTTTGTGTAATGTTAAATATTTAAGTAAAGTTTGTTTGATATATTGGAATATTTAAGGAACGTCAGCAGTTTTTTTAATACATTTAGAGTTTTAATTCTTAAATTACCTCTTATCAAATTTATGGTTATTATTTTTAAATTTGAAGTAAATTTATTAATTAATAAAAAAATTTATTTTCATAATTATTAAATGATAAAATTTAATTTAGATTTATAATGTAGATCTAAGGAATTTGTTATATCTTATATTCTATAAAAATAAATTACTACAAATCTTTTAAATGATCTACGCAAGTGTGTTTTAAATGAGTTCATTATGCCTTACTTTAATATGGATATTATTATTAACAACTTTTTCGTTTAAGCTTAAGGTAAAAACCCTATAACATCATAATATAGACTAATATACTATCCATACAATATCAAAAACATAGAGCAAGATTTATGCAAGAAACAAAATAAAAAAGTTAAAATTTTAAATTTTTTTTTACGAATTGTCATTCAATTTTATCTCCTACTATACATTAATAAGAATATGTGTTAAAATAATACATAAATCCAAAACCTTTTGAAATTTCCCTACGTTTCTTCATTTGTCTAAGTGGATTTCAAAAGGCTTTGGATTTATGAACTATGATAACTCAAGAAGAAAAGTTGTGATTTTTTAGCACCACAACTATACTTAAATATGGGGAAAAAAGTTTGTTGTGTGATGTGAAATATGTAAGAAAAGATTGTTGGATATGTTGAATTATTTAAGGAAGGTTTGTAGTCTTACTTTATTCATTTATGAAGTTTTGTTTCTCCATTTATCCCAAATCAAATTTATTGTTATTATATTTAAATTATAAGTATTTTTCTTAAATACTACAGTTTTTATTTTGATAGTTTTAAACAATAAATAAGAATTTTAATTTAAAAAGTATATATAACGAATTTTCTGATTTTTATATTCTATAAATGCAATGTATTACAAATATTGATAACTACATTCGCCAGTGCATTTTGAATAAAAATTACAATTTCCTCTAATATATATGAAACATGAATCATGATAATTTAGGAGAAGATTTTGTTATTTTTAGAATAACATCAATATTTATTTAAGTGAAAAAATATTTTTGTGTAATGTTAAATATTTAAGTAAAGTTTGTCTGATATATTGGAATATTTAAGGAACGTCAGCAGTTTTTTTAATACATTTAGAGTTTTAATTCTTAAATTACCTCTTATCAAATTTATGGTTATTATTTTTAAATTTGAAGTAAATTTATTAATTAATAAAAAAAATTATTTTCATAATTATTAAATGATAAAATATAATTTAGATTTATAATGTAGATCTAAGGAATTTGTTATATCTTATATTCTATAAAAATAAATTACTACAAATCTTTTAAATGATCTACGCAAGTGTGTTTTAAATGAGTTCATTATGCCTTACTTTAATATGGATATTATTATTAACAACTTTTTCGTTTAAGCTTAAGGTAAAAACCCTATAACATCATAATATAGACTAATATACTATCCATACAATATCAAAAACATAGAGCAAGATTTATGCAAGAAACAAAATAAAAAAGTTAAAATTTTAAATTTTTTTTTACGAATTGTCATTCAATTTTATCTCCTACTATACATTAATAAGAATATGTGTTAAAATAATACATAAATCCAAAACCTTTTGAAATTTCCCTACGTTTCTTCATTTGTCTAAGTGGATTTCAAAAGGCTTTGGATTTATGAACTATGATAACTCAAGAAGAAAAGTTGTGATTTTTTAGCACCACAACTATACTTAAATATGGGGAAAAAAGTTTGTTGTGTGATGTGAAATATGTAAGAAAAGATTGTTGGATATGTTGAATTATTTAAGGAAGGTTTGTAGTCTTACTTTATTCATTTATGAAGTTTTGTTTCTCCATTTATCCCAAATCAAATTTATTGTTATTATATTTAAATTATAAGTATTTTTCTTAAATACTACAGTTTTTATTTTGATAGTTTTAAACAATAAATAAGAATTTTAATTTAAAAAGTATATATAACGAATTTTCTGATTTTTATATTCTATAAATGCAATGTATTACAAATATTGATAACTACATTCGCCAGTGCATTTTGAATAAAAATTACAATTTCCTCTAATATATATGAAACATGAATCATGATAATTTAGGAGAAGATTTTGTTATTTTTAGAATAACATCAATATTTATTTAAGTGAAAAAATATTTTTGTGTAATGTTAAATATTTAAGTAAAGTTTGTCTGATATATTGGAATATTTAAGGAACGTCAGCAGTTTTTTTAATACATTTAGAGTTTTAATTCTTAAATTACCTCTTATCAAATTTATGGTTATTATTTTTAAATTTGAAGTAAATTTATTAATTAATAAAAAAAATTATTTTCATAATTATTAAATGATAAAATATAATTTAGATTTATAATGTAGATCTAAGGAATTTGTTATATCTTATATTCTATAAAAATAAATTACTACAAATCTTTTAAATGATCTACGCAAGTGTGTTTTAAATGACTTCATTATGCCTTACTTTAATATGGATGTTATTATTAACAACTTTTTCGTTTAAGCTTAAGGTAAAAACCCTATAACATCATAATATAGACTAATATACTATCCATACAATATCAAAAACATAGAGCAAGATTTATGCAAGAAACAAAATAAAAAAGTTAAAATTTTAAATTTTTTTTTACGAATTGTCATTCAATTTTATCTCCTACTATACATTAATAAGAATATGTGTTAAAATAATACATAAATCCAAAACCTTTTGAAATTTCCCTACGTCTCTTCATTTGTCTAAGTGGATTTCAAAAGGCTTTTGATTTACGAACTATGATAACTCAAGAAGAAAAGTTGTGATTTTTTAGCACCACAACTATACTTAAATATGGGGAAAAAAGTTTGTTGTGTGATGTGAAATATGTAAGAAAAGATTGTTGGATATGTTGAATTATTTAAGGAAGGTTTGTAGTCTTACTTTATTCATTTATGAAGTTTTGTTTCTCCATTTATCCCAAATCAAATTTATTGTTATTATATTTAAATTATAAGTATTTTTCTTAAATACTACAGTTTTTATTTTGATAGTTTTAAACAATAAATAAGAATTTTAATTTAAAAAGTATATATAACGAATTTTCTGATTTTTATATTCTATAAATGCAATGTATTACAAATATTGATAACTACATTCGCCAGTGCATTTTGAATTAAAATTACAATTTCCTCTAATATATATGAAACATGAATCATGATAATTTAGGAGAAGATTTTGTTATTTTTAGACTAACATCAATATTTATTTAAGTGAAAAAATATTTTTGTGTAATGTTAAATATTTAAGTAAAGTTTGTTTGATATATTGGAATATTTAAGGAACGTCAGCAGTTTTTTTAATACATTTAGAGTTTTAATTCTTAAATTACCTCTTATCAAATTTATGGTTATTATTTTTAAATTTGAAGTAAATTTATTAATTAATAAAAAAAATTATTTTCATAATTATTAAATGATAAAATATAATTTAGATTTATAATGTAGATCTAAGGAATTTGTTATATCTTATATTCTATAAAAATAAATTACTACAAATCTTTTAAATGATCTACGCAAGTGTGTTTTAAATGAGTTCATTATGCCTTACTTTAATATGGATATTATTATTAACAACTTTTTCGTTTAAGCTTAAGGTAAAAACCCTATAACATCATAATATAGACTAATATACTATCCATACAATATCAAAAACATAGAGCAAGATTTATGCAAGAAACAAAATAAAAAAGTTAAAATTTTAAATTTTTTTTTACGAATTGTCATTCAATTTTATCTCCTACTATACATTAATAAGAATATGTGTTAAAATAATACATAAATCCAAAACCTTTTGAAATTTCCCTACGTCTCTTCATTTGTCTAAGTGGATTTCAAAAGGCTTTTGATTTACGAACTATGATAACTCAAGAAGAAAAGTTGTGATTTTTTAGCACCACAACTATACTTAAATATGGGGAAAAAAGTTTGTTGTGTGATGTGAAATATGTAAGAAAAGATTGTTGGATATGTTGAATTATTTAAGGAAGGTTTGTAGTCTTACTTTATTCATTTATGAAGTTTTGTTTCTCCATTTATCCCAAATCAAATTTATTGTTATTATATTTAAATTATAAGTATTTTTCTTAAATACTACAGTTTTTATTTTGATAGTTTTAAACAATAAATAAGAATTTTAATTTAAAAAGTATATATAACGAATTTTCTGATTTTTATATTCTATAAATGCAATGTATTACAAATATTGATAACTACATTCGCCAGTGCATTTTGAATTAAAATTACAATTTCCTCTAATATATATGAAACATGAATCATGATAATTTAGGAGAAGATTTTGTTATTTTTAGACTAACATCAATATTTATTTAAGTGAAAAAATATTTTTGTGTAATGTTAAATATTTAAGTAAAGTTTGTTTGATATATTGGAATATTTAAGGAACGTCAGCAGTTTTTTTAATACATTTAGAGTTTTAATTCTTAAATTACCTCTTATCAAATTTATGGTTATTATTTTTAAATTTGAAGTAAATTTATTAATTAATAAAAAAAATTATTTTCATAATTATTAAATGATAAAATATAATTTAGATTTATAATGTAGATCTAAGGAATTTGTTATATCTTATATTCTATAAAAATAAATTACTACAAATCTTTTAAATGATCTACGCAAGTGTGTTTTAAATGAGTTCATTATGCCTTACTTTAATATGGATATTATTATTAACAACTTTTTCGTTTAAGCTTAAGGTAAAAACCCTATAACATCATAATATAGACTAATATACTATCCATACAATATCAAAAACATAGAGCAAGATTTATGCAAGAAACAAAATAAAAAAGTTAAAATTTTAAATTTTTTTTTACGAATTGTCATTCAATTTTATCTCCTACTATACATTAATAAGAATATGTGTTAAAATAATACATAAATCCAAAACCTTTTGAAATTTCCCTACGTTTCTTCATTTGTCTAAGTGGATTTCAAAAGGCTTTTGATTTATGAACTATGATAACTCAAGAAGAAAAGTTGTGATTTTTGAGCACCACAACTATACTTAAATATGGGGAAAAAAGTTTGTTGTGTGATGTGAAATATGTAAGAAAAGATTGTTGGATATGTTGAATTATTTAAGGAAGGTTTGTAGTCTTACTTTATTCATTTATGAAGTTTTGTTTCTCCATTTATCCCAAATCAAATTTATTGTTATTATATTTAAATTATAAGTATTTTTCTTAAATACTACAGTTTTTATTTTGATAGTTTTAAACAATAAATAAGAATTTTAATTTAAAAAGTATATATAACGAATTTTCTGATTTTTATATTCTATAAATGCAATGTATTACAAATATTGATAACTACATTTGCCAGTGCATTTTGAATTAAAATTACAATTTCCTCTAATATATATGAAACATGAATCATGATAATTTAGGAGAAGATTTTGTTATTTTTAGAATAACATCAATATTTATTTAAGTGAAAAAATATTTTTGTGTAATGTTAAATATTTAAGTAAAGTTTGTTTGATATATTGGAATATTTAAGGAACGTCAGCAGTTTTTTTAATACATTTAGAGTTTTAATTCTTAAATTACCTCTTATCAAATTTATGGTTATTATTTTTAAATTTGAAGTAAATTTATTAATTAATAAAAAAAATTATTTTCATAATTATTAAATGATAAAATATAATTTAGATTTATAATGTAGATCTAAGGAATTTGTTATATCTTATATTCTATAAAAATAAATTACTACAAATCTTTTAAATGATCTACGCAAGTGTGTTTTAAATGAGTTCATTATGCCTTACTTTAATATGGATGTTATTATTAACAACTTTTTCGTTTAAGCTTAAGGTAAAAACCCTATAACATCATAATATAGACTAATATACTATCCATACAATATCAAAAACATAGAGCAAGATTTATGCAAGAAACAAAATAAAAAAGTTAAAATTTTAAATTTTTTTTTACGAATTGTCATTCAATTTTATCTCCTACTATACATTAATAAGAATATGTGTTAAAATAATACATAAATCCAAAACCTTTTGAAATTTCCCTACGTTTCTTCATTTGTCTAAGTGGATTTCAAAAGGCTTTTGATTTACGAACTATGATAACTCAAGAAGAAAAGTTGTGATTTTTTAGCACCACAACTATACTTAAATATGGGGAAAAAAGTTTGTTGTGTGATGTGAAATATGTAAGAAAAGATTGTTGGATATGTTGAATTATTTAAGGAAGGTTTGTAGTCTTACTTTATTCATTTATGAAGTTTTGTTTCTCCATTTATCCCAAATCAAATTTATTGTTATTATATTTAAATTATAAGTATTTTTCTTAAATACTACAGTTTTTATTTTGATAGTTTTAAACAATAAATAAGAATTTTAATTTAAAAAGTATATATAACGAATTTTCTGATTTTTATATTCTATAAATGCAATGTATTACAAATATTGATAACTACATTCGCCAGTGCATTTTGAATTAAAATTACAATTTCCTCTAATATATATGAAACATGAATCATGATAATTTAGGAGAAGATTTTGTTATTTTTAGACTAACATCAATATTTATTTAAGTGAAAAAATATTTTTGTGTAATGTTAAATATTTAAGTAAAGTTTGTTTGATATATTGGAATATTTAAGGAACGTCAGCAGTTTTTTTAATACATTTAGAGTTTTAATTCTTAAATTACCTCTTATCAAATTTATGGTTATTATTTTTAAATTTGAAGTAAATTTATTAATTAATAAAAAAAATTATTTTCATAATTATTAAATGATAAAATATAATTTAGATTTATAATGTAGATCTAAGGAATTTGTTATATCTTATATTCTATAAAAATAAATTACTACAAATCTTTTAAATGATCTACGCAAGTGTGTTTTAAATGAGTTCATTATGCCTTACTTTAATATGGATATTATTATTAACAACTTTTTCGTTTAAGCTTAAGGTAAAAACCCTATAACATCATAATATAGACTAATATACTATCCATACAATATCAAAAACATAGAGCAAGATTTATGCAAGAAACAAAATAAAAAAGTTAAAATTTTAAATTTTTTTTTACGAATTGTCATTCAATTTTATCTCCTACTATACATTAATAAGAATATGTGTTAAAATAATATATAAATCCAAAACCTTTTGAAATTTCCCTACGTTTCTTCATTTGTCTAAGTGGATTTCAAAAGGCTTTTGATTTATGAACTATGATAACTCAAGAAGAAAAGTTGTGATTTTTGAGCACCACAACTATACTTAAATATGGGGAAAAAAGTTTGTTGTGTGATGTGAAATATGTAAGAAAAGATTGTTGGATATGTTGAATTATTTAAGGAAGGTTTGTAGTCTTACTTTATTCATTTATGAAGTTTTGTTTCTCCATTTATCCCAAATCAAATTTATTGTTATTATATTTAAATTATAAGTATTTTTCTTAAATACTACAGTTTTTATTTTGATAGTTTTAAACAATAAATAAGAATTTTAATTTAAAAAGTATATATAACGAATTTTCTGATTTTTATATTCTATAAATGCAATGTATTACAAATATTGATAACTACATTCGCCAGTGCATTTTGAATTAAAATTACAATTTCCTCTAATATATATGAAACATGAATCATGATAATTTAGGAGAAGATTTTGTTATTTTTAGAATACCATCAATATTTATTTAAGTGAAAAAATATTTTTGTGTAATGTTAAATATTTAAGTAAAGTTTGTTTGATATATTGGAATATTTAAGGAACGTCAGCAGTTTTTTTAATACATTTAGAGTTTTAATTCTTAAATTACCTCTTATCAAATTTATGGTTATTATTTTTAAATTTGAAGTAAATTTATTAATTAATAAAAAAATTTATTTTCATAATTATTAAATGATAAAATTTAATTTAGATTTATAATGTAGATCTAAGGAATTTGTTATATCTTATATTCTATAAAAATAAATTACTACAAATCTTTTAAATGATCTACGCAAGTGTGTTTTAAATGAGTTCATTATGCCTTACTTTAATATGGATATTATTATTAACAACTTTTTCGTTTAAGCTTAAGGTAAAAACCCTATAACATCATAATATAGACTAATATACTATCCATACAATATCAAAAACATAGAGCAAGATTTATGCAAGAAACAAAATAAAAAAGTTAAAATTTTAAATTTTTTTTTACGAATTGTCATTCAATTTTATCTCCTACTATACATTAATAAGAATATGTGTTAAAATAATACATAAATCCAAAACCTTTTGAAATTTCCCTACGTTTCTTCATTTGTCTAAGTGGATTTCAAAAGGCTTTGAATTTACGAACTATGATAACTCAAGAAGAAAAGTTGTGATTTTTGAGCACCACAACTATACTTAAATATGGGGAAAAAAGTTTGTTGTGTGATGTGAAATATGTAAGAAAAGATTGTTGGATATGTTGAATTATTTAAGGAAGGTTTGTAGTCTTACTTTATTCATTTATGAAGTTTTGTTTCTCCATTTATCCCAAATCAAATTTATTGTTATTATATTTAAATTATAAGTATTTTTCTTAAATACTACAGTTTTTATTTTGATAGTTTTAAACAATAAATAAGAATTTTAATTTAAAAAGTATATATAACGAATTTTCTGATTTTTATATTCTATAAATACAATGTATTACAAATATTGATAACTACATTTGCCAGTGCATTTTGAATAAAAATTACAATTTCCTCTAATATATATGAAACATGAATCATGATAATTTAGGAGAAGATTTTGTTATTTTTAGAATACCATCAATATTTATTTAAGTGAAAAAATATTTTTGTGTAATGTTAAATATTTAAGTAAAGTTTGTTTGATATATTGGAATATTTAAGGAACGTCAGCAGTTTTTTTAATACATTTAGAGTTTTAATTCTTAAATTACCTCTTATCAAATTTATGGTTATTATTTTTAAATTTGAAGTAAATTTATTAATTAATAAAAAAATTTATTTTCATAATTATTAAATGATAAAATTTAATTTAGATTTATAATGTAGATCTAAGGAATTTGTTATATCTTATATTCTATAAAAATAAATTACTACAAATCTTTTAAATGATCTACGCAAGTGTGTTTTAAATGAGTTCATTATGCCTTACTTTAATATGGATATTATTATTAACAACTTTTTCGTTTAAGCTTAAGGTAAAAACCCTATAACATCATAATATAGACTAATATACTATCCATACAATATCAAAAACATAGAGCAAGATTTATGCAAGAAACAAAATAAACAAGTTAAAATTTTAATTTTTTTTTTACGAATTGTCATTCAATTTTATCTCCTACTATACATTAATAAGAATATGTGTTAAAATAATACATAAATCCAAAACCTTTTGAAATTTCCCTACGTTTCTTCATTTGTCTAAGTGGATTTCAAAAGGCTTTGGATTTATGAACTATGATAACTCAAGAAGAAAAGTTGTGATTTTTTAGCACCACAACTATACTTAAATATGGGGAAAAAAGTTTGTTGTGTGATGTGAAATATGTAAGAAAAGATTGTTGGATATGTTGAATTATTTAAGGAAGGTTTGTAGTCTTACTTTACTCATTTATGAAGTTTTGTTTCTCCATTTATCCCAAATCAAATTTATTGTTATTATATTTAAATTATAAGTATTTTTCTTAAATACTACAGTTTTTATTTTGATAGTTTTAAACAATAAATAAGAATTTTAATTTAAAAAGTATATATAACGAATTTTCTGATTTTTATATTCTATAAATGCAATGTATTACAAATATTGATAACTACATTCGCCAGTGCATTTTGAATAAAAATTACAATTTCCTCTAATATATATGAAACATGAATCATGATAATTTAGGAGAAGATTTTGTTATTTTTAGAATAACATCAATATTTATTTAAGTGAAAAAATATTTTTGTGTAATGTTAAATATTTAAGTAAAGTTTGTTTGATATATTGGAATATTTAAGGAACGTCAGCAGTTTTTTTAATACATTTAGAGTTTTAATTCTTAAATTACCTCTTATCAAATTTATGGTTATTATTTTTAAATTTGAAGTAAATTTATTAATTAATAAAAAAAATTATTTTCATAATTATTAAATGATAAAATATAATTTAGATTTATAATGTAGATCTAAGGAATTTGTTATATCTTATATTCTATAAAAATAAATTACTAGAAATCTTTTAAATGATTTACGCAAGTGTGTTTTAAATGAGTTCATTATGCCTTACTTTAATATGGATACTATTATTAACAACTTTTTCGTTTAAGCTTAAGGTAAAAACCCTATAACATCATAATATAGACTAATATACTATCCATACAATATCAAAAACATAGAGCAAGATTTATGCAAGAAACAAAATAAAAAAGTTAAAATTTTAAATTTTTTTTTACGAATTGTCATTCAGTTTTATCTCCTACTATACATTAATAAGAATATGTGTTAAAATAATACATAAATCCAAAACCTTTTGAAATTTCCCTACGTTTCTTCATTTGACTAAGTGGATTTCAAAAGGCTTTGGATTTATGAACTATGATAACTCAAGAAGAAAAGTTGTGATTTTTTAGCACCACAACTATACTTAAATATGGGGAAAAAAGTTTGTTGTGTGATGTGAAATATGTAAGAAAAGATTGTTGGATATGTTGAATTATTTAAGGAAGGTTTGTAGTCTTACTTTACTCATTTATGAAGTTTTGTTTCTCCATTTATCCCAAATCAAATTTATTGTTATTATATTTAAATTATAAGTATTTTTCTTAAATACTACAGTTTTTATTTTGATAGTTTTAAACAATAAATAAGAATTTTTATTTAAAAAGTATATATAACTAATTTTATGATTTTTATATTCTATAAATGCAATGTATTACAAATATTGATAACTACATTCGCCAGTGCATTTTGAATAAAAATTACAATTTCCTCTAATATATATGAAACATGAATCATGATAATTTAGGAGAAGATTTTGTTATTTTTAGAATAACATCAATATTTATTTAAGTGAAAAAATATTTTTGTGTAATTTTAAATATTTAAGTAAAGTTTGTTTGATATATTGGAATATTTAAGGAACGTCAACAGTTTTTTTAATACATTTAGAGTTTTAATTCTTAAATTACCTCTTATCAAATTTATGGTTATTATTTTTAAATTTGAAGTAAATTTATTAATTAATAAAAAAAATTATTTTCATAATTATTAAATGATAAAATATAATTTAGATTTATAATGTAGATCTAAGGAATTTGTTATATCTTATATTCTATAAAAATAAATTACTAGAAATCTTTTAAATGATCTACGCAAGTGTGTTTTAAATGAGTTCATTATGCCTTACTTTAATATGGATACTATTATTAACAACTTTTTCGTTTAAGCTTAAGGTAAAAACCCTATAACATCATAATATAGACTAATATACTATCCATACAATATCAAAAACATAGAGCAAGATTTATGCAAGAAACAAAATAAAAAAGTTAAAATTTTAAATTTTTTTTTACGAATTGTCATTCAGTTTTATCTCCTACTATACATTAATAAGAATATGTGTTAAAATAATACATAAATCCAAAACCTTTTGAAATTTCCCTACGTTTCTTCATTTGTCTAAGTGGATTTCAAAAGGCTTTGGATTTATGAACTATGATAACTCAAGAAGAAAAGTTGTGATTTTTTAGCACCACAACTATACTTAAATATGGGGAAAAAAGTTTGTTGTGTGATGTGAAATATGTAAGAAAAGATTGTTGGATATGTTGAATTATTTAAGGAAGGTTTGTAGTCTTACTTTACTCATTTATGAAGTTTTGTTTCTCCATTTATCCCAAATCAAATTTATTGTTATTATATTTAAATTATAAGTATTTTTCTTAAATACTACAGTTTTTATTTTGATAGTTTTAAACAATAAATAAGAATTTTTATTTAAAAAGTATATATAACGAATTTTATGATTTTTATATTCTATAAATGCAATGTATTACAAATATTGATAACTACATTCGCCAGTGCATTTTGAATAAAAATTACAATTTCCTCTAATATATATGAAACATGAATCATGATAATTTAGGAGAAGATTTTGTTATTTTTAGAATAACATCAATATTTATTTAAGTGAAAAAATATTTTTGTGTAATGTTAAATATTTAAGTAAAGTTTGTTTGATATATTGGAATATTTAAGGAACGTCAGCAGTTTTTTTAATACATTTAGAGTTTTAATTCTTAAATTACCTCTTATCAAATTTATGGTTATTATTTTTAAATTTGAAGTAAATTTATTAATTAATAAAAAAATTTATTTTCATAATTATTAAATGATAAAATTTAATTTAGATTTATAATGTAGATCTAAGGAATTTGTTATATCTTATATTCTATAAAAATAAATTACTACAAATCTTTTAAATGATCTACGCAAGTGTGTTTTAAATGAGTTCATTATGCCTTACTTTAATATGGATATTATTATTAACAACTTTTTCGTTTAAGCTTAAGGTAAAAACCCTATAACATCATAATATAGACTAATATACTATCCATACAATATCAAAAACATAGAGCAAGATTTATGCAAGAAACAAAATAAAAAAGTTAAAATTTTAATTTTTTTTTTACGAATTGTCATTCAATTTTATCTCCTACTATACATTAATAAGAATATGTGTTAAAATAATACATAAATCCAAAACCTTTTGAAATTTCCCTACGTTTCTTCATTTGTCTAAGTGGATTTCAAAAGGCTTTGGATTTATGAACTATGATAACTCAAGAAGAAAAGTTGTGATTTTTTAGCACCACAACTATACTTAAATATGGGGAAAAAAGTTTGTTGTGTGATGTGAAATATGTAAGAAAAGATTGTTGGATATGTTGAATTATTTAAGGAAGGTTTGTAGTCTTACTTTACTCATTTATGAAGTTTTGTTTCTCCATTTATCCCAAATCAAATTTATTGTTATTATATTTAAATTATAAGTATTTTTCTTAAATACTACAGTTTTTATTTTGATAGTTTTAAACAATAAATAAGAATTTTAATTTAAAAAGTATATATAACGAATTTTCTGATTTTTATATTCTATAAATGCAATGTATTACAAATATTGATAACTACATTCGCCAGTGCATTTTGAATAAAAATTACAATTTCCTCTAATATATATGAAACATGAATCATGATAATTTAGGAGAAGATTTTGTTATTTTTAGAATAACATCAATATTTATTTAAGTGAAAAAATATTTTTGTGTAATGTTAAATATTTAAGTAAAGTTTGTTTGATATATTGGAATATTTAAGGAACGTCAGCAGTTTTTTTAATACATTTAGAGTTTTAATTCTTAAATTACCTCTTATCAAATTTATGGTTATTATTTTTAAATTTGAATTAAATTTATTAATTAATAAAAAAAATTATTTTCATAATTATTAAATGATAAAATATAATTTAGATTTATAATGTAGATCTAAGGAATTTGTTATATCTTATATTCTATAAAAATAAATTACTAGAAATCTTTTAAATGATTTACGCAAGTGTGTTTTAAATGAGTTCATTATGCCTTACTTTAATATGGATACTATTATTAACAACTTTTTCGTTTAAGCTTAAGGTAAAAACCCTATAACATCATAATATAGACTAATATACTATCCATACAATATCAAAAACATAGAGCAAGATTTATGCAAGAAACAAAATAAAAAAGTTAAAATTTTAAATTTTTTTTTACGAATTGTCATTCAGTTTTATCTCCTACTATACATTAATAAGAATATGTGTTAAAATAATACATAAATCCAAAACCTTTTGAAATTTCCCTACGTTTCTTCATTTGTCTAAGTGGATTTCAAAAGGCTTTGGATTTATGAACTATGATAACTCAAGAAGAAAAGTTGTGATTTTTTAGCACCACAACTATACTTAAATATGGGGAAAAAAGTTTGTTGTGTGATGTGAAATATGTAAGAAAAGATTGTTGGATATGTTGAATTATTTAAGGAAGGTTTGTAGTCTTACTTTACTCATTTATGAAGTTTTGTTTCTCCATTTATCCCAAATCAAATTTATTGTTATTATATTTAAATTATAAGTATTTTTCTTAAATACTACAGTTTTTATTTTGATAGTTTTAAACAATAAATAAGAATTTTTATTTAAAAAGTATATATAACGAATTTTATGATTTTTATATTCTATAAATGCAATGTATTACAAATATTGATAACTACATTCGCCAGTGCATTTTGAATAAAAATTACAATTTCCTCTAATATATATGAAACATGAATCATGATAATTTAGGAGAAGATTTTGTTATTTTTAGAATAACATCAATATTTATTTAAGTGAAAAAATATTTTTGTGTAATGTTAAATATTTAAGTAAAGTTTGTTTGATATATTGGAATATTTAAGGAACGTCGGCAGTTTTTTTAATACATTTAGAGTTTTAATTCTTAAATTACCTCTTATCAAATTTATGGTTATTATTTTTAAATTTGAAGTAAATTTATTAATTAATAAAAAAAATTATTTTCATAATTATTAAATGATAAAATATAATTTAGATTTATAATGTAGATCTAAGGAATTTGTTATATCTTATATTCTATAAAAATAAGTTACTAGAAATCTTTTAAATGATTTACGCAAGTGTGTTTTAAATGAGTTCATTATGCCTTACTTTAATATGGATACTATTATTAACAACTTTTTCGTTTAAGCTTAAGGTAAAAACCCTATAACATCATAATATAGACTAATATACTATCCATACAATATCAAAAACATAGAGCAAGATTTATGCAAGAAACAAAATAAAAAAGTTAAAATTTTAAATTTTTTTTTACGAATTGTCATTCAGTTTTATATCCTACTATACATTAATAAGAATATGTGTTAAAATAATACATAAATCCAAAACCTTTTGAAATTTCCCTACGTTTCTTCATTTGTCTAAGTGGATTTCAAAAGGCTTTGGATTTATGAACTATGATAACTCAAGAAGAAAAGTTGTGATTTTTTAGCACCACAACTATACTTAAATATGGGGAAAAAAGTTTGTTGTGTGATGTGAAATATGTAAGAAAAGATTGTTGGATATGTTGAATTATTTAAGGAAGGTTTGTAGTCTTACTTTACTCATTTATGAAGTTTTGTTTCTCCATTTATCCCAAATCAAATTTATTGTTATTATATTTAAATTATAAGTATTTTTCTTAAATACTACAGTTTTTATTTTGATAGTTTTAAACAATAAATAAGAATTTTTATTTAAAAAGTATATATAACGAATTTTATGATTTTTATATTCTATAAATGCAATGTATTACAAATATTGATAACTACATTCGCCAGTGCATTTTGAATAAAAATTACAATTTCCTCTAATATATATGAAACATGAATCATGATAATTTAGGAGAAGATTTTGTTATTTTTAGAATAACATCAATATTTATTTAAGTGAAAAAATATTTTTGTGTAATGTTAAATATTTAAGTAAAGTTTGTTTGATATATTGGAATATTTAAGGAACGTCAGCAGTTTTTTTAATACATTTAGAGTTTTAATTCTTAAATTACCTCTTATCAAATTTATGGTTATTATTTTTAAATTTGAAGTAAATTTATTAATTAATAAAAAAATTTATTTTCATAATTATTAAATGATAAAATTTAATTTAGATTTATAATGTAGATCTAAGGAATTTGTTATATCTTATATTCTATAAAAATAAATTACTACAAATCTTTTAAATGATCTACGCAAGTGTGTTTTAAATGAGTTCATTATGCCTTACTTTAATATGGATATTATTATTAACAACTTTTTCGTTTAAGCTTAAGGTAAAAACCCTATAACATCATAATATAGACTAATATACTATCCATACAATATCAAAAACATAGAGCAAGATTTATGCAAGAAACAAAATAAAAAAGTTTAAATTTTAAATTTTTTTTTACGAATTGTCATTCAATTTTATCTCCTACTATACATTAATAAGAATATGTGTTAAAATAATACATAAATCCAAAACCTTTTGAAATTTCCCTACGTTTCTTCATTTGTCTAAGTGGATTTCAAAAGGCTTTGGATTTATGAACTATGATAACTCAAGAAGAAAAGTTGTGATTTTTTAGCACCACAACTATACTTAAATATGGGGAAAAAAGTTTGTTGTGTGATGTGAAATATGTAAGAAAAGATTGTTGGATATGTTGAATTATTTAAGGAAGGTTTGTAGTCTTACTTTATTCATTTATGAAGTTTTGTTTCTCCATTTATCCCAAATCAAATTTATTGTTATTATATTTAAATTATAAGTATTTTTCTTAAATACTACAGTTTTTATTTTGATAGTTTTAAACAATAAATAAGAATTTTAATTTAAAAAGTATATATAACGAATTTTCTGATTTTTATATTCTATAAATGCAATGTATTACAAATATTGATAACTACATTCGCCAGTGCATTTTGAATAAAAATTACAATTTCCTCTAATATATATGAAACATGAATCATGATAATTTAGGAGAAGATTTTGTTATTTTTAGAATAACATCAATATTTATTTAAGTGAAAAAATATTTTTGTGTAATGTTAAATATTTAAGTAAAGTTTGTTTGATATATTGGAATATTTAAGGAACGTCAGCAGTTTTTTTAATACATTTAGAGTTTTAATTCTTAAATTACCTCTTATCAAATTTATGGTTATTATTTTTAAATTTGAAGTAAATTTATTAATTAATAAAAAAAATTATTTTCATAATTATTAAATGATAAAATATAATTTAGATTTATAATGTAGATCTAAGGAATTTGTTATATCTTATATTCTATAAAAATAAATTACTACAAATCTTTTAAATGATCTACGCAAGTGTGTTTTAAATGAGTTCATTATGCCTTACTTTAATATGGATATTATTATTATTAACAACTTTTTCGTTTAAGCTTAAGGTAAAAACCCTATAACATCATAATATAGACTAATATACTATCCATACAATATCAAAAACATAGAGCAAGATTTATGCAAGAAACAAAAAAAAAAGTTAAAATTTTAAATTTTTTTTTACGAATTGTCATTCAATTTTATCTCCTACTATACATTAATAAGAATATGTGTTAAAATAATACATAAATCCAAAACCTTTTGAAATTTCCCTACGTTTCTTCAATTGTCTAAGTGGATTTCAAAAGGCTTTGGATTTATGAACTATGATAACTCAAGAAGAAAAGTTGTGATTTTTTAGCACCACAACTATACTTAAATATGGGGAAAAAAGTTTGTTGTGTGATGTGAAATATGTAAGAAAAGATTGTTGGATATGTTGAATTATTTAAGGAAGGTTTGTAGTCTTACTTTATTCATTTATGAAGTTTTGTTTCTCCATTTATCCCAAATCAAATTTATTGTTATTATATTTAAATTATAAGTATTTTTCTTAAATACTACAGTTTTTATTTTGATAGTTTTAAACAATAAATAAGAATTTTAATTTAAAAAGTATATATAACGAATTTTCTGATTTTTATATTCTATAAATGCAATGTATTACAAATATTGATAACTACATTCGCCAGTGCATTTTGAATAAAAATTACAATTTCCTCTAATATATATGAAACATGAATCATGATAATTTAGGAGAAGATTTTGTTATTTTTAGAATAACATCAATATTTATTTAAGTGAAAAAATATTTTTGTGTAATGTTAAATATTTAAGTAAAGTTTGTTTGATATATTGGAATATTTAAGGAACGTCAGCAGTTTTTTTAATACATTTAGAGTTTTAATTCTTAAATTACCTCTTATCAAATTTATGGTTATTATTTTTAAATTTGAAGTAAATTCATTAATTAATAAAAAAATTTATTTTCATAATTATTAAATGATAAAATTTAATTTAGATTTATAATGTAGATCTAAGGAATTTGTTATATCTTATATTCTATAAAAATAAATTACTACAAATCTTTTAAATGATCTACGCAAGTGTGTTTTAAATGAGTTCATTATGCCTTACTTTAATATGGATATTATTATTAACAACTTTTTCGTTTAAGCTTAAGGTAAAAACCCTATAACATCATAATATAGACTAATATATTATCCATACAATATCAAAAACATAGAGCAAGATTTATGCAAGAAACAAAATCAAAAAGTTCAAATTTTAAATTTTTTTTTACGAATTGTCATTCAATTTTATCTCCTACTATACATTAATAAGAATATGTGTTAAAATAATACATAAATCCAAAACCTTTTGAAATTTCCCTACGTTTCTTCATTTGTCTAAGTGGATTTCAAAAGGCTTTGGATTTATGAACTATGATAACTCAAGAAGAAAAGTTGTGATTTTTTAGCACCACAACTATACTTAAATATGGGGAAAAAAGTTTGTTGTGTGATGTGAAATATGTAAGAAAAGATTGTTGGATATGTTGAATTATTTAAGGAAGGTTTGTAGTCTTACTTTACTCATTTATGAAGTTTTGTTTCTCCATTTATCCCAAATCAAATTTATTGTTATTATATTTAAATTATAAGTATTTTTCTTAAATACTACAGTTTTTATTTTGATAGTTTTAAACAATAAATAAGAATTTTAATTTAAAAAGTATATATAACGAATTTTCTGATTTTTATATTCTATAAATGCAATGTATTACAAATATTGATAACTACATTTGCCAGTGCATTTTGAATAAAAATTACAATTTCCTCTAATATATATGAAACATGAATCATGATAATTTACGAGAAGATTTTGTTATTTTTAGAATAACATCAATATTTATTTAAGTGAAAAAATATTTTTGTGTAATGTTAAATATTTAAGTAAAGTTTGTTTGATATATTGGAATATTTAAGGAACGTCAGCAGTTTTTTTAATACATTTAGAGTTTTAATTCTTAAATTACCTCTTATCAAATTTATGGTTATTATTTTTAAATTTGAAGTAAATTCATTAATTAATAAAAAAATTTATTTTCATAATTATTAAATGATAAAATTTAATTTAGATTTATAATGTAGATCTAAGGAATTTGTTATATCTTATATTCTATAAAAATAAATTACTACAAATCTTTTAAATGATCTACGCAAGTGTGTTTTAAATGAGTTCATTATGCCTTACTTTAATATGGATATTATTATTAACAACTTTTCCGTTTAAGCTTAAGGTAAGAACCCTATAACATCATAATATAGACTAATATACTATCCATACAATATCAAAAACATAGAGCAAGATTTATGCAAGAAACAAAATAAAAAAGTTAAAATTTTAAATTTTTTTTTACGAATTGTCATTCAATTTTATCTCCTACTATACATTAATAAGAATATGTGTTAAAATAATACATAAATCCAAAACCTTTTGAAATTTCCCTACGTTTCTTCATTTGTCTAAGTGGATTTCAAAAGGCTTTTGATTTATGAACTATGATAACTCAAGAAGAAAAGTTGTGATTTTTTAGCACCACAACTATACTTAAATATGGGGAAAAAAGTTTGTTGTGTGATGTGAAATATGTAAGAAAAGATTGTTGGATATGTTGAATTATTTAAGGAAGGTTTGTAGTCTTACTTTACTCATTTATGAAGTTTTGTTTCTCCATTTATCCCAAATCAAATTTATTGTTATTATATTTAAATTATAAGTATTTTTCTTAAATACTACAGTTTTTATTTTGATAGTTTTAAACAATAAATAAGAATTTTAATTTAAAAAGTATATATAACGAATTTTCTGATTTTTATATTCTATAATTGCAATGTATTACAAATATTGAAAACTACATTCGCCAGTGCATTTTGAATAAAAATTACAATTTCCTCTAATATATATGAAACATGAATCATGATAATTTAGGAGAAGATTTTGTTATTTTTAGAATAACATCAATATTTATTTAAGTGAAAAAATATTTTTGTGTAATGTTAAATATTTAAGTAAAGTTTGTTTGATATATTGGAATATTTAAGGAACGTCAGCAGTTTTTTTAATACATTTAGAGTTTTAATTCTTAAATTACCTCTTATCAAATTTATGGTTATTATTTTTAAATTTGAAGTAAATTTATTAATTAATAAAAAAAATTATTTTCATAATTATTAAATGATAAAATATAATTTAGATTTATAATGTAGATCTAAGGAATTTGTTATATCTTATATTCTATAAAAATAAATTACTACAAATCTTTTAAATGATCTACGCAAGTGTGTTTTAAATGAGTTCATTATGCCTTACTTTAATATGGATATTATTATTAACAACTTTTTCGTTTAAGCTTAAGGTAAAAACCCTATAACATCATAATATAGACTAATATACTATCCATACAATATCAAAAACATAGAGCAAGATTTATGCAAGAAACAAAATAAAAAAGTTAAAATTTTAAATTTTTTTTTACGAATTGTCATTCAATTTTATCTCCTACTATACATTAATAAGAATATGTGTTAAAATAATACATAAATCCAAAACCTTTTGAAATTTCCCTACGTTTCTTCATTTGTCTAAGTGGATTTCAAAAGGCTTTGGATTTATGAACTATGATAACTCAAGAAGAAAAGTTGTGATTTTTTAGCACCACAACTATACTTAAATATGGGGAAAAAAGTTTGTTGTGTGATGTGAAATATGTAAGAAAAGATTGTTGGATATGTTGAATTATTTAAGGAAGGTTTGTAGTCTTACTTTATTCATTTATGAAGTTTTGTTTCTCCATTTATCCCAAATCAAATTTATTGTTATTATATTTAAATTATAAGTATTTTTCTTAAATACTACAGTTTTTATTTTGATAGTTTTAAACAATAAATAAGAATTTTAATTTAAAAAGTATATATAACGAATTTTCTGATTTTTATATTCTATAAATGCAATGTATTACAAATATTGATAACTACATTCGCCAGTGCATTTTGAATAAAAATTACAATTTCCTCTAATATATATGAAACATGAATCATGATAATTTAGGAGAAGATTTTGTTATTTTTAGAATAACATCAATATTTATTTAAGTGAAAAAATATTTTTGTGTAATGTTAAATATTTAAGTAAGTAAGTTAGTATATATTGGAATATTTAAGGAACGTCAGCAGTTTTTTTAATACATTTAGAGTTTTAATTCTTAAATTACCTCTTATCAAATTTATGGTTATTATTTTTAAATTTGAAGTAAATTTATTAATTAATAAAAAAAATTATTTTCATAATTATTAAATGATAAAATATAATTTAGATTTATAATGTAGATCTAAGGAATTTGTTATATCTTATATTCTATAAAAATAAATTACTACAAATCTTTTAAATGATCTACGCAAGTGTGTTTTTAAATGAGTTCATTATGCCTTACTTTAATATGGATATTATTATTAACAACTTTTTCGTTTAAGCTTAAGGTAAAAACCCTATAACATCATAATATAGACTAATATACTATCCATACAATATCAAAAACATAGAGCAAGATTTATGCAAGAAACAAAATAAAAAAGTTAAAATTTTAAATTTTTTTTACGAATTGTCATTCAATTTTATCTCCCACTATACATTAATAAGAATATGTGTTAAAATAATACATAAATCCAAAACCTTTTGAAATTTCCCTACGTTTCTTCATTCGTCTAAGTGGATTTCAAAAGGCTTTAGATTTATGAACTATGATAACTCAAGAAGAAAAGTTGTGATTTTTGAGCACCACAACTATACTTAAATATGGGGAAAAAAGTTTGTTGTGTGATGTGAAATATGTAAGAAAAGATTGTTGGATATGTTGAATTATTTAAGGAAGGTTTGTAGTCTTACTTTATTCATTTATGAAGTTTTGTTTCTCCATTTATCCCAAATCAAATTTATTGTTATTATATTTATATTATATGTATTTTTCTTAAATACTTCAGTTTTTATTTTGATAGTTTTAAACAATAAATAAGAATTTTAATTTAAAAAGTATATATAACGAATTTTCTGATATTTATATTCTATAAATGCAATGTATTACAAATATTGATAACTACATTCGCCAGTGCATTTTGATTAAAATTACAATTTCCTCTAATATATATGAAACATGAATCATGATAATTTAGGAGAAGATTTTGTTATTTTTAGAATAACATCAATATTTATTTAAGTGAAAAAATATTTTTGTGTAATGTTAAATATTTAAGTAAAGTTTATTTGATATATTGGAATATTTAAGGAACGTCAGCAGTTTTTTTAATACATTTAGAGTTTTAATTCTTAAATTACCTCTTATCAAATTTATGGTTATTATTTTTAAATTTGAAGTAAATTTATTAATTAATAAAAAAATTTATTTTCATAGTTATTAAATGATAAAATTTAATTTAGATTTATAAGGTAGATCTAAGGAATTTGTTATATCTTATATTCTATAAAAATAAATTACTACAAATCTTTTAAATGATCTACGCAAGTGTGTTTTAAATGAGTTCATTATGCCTTACTTTAATATGGATATTATTATTAACAACTTTTTCGTTTAAGCTTAAGGTAAAAACCCTATAACATCATAATATAGACTAATATACTATCCATACAATATCAAAAACATAGAGCAAGATTTATGCAAGAAACAAAATAAAAAAGTTAAAATTTTAAATTTTTTTTTACGAATTGTCATTCAATTTTATCTCCCACTATACATTAATAAGAATATGTGTTAAAATAATACATAAATCCAAAACCTTTTGAAATTTCCCTACGTTTCTTCATTTGTCTAAGTGGATTTCAAAAGGCTTTGGATTTATGAACTATGATAACTCAAGAAGAAAAGTTGTGATTTTTGAGCACCACAACTATACTTAAATAAGGGGCAAAAAGTTTGTTGTGTGATGTGAAATACGTATGAAAAGATTGTTGGACATGTTGAATTATTTAAGGAAGGTTTGTAGTCTTACTTTATTCATTTATGAAGTTTTGTATCTCCATTTATCTCAAATCAAATTTATTGTTATTATATTTAAATTATAAGTATTTTTCTTAAATACTACAGTTTTTTATTTTGATAGTTTTAAACAATAAATAAGAATTTTAATTTAAAAAGTATATATAACGAATTTTCTGATTTTTATATTCTATAAATGCAATGTATTACAAATATTGATAACTACATTTGCCAGTGCATTTTGATTTTAAAATTACAATTTCCTCTAACATATATGAAACATGAATCATGTTAATTTAGGAGAAGATTTTGTTATTTTTAGAATAACATCAATATTTATTTAAGTGAAAAAATATTTTTGTGTAATGTTAAATATTTAAGTAAAGTTTGTTTGATATTTTGGAATATTTAAGGAACGTCAGCAGTTTTTTTAATACATTTAGAGTTTTAATTCTTAAATTACCTCTTATCAAATTTATGGTTATTATTTTTAAATTTGAAGTAAATTTATTAATTAATAAAAAAATTATTTTCATAATTATTAAATGATAAAATATAATTTAGATTTATAATGTAGATCTAAGGAATTTGTTATATCTTATATTCTATAAAAATAAATTACTACAAATCTTTTAAATGATCTACGCAAGTGTGTTTAAATGAGTTCATTATGCCTTACTTTAATATGGATATTATTATTAACAACTTTTTCGTTTAAGCTTAAGGTAAAAACCCTATAACATCATAATATAGACTAATATACTATCCATACAATATCAAAAACATAGAGCAAGATTTATGCAAGAAACAAATAAAAAAGTTAAAATTTTAAATTTTTTTTTACGAATTGTCATTCAATTTTATCTCCTACTATACATTAATAAGAATATGTGTTAAAATAATACATAAATCCAAAACCTTTTGAAATTTCCCTACGTTTCTTCATTTGTCTAAGTGGATTTCAAAAGGCTTTTGATTTATGAACTATGATAACTCAAGAAGAAAAGTTGTGATTTTTGAGCACCACAACTATACTTAAATATGGGGAAAAAAGTTTGTTGTGTGATGTGAAATATGTAAGAAAAGATTGTTGGATATGTTGAATTATTTAAGGAAGGTTTGTAGTCTTACTTTATTCATTTATGAAGTTTTGTTTCTCCATTTATCCCAAATCAAATTTATTGTTATTATATTTAAATTATAAGTATTTTTCTTAAATACTACAGTTTTTATTTTGATAGTTTTAAACAATAAATAAGAATTTTAATTTAAAAAGTATATATAACGAATTTTCTGATTTTTATATTCTATAAATGCAATGTATTACAAATATTGATAACTACATTCGCCAGTGCATTTTGAATTAAAATTACAATTTCTTCTAACATATATGAAACATGAATCATGATAATTTAGGAGAAGATTTTGTTATTTTTAGAATAACATCAATATTTATTTAAGTGAAAAAATATTTTTGTGTAATGTTAAATATTTAAGTAAAGTTTGTTTGATATATTGGAATATTTAAGGAACGTCAGCAGTTTTTTTAATACATTTAGAGTTTTAATTCTTAAATTACCTCTTATCAAATTTATGGTTATTATTTTTTAAATTTGAAGTAAATTTATTAATTAATAAAAAAATTTATTTTCATAATTATTAAATGATAAAATTTAATTTAGATTTATAATGTAGATCTAAGGAATTTGTTATATCTTATATTCTATAAAAATAAATTACTACAAATCTTTTAAATGATCTACGCAAGTGTGTTTTAAATGAGTTCATTATGCCTTACTTTAATATGGATATTATTATTAACAACTTTTTCGTTTAAGATTAAGGTAAAAACCCTATAACATCATAATATAGACTAATATACTATCCATACAATATCAAAAACATAGAGCAAGATTTATGCAAGAAACAAAATAAAAAAGTTAAAATTTTAAATTTTTTTTTACGAATTGTCATTCAATTTTATCTCCTACTATACATTAATAAGAATATGTGTTAAAATAATACATAAATCCAAAACCTTTTGAAATTTCCCTACGTTTCTTTATTTGTCTAAGTGGATTTCAAAAGACTTTTGATTTATGAACTATGATAACTCAAGAAGAAAATTTGTGATTTTTGAGCACCACAACTATACTTAAATATGGGGAAAAAAGTTTGTTGTGTGATGTGAAATATCTAAGAAAATATTGTTGGATATGTTGAATTATTTAAGGGAGGTTTGTAGTCTTACTTTATTCATTTATGAAGTTTTGTTTCTCCATTTATCCCAAATCAAATTTATTGTTATTATATTTAAATTATAAGTATTTTTCTTAAATAGTACAGTTTTTATTTTGATAGTTTTAAACAATAAATAAGAATTTTAATTTAAAAAGTATATATAACGAATTTTGGGATTTTTATATTCTATAAATGCAATGTATTACAAATATTGATAACTACATTCGCCAGTGCATTTTGAATTAAAATTACAATTTCCTCTAATATATATGAAACATGAATCATGTTAATTTAGGAGAAGATTTTGTTATTTTTAGAATAACATCAATATTTATTTAAGTGAAAAAATATTTTTGTGTAATGTTAAATATTTAAGTAAAGTTTGTTTGATATATTGGAATATTTAAGGAACGTCAGCAGTTTTTTTAATACATTTAGAGTTTTAATTCTTAAATTACCTCTTATCAAATTTATGGTTATTATTTTTAAATTTGAAGTAAATTTATTAATTAATAAAAAATTTTATTTTCATAATTATTAAATGATAAAATTTAATTTAGATTTATAATGTAGATCTAAGGAATTTGTTATATCTTATATTCTATAAGAATAAATTACTACAAATCTTTTAAATGATCTACGCAAGTGTGTTTTAAATGAGTTCATTATGCCTTACTTTAATATGGATATTATTATTAACAACTTTTTCGTTTAAGCTTAAGGTAAAAACCCTATAACATCATAATATAGACTAATATACTATCCATACAATATCAAAAACATAGAGCAAGATTTATGCAAGAAACAAAATAAAAAAGTTAAAATTTTAAATTTTTTTTTACGAATTGTCATTCAATTTTATCTCCTACTATACATTAATAAGAATATGTGTTAAAATAATACATAAATCCAAAACCTTTTGAAATTTCCCTACGTTTCTTCATTTGTCTAAGTGGATTTCAAAAGGCTTTGGATTTATGAACTATGATAACTCAAGAAGAAAAGTTGTGATTTTTGAGCACCACAACTATACTTAAATATGGGGAAAAAAGTTTGTTGTGTGATGTGAAATATGTAAGAAAAGATTGTTGGATATGTTGAATTATTTAAGGAAGGTTTGTAGTCTTACTTTATTCATTTATGAAGTTTTGTTTCTCCATTTATCCCAAATCAAATTTATTGTTATTATATTTAAATTATAAGTATTTTTCTTAAATACTACAGTTTTTATTTTGATAGTTTTAAACAATAAATAAGAATTTTAATTTAAAAAGTATATATAACGAATTTTCTGATATTTATATTCTATAAATGCAATGTATTACAAATATTGATAACTACATTCGCCAGTGCATTTTGAATTAAAATTACAATTTCCTCTAATATATATGAAACATGAATCATGATAATTTAGGAGAAGATTTTGTTATTTTTAGAATAACATCAATATTTATTTAAGTGAAAAAATATTTTTGTGTAATGTTAAATATTTAAGTAAAGTTTGTTTGATATATTGGAATATTTAAGGAACGTCAGCAGTTTTTTTAATACATTTAGAGTTTTAATTCTTAAATTACCTCTTATCAAATTTATGGTTATTATTTTTAAATTTGAAGTAAATTTATTAATTAATAAAAAAATTTATTTTCATAGTTATTAAATGATAAAATTTAATTTAGATTTATAAGGTAGATCTAAGGAATTTGTTATATCTTATATTCTATAAAAATAAATTACTACAAATCTTTTAAATGATCTACGCAAGTGTGTTTTAAATGAGTTCATTATGCCTTACTTTAATATGGATATTATTATTAACAACTTTTTCGTTTAAGCTTAAGGTAAAAACCCTATAACATCATAATATAGACTAATATACTATCCATACAATATCAAAAACATAGAGCAAGATTTATGCAAGAAACAAAATAAAAAAGTTAAAATTTTAAAATTTTTTTTACGAATTGTCATTCAATTTTATCTCCTACTATACATTAATAAGAATATGTGTTAAAATAATACATAAATCCAAAACCTTTTGAAATTTCCCTACGTTTCTTCATTTGTCTAAGTGGATTTCAAAAGGCTTTGGATTTATGAACTATGATAACTCAAGAAGAAAAGTTGTGATTTTTGAGCACCACAACTATACTTAAATAAGGGGCAAAAAGTTTGTTGTGTGATGTGAAATACGTATGAAAAGACTGTTGGACATGTTGAATTATTTAAGGAAGGTTTGTAGTCTTACTTTATTCATTTATGAAGTTTTGTATCTCCATTTATCTCAAATCAAATTTATTGTTATTATATTTAAATTATAAGTAATTTTCTTAAATACTACAGTTTTTATTTTGATAGTTTTAAACAATAAATAAGAATTTTAATTTAAAAAGTATATATAACGAATTTTCTGATTTTTATATTCTATAAATGCAATGTATTACAAATAATGATAACTACATTCGCCAGTGCATTTTGAATTAAAATTACAATTTCCTCTAATATATATGAAACATGAATCATGATAATTTAGGAGAAGATTTTGTTATTTTTAGAATAACATCAATATTTATTTAAGTGAAAAAATATTTTTGTGTAATGTTAAATATTTAAGTAAAGTTTGTTTGATATATTGGAATATTTAAGGAACGTCAGCAGTTTTTTTAATACATTTAGAGTTTTAATTCTTAAATTACCTCTTATCAAATTTATGGTTATTATTTTTAAATTTGAAGTAAATTTATTAATTAATAAAAAAATTTATTTTCATAGTTATTAAATGATAAAATTTAATTTAGATTTATAAGGTAGATCTAAGGAATTTGTTATATCTTATATTCTATAAAAATAAATTACTACAAATCTTTTAAATGATCTACGCAAGTGTGTTTTAAATGAGTTCATTATGCCTTACTTTAATATGGATATTATTATTAACAACTTTTTCGTTTAAGCTTAAGGTAAAAACCCTATAACATCATAATATAGACTAATATACTATCCATACAATATCAAAAACATAGAGCAAGATTTATGCAAGAAACAAAATAAAAAAGTTAAAATTTTAAAATTTTTTTTACGAATTGTCATTCAATTTTATCTCCTACTATACATTAATAAGAATATGTGTTAAAATAATACATAAATCCAAAACCTTTTGAAATTTCCCTACGTTTCTTCATTTGTCTAAGTGGATTTCAAAAGGCTTTGGATTTATGAACTATGATAACTCAAGAAGAAAAGTTGTGATTTTTGAGCACCACAACTATACTTAAATAAGGGGCAAAAAGTTTGTTGTGTGATGTGAAATACGTATGAAAAGATTGTTGGACATGTTGAATTATTTAAGGAAGGTTTGTAGTCTTACTTTATTCATTTATGAAGTTTTGTATCTCCATTTATATCAAATCAAATTTATTGTTATTATATTTAAATTATAAGTAATTTTCTTAAATACTACAGTTTTTATTTTGATAGTTTTAAACAATAAATAAGAATTTTAATTTAAAAAGTATATATAACGAATTTTCTGATTTTTATATTCAATAAATGCAATGTATTACAAATAATGATAACTACATTCGCCAGTGCATTTTGAATTAAAATTACAATTTCTTCTAATATATATGAAACATGAATCATGATAATTTAGGAGAAGATTTTGTTATTTTTAGAATAACATCAATATTTATTTAAGTGAAAAAATATTTTTGTGTAATGTTAAATATTTAAGTAAAGTTTGTTTGATATATTGGAATATTTAAGGAACGTCAGCAGTTTTTTTAATACATTTAGAGTTTTAATTCTTAAATTACCTCTTATCAAATTTATGGTTATTACTTTTAAATTTGAAGTAAATTTATTAATTAATAAAAAAATTTATTTTCATAATTATTAAATGATAAAATATAATTTAGATTTATAATGTAGATCTAAGGAATTTGTTATATCTTATATTCTATAAGAATAAATTACTACAAATCTTTTAAATGATCTACGCAAGTGTGTTTTAAATGAGTTCATTATGCCTTACTTTAATATGGATATTATTATTAACAACTTTTTCGTTTAAGCTTAAGGTAAAAACCCTATAACATCATAATATAGACTAATATACTATCCATACAATATCAAAAACATAGAGCAAGACTTATGCAAGAAACAATATAAAAAAGTTAAAATTTTAAATTTTTTTTTACGAATTGTCATTCAATTTTATCTCCTACTATACATTAATAAGAATATGTGTTAAAATAATACATAAATCCAAAACCTTTTGAAATTTCCCTACGTTTCTTCATTTGTCTAAGTGGATTTCAAAAGGCTTTTGATTTATGAACTATGATAACTCAAGAAGAAAAGTTGTGATTTTTGAGCACCACAACTATACTTAAATATGGGGAAAAAAGTTTGTTGTGTGATGTGAAATATGTAAGAAAAGATTGTTGGATATGTTGAATTATTTAAGGAAGGTTTGTAGTCTTACTTTATTCATTTAAGAAGTTTTGTTTCTCCATTTATTTCAAATCAAATTTATTGTTATTATATTTAAATTATAAGTATTTTTCTTAAATAATACAGTTTTTATTTTGATAGTTTTAAACAATAAATAAGAATTTTAATTTAAAAAGTATATATAACGAATTTTCTGATTTTTATATTCTATAAATGCAATGTATTACAAATATTGATAACTACATTCGCCAGTGCATTTTGAATTAAAATTACAATTTCCTCTAACATATATGAAACATGAATCATGTTAATTTAGGAGAAGATTTTGTTATTTTTAGAATAACATCAATATTTATTTAAGTGAAAAAATATTTTTGTGTAATGTTAAATATTTAAGTAAAGTTTGTTTGATATTTTGGAATATTTAAGGAACGTCAGCAGTTTTTTTAATACATTTAGAGTTTTAATTCTTAAATTACCTCTTATCAAATTTATGGTTATTATTTTTAAATTTGAAGTAAATTTATTAATTAATAAAAAAAATTATTTTCATAATTATTAAATGATAAAATATAATTTAGATTTATAATGTAGATCTAAGGAATTTGTTATATCTTATATTCTATAAAAATAAATTACTACAAATCTTTTAAATGATCTACGCAAGTGTGTTTTAAATGAGTTCATTATGCCTTACTTTAATATGGATATTATTATTAACAACTTTTTCGTTTAAGCTTAAGGTAAAAACCCTATAACATCATAATATAGACTAATATACTATCCATACAATATCAAAAACATAGAGCAAGATTTATGCAAGAAACAAAATAAAAAAGTTAAAATTTTAAATTTTTTTTTACGAATTGTCATTCAATTTTGTCTCCTACTATACATTAATAAGAATATGTGTTAAAATAATACATAAATCCAAAACCTTTTAAAATTTCCCTACGTTTCTTCATTTGTCTAAGTGGATTTCAAAAGGCTTTTGATTTATGAACTATGATAACTCAAGAAGAAAAGTTGTGATTTTTGAGCACCACAACTATACTTAAATATGGGGAAAAAAGTTTGTTGTGTGATGTGAAATATGTAAGAAAAGATTGTTGGATATGTTGAATTATTTAAGGAAGGTTTGTAGTCTTACTTTATTCATTTATGAAGTTTTGTTTCTCCATTTATCCCAAATCAAATTTATTGTTATTATATTTAAATTATAAGTATTTTTCTTAAATACTACAGTTTTTATTTTGATAGTTTTAAACAATAAATAAGAATTTTAATTTAAAAAGTATATATAACGAATTTTCTGATTTTTATATTCTATAAATGCAATGTATTACAAATATTGATAACTACATTCGCCAGTGCATTTTGAATTAAAATTACAATTTCCTCTAACATATATGAAACATGAATCATGTTAATTTAGGAGAAGATTTTGTTATTTTTAGAATAACATCAATATTTATTTAAGTGAAAAAATATTTTTGTGTAATGTTAAATATTTAAGTAAAGTTTGTTTGATATTTTGGAATATTTAAGGAACGTCAGCAGTTTTTTTAATACATTTAGAGTTTTAATTCTTAAATTACCTCTTATCAAATTTATGGTTATTATTTTTAAATTTGAAGTAAATTTATTAATTAATAAAAAAAATTATTTTCATAATTATTAAATGATAAAATATAATTTAGATTTATAATGTAGATCTAAGGAATTTGTTATATCTTATATTCTATAAAAATAAATTACTACAAATCTTTTAAATGATCTACGCAAGTGTGTTTTAAATGAGTTCATTATGCCTTACTTTAATATGGATATTATTATTAACAACTTTTTCGTTTAAGCTTAAGGTAAAAACCCTATAACATCATAATATAGACTAATATACTATCCATACAATATCAAAAACATAGAGCAAGATTTATGCAAGAAACAAAATAAAAAAGTTAAAATTTTAAATTTTTTTTTACGAATTGTCATTCAATTTTATCTCCTACTATACATTAATAAGAATATGTGTTAAAATAATACATAAATCCAAAACCTTTTGAAATTTCCCTACGTTTCTTCATTTGTCTAAGTGGATTTCAAAAGGCTTTTGATTTATGAACTATGATAACTCAAGAAGAAAAGTTGTGATTTTTGAGCACCACAACTATACTTAAATATGGGGAAAAAAGTTTGTTGTGTGATGTGAAATATGTAAGAAAAGATTGTTGGATATGTTGAATTATTTAAGGAAGGTTTGTAGTCTTACTTTATTCATTTATGAAGTTTTGTTTCTCCATTTATCCCAAATCAAATTTATTGTTATTATATTTAAATTATAAGTATTTTCTTAAATACTACAGTTTTTATTTTGATAGTTTTAAACAATAAAAAAGAATTTTAATTTAAAAAGTATATATAACGAATTTTCTGATTTTTATATTCTATAAATGCAATGTATTACAAATATTGATAACTACATTCGCCAGTGCATTTTGAATTAAAATTACAATTTCCTCTAACATATATGAAACATGAATCATGATAATTTAGGAGAAGATTTTGTTATTTTTAGAATAACATCAATATTTATTTAAGTGAAAAAATATTTTTGTGTAATGTTAAATATTTAAGTAAAGTTTGTTTGATATATTGGAATATTTAAGGAACGTCAGCAGTTTTTTTAATACATTTAGAGTTTTAATTCTTAAATTACCTCTTATCAAATTTATGGTTATTATTTTTAAATTTGAAGTAAATTTATTAATTAATAAAAAAATTTATTTTCATAATTATTAAATGATAAAATTTAATTAGATTTATAATGTAGATCTAAGGAATTTGTTATATCTTATATTCTATAAAAATAAATTACTACAAATCTTTTAAATGATCTACGCAAGTGTGTTTTAAATGAGTTCATTATGCCTTACTTTAATATGGATATTATTATTAACAACTTTTTTCGTTTAAGATTAAGGTAAAAAACCCTATAACATCATAATATAGACTAATATACTATCCATACAATATCAAAAACATAGAGCAAGATTTATGCAAGAAACAAAATAAAAAAGTTAAAATTTTAAATTTTTTTTTACGAATTGTCATTCAATTTTATCTCCTACTATACATTAATAAGAATATGTGTTAAAATAATACATAAATCCAAAACCTTTTGAAATTTCCCTACGTTTCTTTATTTGTCTAAGTGGATTTCAAAAGACTTTTGATTTATGAACTATGATAACTCAAGAAGAAAATTTGTGATTTTTGAGCACCACAACTATACTTAAATATGGGAAAAAAGTTTGTTGTGTAATGTGAAATATCTAAGAAAATATTGTTGGATATGTTGAATTATTTAAGGGAGGTTTGTAGTCTTACTTTATTCATTTATGAAGTGTTGTTTCTCCATTTAGCCCAAATCAAATTTATTGTTATTATATTTAAATTATAAGTATTTTTCTTAAATACTACAGTTTTTATTTTGATAGTTTTAAACAATAAATAAGAATTTTAATTTAAAAAGTATATATAACGAATTTTCTGATTTTTATATTCTATAAATGCAATGTATTACAAATATTGATAACTACATTCGCCATTACATTTTGAATTAAAATTACAATTTCCTCTAATATATATGAAACATGAATCATGATATTTTAGGAGAAGATTTTGTTATTTTTAGAATAACATCAATATTTATTTAAGTGAAAAAATATTTTTGTGTAATGTTAAATATTTAAGTAAAGTTTGTTTGATATATTGGAATATTTAAGGAACGTCAGCAGTTTTTTTTAATACATTTAGAGTTTTAATTATTAAATTACCTCTTATCAAATTTATGCTTATTATTTTTAAATCTGAAGTAAATTATTAATTAATAAAAAAAATTATTTTCATAATTATTAAATGATAAAATATAATTTAGATTTATAATGTAGATCTAAGGAATTTGTTATATCTTAAATTCTATAAAAATAAATTACTACAAATCTTTTAAATGATCTACGCAAGTGTGTTTTAATGAGTTCATTATGCCTTACTTTAATATGGATATTATTATTAACAACTTTTTCGTTTAAGCTTAAGGTAAAAACCCTATAACATCATAATATAGACTAATATACTATCCATACAATATCAAAAACATAGAGCAAGATTTATGCAAGAAACAAAATAAAGAAGTTAAAATTTTAAATTTTTTTTTTACGAATTGTCATTCAATTTTATCTCCTACTATACATTAATAAGAATATGTGTTAAAATATACATAAATCCAAAACCTTTTGAAATTTCCCTACTTTTCTTCATTTGTCTAAGTGGATTTCAAAAGGCTTTGGATTTATGAACTATGATAACTCAAGAAGAAAAGTTGTGATTTTTTAGCACCACAACTATACTTAAATATGGGAAAAAAAGTTTGTTGTGTGATGTGAAATATGTAAGAAAAGATTGTTGGATATGTTGAATTATTTAAGGAAGGTTTGTAGTCTTACTTTATTCATTTATGAAGTTTTGTTTCTCCATTTATCCCAAATCAAATTTATTGTTATTATATTTAAATTATAAGTATTTTTCTTAAATACTACAGTTTTTATTTTGATAGTTTTAAACAATAAATAAGATTTTTAATTTAAAAAGTATATATAACGAATTTCTGATTTTTATATTCTATAAATGCAATGTATTACAAATATTGATAACTACATTCGCCAGTGCATTTTGAATTAAAATTACAATTTCCTCTAATATATATGAAACATGAATCATGATAATTTAGGAGAAGATTTTGTTATTTTTAGAATAACATCAATATTTATTTAAGTGAAAAAATATTTTTGTGTAATGTTAAATATTTAAGTAAAGTTTGTTTGATATATTGGAATATTTAAGGAACGTCAGCAGTTTTTTTAATACATTTAGAGTTTTAATTCTTAAATTACCTCTTATCAAATTTATGGTTATTACTTTTAAATTTGAAGTAAATTTATTAATTAATAAAAAAATTTATTTTCATAATTATTAAATGATAAAATATAATTTAGATTTATAATGTAGATCTAAGGAATTTGTTATATCTTATATTCTATAAAAATAAATTACTACAAATCTTTTAAATGATCTACGCAAGTGTGTTTTAAATGAGTTCATTATGCCTTACTTTAATATGGATATTATTATTAACAACTTTTTCGTTTAAGCTTAAGGTAAAAACCCTATAACATCATAATATAGACTAATAAACTATCCATACAATATCAAAAACATAGAGCAAGATTTATGCAAGAAACAAAATAAAAAAGTTAAAATTTTAAATTTTTTTTTTACGAATTGTCATTCAATTTTATCTCCTACTATACATTAATAAGAATATGTGTTAAAATAATACATAAATCCAAAACCTTTTGAAATTTCCCTACGTTTCTTCATTTGTCTAAGTGGATTTCAAAAGGCTTTGGATTTATGAACTATGATAACTCAAGAAGAAAAGTTGTGATTTTTGAGCACCACAACTATACTTAAATATGGGGAAAAAAGTTGTTGTGTGATGTGAAATATGTAAGAAAAGATTGTTGGATATGTTGAATTATTTAAGGAAGGTTTGTAGTCTTACTTTATTCATTTATGAAGTTTTGTTTCTCCATTTATCCCAAATCAAATTTATTGTTATTATATTTAAATTATAAGTATTTTTCTTAAATACTACAGTTTTTATTTTGATAGTTTTAAACAATAAATAAGAATTTAATTTAAAAAGTATATATAACGAATTTTCTGATTTTTATATTCTATAAATGCAATGTATTACAAATAATGATAACTACATTCGCCAGTGCATTTTGAATTAAAATTACAATTTCCTCTAATATATATGAAACATGAATCATGATAATTTAGGAGAAGATTTTGTTATTTTTAGAATAACATCAATATTTATTTAAGTGAAAAAATATTTTTGTGTAATGTTAAATATTTAAGTAAAGTTTGTTTGATATATTGGAATATTTAAGGAACGTCAGCAGTTTTTTTAATACATTTAGAGTTTTAATTCTTAAATTACCTCTTATCAAATTTATGGTTATTATTTTTAAATTTGAAGTAAATTTATTAATTAATAAAAAAATTTATTTTCATAATTATTAAATGATAAAATTTAATTTAGATTTATAATGTAGATCTAAGGAATTTGTTATATCTTATATTCTATAAAAATAAATTACTACAAATCTTTTAAATGATCTACGCAAGTGTGTTTTAAATGAGTTCATTATGCCTTACTTTAATATGGATATTATTATTAACAACTTTTTCGTTTAAGCTTAAGGTAAAAACCCTATAACATCATAATATAGACTAATATACTATCCATACAATATCAAAAACATAGAGCAAGATTTATGCAAGAAACAAAATAAAAAAGTTAAAATTTTAAAATTTTTTTTACGAATTGTCATTCAATTTTATCTCCTACTATACATTAATAAGAATATGTGTTAAAATAATACATAAATCCAAAACCTTTTGAAATTTCCCTACGTTTCTTCATTTGTCTAAGTGGATTTCAAAAGGCTTTGGATTTATGAACTATGATAACTCAAGAAGAAAAGTTGTGATTTTTGAGCACCACAACTATACTTAAATAAGGGGCAAAAAGTTTGTTGTGTGATGTGAAATACTTATGAAAAGATTGTTGGACATGTTGAATTATTTAAGGAAGGTTTGTAGTCTTACTTTATTCATTTATGAAGTTTTGTTTCTCCATTTATCCCAAATCAAATTTATTGTTATTATATTTAAATTATAAGTATTTTTCTTAAATACTACAGTTTTTATTTTGATAGTTTTAAACAATAAATAAGAATTTTAATTTAAAAAGTATATATAACGAATTTTCTGATTTTTATATTCTATAAATGCAATGTATTACAAATATTGATAACTACATTCGCCAGTGCATTTTGAATTAAAATTACAATTTCCTCTAATATATATGAAACATGAATCATGATAATTTAGGAGAAGATTTTTTTATTTTTAGAATAACATCAATATTTATTTAAGTGAAAAAATATTTTTGTGTAATGTTAAATATTTAAGTAAAGTTTGTTTGATATATTGGAATATTTAAGGAACGTCAGCAGTTTTTTTTAATACATTTAGAGTTTTAATTCTTAAATTACCTCTTATCAAATTTATGGTTATTACTTTTAAATTTGAAGTAAATTTATTAATTAATAAAAAAATTTATTTTCATAATTATTAAATGATAAAATATAATTTAGATTTATAATGTAGATCTAAGGAATTTGTTATATCTTATATTCTATAAAAATAAATTACTACAAATCTTTTAAATGATCTACGCAAGTGTGTTTTAAATGAGTTCATTATGCCTTACTTTAATATGGATATTATTATTAACAACTTTTTCGTTTAAGCTTAAGGTAAAAACCCTATAACATCATAATATAGACTAATAAACTATCCATACAATATCAAAAACATAGAGCAAGATTTATGCAAGAAACAAAATAAAAAAGTTAAAATTTTAAATTTTTTTTTACGAATTGTCATTCAATTTTATCTCCTACTATACATTAATAAGAATATGTGTTAAAATAATACATAAATCCAAAACCTTTTGAAATTTCCCTACGTTTCTTCATTTGTCTAAGTGGATTTCAAAAGGCTTTGGATTTATGAACTATGATAACTCAAGAAGAAAAGTTGTGATTTTTGAGCACCACAACTATACTTAAATATGGGGAAAAAAGTTTGTTGTGTGATGTGAAATATGTAAGAAAAGATTGTTGGATATGTTGAATTATTTAAGGAAGGTTTGTAGTCTTACTTTATTCATTTATGAAGTTTTGTTTCTCCATTTATCCCAAATCAAATTTATTGTTATTATATTTAAATTATAAGTATTTTTCTTAAATACTACAGTTTTTATTTGATAGTTTTAAACAATAAATAAGAATTTTAATTTAAAAAGTATATATAACGAATTTTCGGATTTTTATATTCTATAAATGCAATGTATTACAAATATTGATAACTACATTCGCCAGTGCATTTTGAATTAAAATTACAATTTCCTCTAATATATATGAAACATGAATCATGTTAATTTAGGAGAAGATTTTGTTATTTTTAGAATAACATCAATATTTATTTAAGTGAAAAAATATTTTTGTGTAATGTTAAATATTTAAGTAAAGTTGTTTGATATATTGGAATATTTAAGGAACGTCAACAGTTTTTTTAATACATTTAGAGTTTTAATTCTTAAATTACCTCTTATCAAATTTATGGTTATTATTTTTAAATTTGAAGTAAATTTATTAATTAATAAAAAAAATTATTTTCATAATTATTAAATGATAAAATATAATTTAGATTTATAATGTAGATCTAAGGAATTTGTTATATCTTATATTCTATAAAAATAAATTACTACAAATCTTTTAAATGATCTACGCAAGTGTGTTTTAAATGAGTTCATTATGCCTTACTTTAATATGGATATTATTATTAACAACTTTTTCGTTTAAGCTTAAGGTAAAAACCCTATAACATCATAATATAGACTAATATACTATCCATACAATATCAAAAACATAGAGCAAGATTTATGCAAAAAACAAAATAAAAAAGTTAAAATTTTAAATTTTTTTTTACGAATTGTCATTCAATTTTATCTCCTACTATACATTAATAAGAATATGTGTTAAAATAATACATAAATCCAAAACCTTTTGAAATTTCCCTACGTTTCTTCATTTGTCTAAGTGGATTTCCAAAGGCTTTTGATTTATGAACTATGATAACTCAAGAAGAAAAGTTGTGATTTTTGAGCACCACAACTATATTTAAATATGGGGAAAAAAGTTTGTTGTGTGAAGTGAAATATGTAAGAAAAGATTGTTGGATATGTTGAATTATTTAAGGAAGGTTTGTAGTCTTACTTTATTCATTTATGAAGTTTTGTTTCTCCATTTATCCCAAATCAAATTTATTGTTATTATATTTAAATTATAAGTATTTTTCTTAAATACTACAGTTTTTATTTTGATAGTTTTAAACAATAAATAAGAATTTTAATTTAAAAAGTATATATAACGAATTTTCGGATTTTTATATTCTATAAATGCAATGTATTACAAATATTGATAACTACATTCGCCAGTGCATTTTGAATTAAAATTACAATTTCCTCTAATATATATGAAACATGAATCATGTTAATTTAGGAGAAGATTTTGTTATTTTTAGAATAACATCAATATTTATTTAAGTGAAAAAATATTTTTGTGTAATGTTAAATATTTAAGTAAAGTTTGTTTGATATATTGGAATATTTAAGGAACGTCCGCAGTTTTTTTAATACATTTAGAGTTTTAATTCTTAAATTACCTCTTATCAAATTTATGGTTATTATTTTTAAATTTGAAGTAAATTTATTAATTAATAAAAAATTTTATTTTCATAATTATTAAATGATAAAATATAATTTAGATTTATAATGTAGATCTAAGGAATTTGTTATATCTTATATTCTATAAGAATAAATTACTACAAATCTTTTAAATGATCTACGCAAGTGTGTTTTAAATGAGTTCATTATGCCTTACTTTAATATGGATATTATTATTAACAACTTTTTCGTTTAAGCTTAAGGTAAAAACCCTATAACATCATAATATAGACTAATATACTATCCATACAATATCAAAAACATAGAGCAAGATTTATGCAAGAAACAATATAAAAAAGTTAAAATTTTAAATTTTTTTTTACGAATTGTCATTCAATTTTATCTCCTACTATACATTAATAAGAATATGTGTTAAAATAATACATAAATCCAAAACCTTTTGAAATTTCCCTACGTTTCTTCATTTGTCTAAGTGATTTCAAAAGGCTTTTGATTTACGAACTATGATAACTCAAGAAGAAAAGTTGTGATTTTTTAGCACCACAACTATACTTAAATATGGGGAAAAAAGTTTGTTGTGTGATGTGAAATATGTAAGAAAAGATTGTTGGATATGTTGAATTATTTAAGGAAGGTTTGTAGTCTTACTTTATTCATTTATGAAGTTTTGTTTCTCCATTTATCCCAAATCAAATTTATTGTTATTATATTTAAATTATAAGTATTTTTCTTAAATACTACAGTTTTTATTTTGATAGTTTTAAACAATAAATAAGAATTTTAATTTAAAAAGTATATATAACGAATTTTCTGATTTTTATATTCTATAAATGCAATGTATTACAAATATTGATAACTACATTCGCCAGTGCATTTTGAATTAAAATTACAATTTCCTCTAATATATATGAAACATGAATCATGATAATTTAGGAGAAGATTTTGTTATTTTTAGACTAACATCAATATTTATTTAAGTGAAAAAATATTTTTGTGTAATGTTAAATATTTAAGTAAAGTTTGTTTGATATATTGGAATATTTAAGGAACGTCAGCAGTTTTTTTAATACATTTAGAGTTTTAATTCTTAATTACCTCTTATCAAATTTATGGTTATTATTTTTAAATTTGAAGTAAATTTATTAATTAATAAAAAAAATTATTTTCATAATTATTAAATGATAAAATATAATTTAGATTTATAATGTAGATCTAAGGAATTTGTTATATCTTATATTCTATAAGAATAAATTACTACAAATCTTTTAAATGATCTACGCAAGTGTGTTTTAAATGAGTTCATTATGCCTTACTTTAATATGGATATTATTATTAACAACTTTTTCGTTTAAGCTTAAGGTAAAAACCCTATAACATCATAATATAGACTAATATACTATCCATACAATATCAAAAACATAGAGCAAGATTTATGCAAGAAACAATATAAAAAAGTTAAAATTTTAAATTTTTTTTTACGAATTGTCATTCAATTTTATCTCCTACTATACATTAATAAGAATATGTGTTAAAATAATACATAAATCCAAAACCTTTGAAATTTCCCTACGTTTCTTCATTTGTCTAAGTGGATTTCCAAAGGCTTTTGATTTATGAACTATGATAACTCAAGAAGAAAAGTTGTGATTTTTGAGCACCACAACTATACTTAAATATGGGGAAAAAAGTTTGTTGTGTGATGTGAAATATGTAAGAAAAGATTGTTGGATATGTTGAATTATTTAAGGAAGGTTTGTAGTCTTACTTTATTCATTTATGAAGTTTTGTTTCTCCATTTATCCCAAATCAAATTTATTGTTATTATATTTAAATTATAAGTATTTTTCTTAAATACTACAGTTTTTATTTTGATAGTTTTAAACAATAAATAAGAATTTTAATTTAAAAAGTATATATAACGAATTTTCGGATTTTTATATTCTATAAATGCAATGTATTACAAATATTGATAACTACATTCGCCAGTGCATTTTGAATTAAAATTACAATTTCCTCTAATATATATGAAACATGAATCATGTTAATTTAGGAGAAGATTTTGTTATTTTTAGAATAACATCAATATTTATTTAAGTGAAAAAATATTTTTGTGTAATGTTAAATATTTAAGTAAAGTTTGTTTGATATATTGGAATATTTAAGGAATGTCAGCAGTTTTTTAATACATTTAGAGTTTTAATTCTTAAATTACCTCTTATCAAATTTATGGTTATTATTTTTAAATTTGAAGTAAATTTATTAATTAATAAAAAATTTTATTTTCATAATTATTAAATGATAAAATTTAATTTAGATTTATAATGTAGATCTAAGGAATTTGTTATATCTTATATTCTATAAGAATAAATTACTACAAATCTTTTAAATGATCTACGCAAGTGTGTTTTAAATGAGTTCATTATGCCTTACTTTAATATGGATATTATTATTAACAACTTTTTCGTTTAAGCTTAAGGTAAAAACCCTATAACATCATAATATAGACTAATATACTATCCATACAATATCAAAAACATAGAGCAAGATTTATGCAAGAAACAATATAAAAAAGTTAAAATTTTAAATTTTTTTTTACGAATTGTCATTCAATTTTATCTCCTACTATACATTAATAAGAATATGTGTTAAAATAATACATAAATCCAAAACCTTTTGAAATTTCCCTACGTTTCTTCATTTGTCTAAGTGGATTTCAAAAGGCTTTTGATTTATGAACTATGATAACTCAAGAAGAAAAGTTGTGATTTTTGAGCACCACAACTATACTTAAATATGGGGAAAAAAGTTTGTTGTGTGATGTGAAATATGTAAGAAAAGATTGTTGGATATGTTGAATTATTTAAGGAAGGTTTGTAGTCTTACTTTATTCATTTATGAAGTTTTGTTTCTCCATTTATCCCAAATCAAATTTATTGTTATTATATTTAAATTATAAGTATTTTTCTTAAATACTACAGTTTTTATTTTGATAGTTTTAAACAATAAATAAGAATTTTAATTTAAAAAGTATATATAATGAATTTTCTGATTTTTATATTCTATAAATGCAATGTATTACAAATATTGATAACTACATTCGCCAGTGCATTTTGAATTAAAATTACAATTTCCTCTAACATATATGAAACATGAATCATGTTAATTTAGGAGAAGATTTTGTTATTTTTAGAATAACATCAATATTTATTTAAGTGAAAAAATATTTTTGTGTAATGTTAAATATTTAAGTAAAGTTTGTTTGATATTTGGAATATTTAAGGAACGTCAGCAGTTTTTTTAATACATTTAGAGTTTTAATTCTTAAATTACCTCTTATCAAATTTATGGTTATTATTTTTAAATTTGAAGTAAATTATTAATTAATAAAAAAAATTATTTTCATAATTATTAAATGATAAAATATAATTTAGATTTATAATGTAGATCTAAGGAATTTGTTATATCTTATATTCTATAAAAATAAATTACTACAAATCTTTTAAATGATCTACGCAAGTGTGTTTTAAATGAGTTCATTATGCCTTACTTTAATATGGATATTATTATTAACAACTTTTTCGTTTAAGCTTAAGGTAAAAACCCTATAACATCATAATATAGACTAATATACTATCCATACAATATCAAAAACATAGAGCAAGATTTATGCAAGAAACAAAATAAAAAAGTTTAAATTTTAAATTTTTTTTTACGAATTGTCATTCAATTTTATCTCCTACTATACATTAATAAGAATATGTGTTAAAATAATACATAAATCCAAAACCTTTTGAAATTTCCCTACGTTTCTTCATTTGTCTAAGTGGATTTCCAAAGGCTTTTGATTTATGAACTATGATAACTCAAGAAGAAAAGTTGTGATTTTTGAGCACCACAACTATACTTAAATATGGGGAAAAAAGTTTGTTGTGTGATGTGAAATATGTAAGAAAAGATTGTTGGATATGTTGAATTATTTAAGGAAGGTTTGTAGTCTTACTTTATTCATTTATGAAGTTTTGTTTCTCCATTTATCCCAAATCAAATTTATTGTTATTATATTTAAATTATAAGTATTTTTCTTAAATACTACAGTTTTTATTTTGATAGTTTTAAACAATAAATAAGAATTTTAATTTAAAAAGTATATATAACGAATTTTCGGATTTTTATATTCTATAAATGCAATGTATTACAAATATTGATAACTACATTCGCCAGTGCATTTTGAATTAAAATTACAATTTCCTCTAATATATATGAAACATGAATCATGTTAATTTAGGAGAAGATTTTGTTATTTTTAGAATAACATCAATATTTATTTAAGTGAAAAAATATTTTTGTGTAATGTTAAATATTTAAGTAAAGTTTGTTT
>CATIWC010002392.1:82500-101134 GCA_948472305.1 Vicia faba | reverse complement strand
AGACTCGATAGCATATTTATTCACCATATTCATATTGTATTATGGTATAATAAATGTAAACAATTTCAATATTTTTCTTTTTCTCCATCACCAAATTTTAGGTTACTTCATCATAAAGACAATAAGTTAAAAATCTATTAATTAATGACACATATTCCATATACATTGGAAATAATTCAAATTATGTGTTGAGTCCCGATATTTTATTTATTCATCATATTTATATTGTATTAAGGTATAATAGATGTAAACAATTTCAATAGTTTCCTTTTTCTTCTTCACCAAATTTTAGGTTACTTCATCACTAAGAAACTAAGTTAAAAGACTATTACTTAATGACACATATTCCATATACATTTGAAATAATTAAAATTATATAATGAGTCTCGAGAGTATATTTATTCACCATATTCAAATTGTATTATCGTGTAATAGATGTAAACAATTTCAGTATTTTCTTCTTCTCCATCACCAAATTTTGCTTACTTCATCACCAAGAAACAAAGTTAAAAGACTATTTAATTAATGACACATATTCCATATACATTGGTAATAATTCAAATTATATAATGAGACTCGATAGTATATTTATTCACCATATTTATATTGTATTATGGTATAATAGATGTAAACAATTTCAATATTTTTCTTCTTTTCCATCACCAAATTTTAGGTTACTTTTTAACCAAGAAACTAAGTTAAAAAACTATTAATTAATGGCACATATTCCTTATACATTGCTAATAATTCAAATTATATAATGAGTCTCGATAGTATATTTATTCACCATACTCATATTGTATTATGGTCTAATAGATGTAAACAATTTCAGTAGTTTCTTCTTCTCCATCACCAAATTTTAGGTTACTTCATCACCAAGAAACTAAGTTAAAAGACTATTAATTAATAACACATATTCCTTATACATTGCTAATAATTCAAATTATATAATGAGTCTCGATAGTATATTTATTCACCATATTCATATTGTATTATGGTATAATAGATGTAAACAATTTCAATATTTTACTTCTTCTCCATCACCAAATTTTAGGTTACTTCATCACTAAGAAACTAAGTTAAAAGACTATTAATTGATGACACATATTCCATTTACATTGGAAATAATATAAATTATATAATTAGTCTCTATAGTATATTTATTCACCATATTCGTATTGATTATGGTATAATAGATGTAAACAATTTCAATATTTTTCTTCTTTTCCATTACCAAATTTTACGTTACTTCATCATTAAGACACTCAGTTAAAAACCATTAATTAATGACACATATTCCATATACATTGGTAATAATTCAAAATATGTGTTGAGACTCGATAGTATATTTATTCACCATATTCATATTGTATTATGGTATAACAAATGTAAACAATTTCAATATTTTTCTTTTTCTCCATCCCAAATTTTAGGTTACTTCATCATTAAGATAATAAGTTAAAAAACTATTAATTAATGACACATATTTCATATACATTGGAAATAATTCAAATTATGTGTTGAGTCTCGATATTTTATTTATTCATCATATTTATACTTTATTATGGTATAATAGATGTAAATAATTTCAATAGTTTCCTTTTTCTTCTTCACCAAATTTTAGGTTACTTCATCACTAAGAAACTAAGCTAAAAGACTATTACTTAATGACACATATTCCATATACATTTGAAATAATTCAAATTATATAATGAGTCTCGATAGTATATTTATTCACCATATTCAAATTGTATTATCGTATAATAGATGTAAAGAATTTCAGTATTTTCTTCTTCTCCATCACCAAATATTAGGTTACTTCATCACCAAGAAAATAAGTTAAAAGACTATTAATTAATGGCACATATTCCATATACAATGGTAATAATTCAAATTATATAATGATACTCGATAGTATATTTATTCACCATATTCATATTGTATTATGGTTTAATAGATGTAAACAATTTCAATATTTTTCTTCTTCTCCATCACCAAATTTTAGGTTACTTTTTAACCATGAAACTAAGTTAAAAGTCTATTAATTAATGACACATATTCCTTATACATTGCTAATAATTCAAATTATATAATGAGTCTCGATAGTATATTTATTCACCATATTCATATTGTATTATGGTATAATAGATGTAAACAATTTCAATATTTTACTTCTTCATCACCAAATATTAGGTTACTTCATCACTAAGATACTAAGTTAAAAGACTTTTACTTACTGACACATATTCCGTATACATTTGAAATAATTCATATTATATAATGAGTCTCTAAAGTATATTTATTCACCATATTCATATTGTACTATGGTATAAAAGATGTAAATAATTTCAGTATTTTCTTCTTCTCCATCACCAAATTTTAGGTTACTTCATCACTAAGAAACTAAGTTAAAAGACTATTAATTAATGGCATATATTCCTTCTACATTGCTAATAATTCAAATTATATAATGAGTCTCGATAGTATATTTATTCACCATATTCATATTGTATTATGGTATAATAGATGTAAACAATTTTAATATTTTTCTTCTTCTCCATCACCAAATTTTAGGTTACTTCATCATTAAGACACTAAGTTAAAAAACTATTAATTAATTACACATATTCCATATACATTGGAAATAATTCAAATTATGTGTTGAGTCTCGATATTTTATTTATTCATCATATTTATATTGTATTAAGGTATAATAGATGTAAACAATTTCAATAGTTTCCTTTTTCTTCTTCACCAAATTTTTAGGTTACTCCATCACTAAGAAACTAAGCTAAAAGACTATTACTTAATGACACATATTACATATACATTTGAAATAATTCAAATTATATAATGAGGTCTCTATAGTATATTTATTCACCATATTCAAATTGTCTTATCGTATAATAGATATAAACAATTTCATTATTTTCTTCTTCTCCATCACCAAATTTTAGGTTACTTCATCACCAAGAAACTAAGTTAAAAGACTATTAATTAATGGCACATATTCCTTAAACATTGCTAATAATTCAAATTATATAATGGGTCTCGATAGTATATTTATTCACCATATTCATATTGTATTATGGTATAATAGATGTAAACAATTTCAATATTTTACTTCTTCTCCATCACCAAATTTTAGGTTACTTCATCACTAAGATACTAAGTTAAAAGACTTTAACTTAGTGACACATATTCCATATACATTTGAAATAATTCAAATTATATAATGAGTCTCGATAGTATATTTATTCACCATATTCATATTGTACTATGGTATAAAAGATGTAAATAATTTCAGTATTTTCTTCTTCTCCATCACAAAATTTTAGGTTACTTCATCACTAAGAAACTAAGTTAAAAGACTATTAATTGATGACACATATTCCATATACATTAGAAATAATTCAAATTATATAATGAGTCTTGATAGTATATTTATTCACCATATTCATATTGTATTATGGTATAATAGATGTAAACAATTTTCAATATTTTTCTTCTTCTCCATTACCAAATTTTACGTTACTTCATCATTAAGACACTAAGTTAAAAAACCATTAATTAATGACACATATTCCATATACATTGGTAATAATTCAAAATATGTGTTTAAGACTCGATAGTATATTTATTCACCATATTCATATTGTATTATGGTATAATAAATTTAAACAATTTCAATGTTTTTCTTTTTCTCCATCCCAAATTTTAGGTTACTTCATCATTAAGATAATAAGTTAAAAAACTATTAATTAATGACACATATTCCATATACATCGGAAATAATTCAAATTATGTGTTGAGTCTCGATATTTTATTTATTCATCATATTTATACTTTATTAAGGTATAATAGATGTAAATAATTTCAATAGTTTCCTTTTTCTTCTTCACCAAATTTTAGGTTACTTCATCACTAAGAAACTAAGCTAAAAGACTATTACTTAATGACACATATTCCATATACATTTGAAATAATTCAAATTATATAATGAGTCTCGATAGTATATTTATTCACCATATTCAAATTGTATTATCGTATAATAGATGTAAACAATTTCAGTATTTTCTTCTTCTCTATCACCAAATTTTAGGTTACTTCATCACCAAGAAACTAAGTTAAAAGACTATTAATTAATGGCACATATTCCATATACATTGGTAATAATTCAAATTATATAATGATACTCGATAGTATATTTATTCACCATATTCATATTGTATTATGGTATAATAGATGTAAACAATTTCAATATTTTTGTTCTTCTCCATCACCAAATTTTAGGTTACTTTATAACCAAGAAACTAAGTTAAAAGACTATTAATTAATGGCATATATTCCTTCTACATTGCTAATAATTCAAATTATATAATGAGTCTCGATAGTATATTTATTCACCATATTCATATTGTATTATGGTATAATAGATGTAAACAATTTTAATATTTTTCTTCTTCTCCATCACCAAATTTTAGGTTACTTTTTAACCAAGAAACTAGGTTAAAAGACTATTAATTAATGACACATATTCCCATATACATTGGAAATGATTCAAATTATATATTGAGTCTCGAAAGTATATTAACTCACCATATTTATATTGTATTAATGTATTATAGATGTAAACAATTTCAATATTTTTCTTCTTCTCCATCACCAAATTTTAGGTTACTTCATCACCAAGAAAATAAGTTAAAATAATATTAATTAATGGCACATCTTCCATATACATTGGTAACAATTCAAATTATATAATGAGTCTCTATAGTATATTTATTCACCATATTCATATTGGATTATGGTATAACAGATGTAAAGAATTTCAATATTTTTTCTTCTTCTCCATCATCAAATTTTAGGTTACTTCATCACTAAGAAACTAAGTTAAAAGACTATTACTTAATGACACATATTCCATATACATTGGTAATAATTCAAATTAAATAATGAGTCTCGATAGTATATTTATTCACCATATTCATATTGTATTATGGTATAATTGATGTAAATAATTTCAGTATCTTCTTTTTCTCCATCATCAAATGTTAGGTTACTTCATCACTAAGAAACTAAGTTAAAAGACTATTAATTAATGGCACATATTCCTTATACATTGCTAATAATTCAAATTATATAATGAGTCTCGATAGTATATTTATTCACCATATTCATATTGTATTATGGTATAATAGATGTAAACAATTTCAATATTTTACTTCTTCTCCATCACCAAATTTTAGGTTACTTCATCACTAAGATACTAAGTTAAAAGACTTTTACTTACTGACACATATTCCATATACATTGAAATAATTCAAATTATATAATGAGTCTCGATAGTATATTTATTCACCATATTCATATTGTACTATGGTATAAAAGATGTAAATAATTTCAGTATTTTCTTCTTCTCCATCACCAAATTTTAGGTTACTTCATCACTAAGAAACTAAGTTAAAAGACTATTAATTGATGACACATATTCCATATACATTAGAAATAATTCAAATTATATAATAAGTATTGATAGTATATTTATTCACCATATTCATATTGTATTATGGTATAATAGATGTAAACAATTTCTATATTTTTCTTCTTCTCCATTACCAAATTTTACGTTACTTCATCATTAAGACACTAAGCTAAAAAACCATTAATTAATGACACATATTTCATATACATTGGTAATAATTCAAAATATGCGTTGAGTCTTGATAGTATATTTATTCACCATACTCATATTGTATTATGGTATAATAAATGTAAACAATTTCAATATTTTTCTTTTTCTCCATCACCAAATTTTAGGTTACTTCATCATTAAGAGACTAAGTTAAAAACTATTAATTAATGACACATATTTCATATACATTGGAAATAATTCAAATTATGTGTTGAGTCTCGATATTATATTTATTAATCATATTTATATTGTATTAAGGTATAATAGATGTAAACAATTTTAATAATTTCCTTTTTCTTCTTCACCAAATTTTAGGTTACTTCATCACTAAGAAACTAAGTTAAAAGACGATTACTTAATGACACATATTCCATATACATTTGAAATAATTCAAATTATATAATGAGTCTAGATAGTATATTTATTCACCATATTCATATTGTATTATCGTATAATAGATGTAAACAATTTCAGTATTTTCTTCTTCTCCATCACCAAATTTTAGGTTACTTCATCACCAAGAAACTAAGTTAAAAGACTATTAATTAATGGCACATATTCCTTATACATTGCTAATAATTCAAATTATATAATGAGTCTCGATAGTATATTTATTCACCATATTCATATTGTATTATGGTATAATAGATGTAAACAATTTCAATATTTTACTTCTTCTCCATCACCAAATTTTAGGTTACTTCATCACTAAGATACTAAGTTAAAAGACTTTTACTTACTGACACATATTCCATATACATTTGAAATAATTCAAATTATATAATGAGTCTCGATAGTATATTTATTCACCATATTCATATTGTACTATGGTATAAAAGATGTAAATAATTTCAGTATTTTCTTCTTCTCCATCACCAAATTTTAGGTTACTTCATCACTAAGAAACTAAGTTAAAAGACTATTAATTGATGACACATATTCCATATACATTAGAAATAATTCAAATTATATAATGAGTATTGATAGTATATTTATTCACCATATTCATATTGTATTATGGTATAATAGATGTAAACAATTTCTATATTTTTCTTCTTCTCCATTACCAAATTTTACGTTACTTCATCATTAAGACACTAAGCTAAAAAACCATTAATTAATGACACATATTTCATATACATTGGTAATAATTCAAAATATGCGTTGAGTCTTGATAGTATATTTATTCACCATACTCATATTGTATTATGGTATAATAAATGTAAACAATTTCAATATTTTTCTTTTTCTCCATCACCAAATTTTAGGTTACTTCATCATTAAGAGACTAAGTTAAAAAAACTATTAATTAATGACACATATTTCATATACATTGGAAATAATTCAAATTATGTGTTGAGTCTCGATATTATATTTATTAATCATATTTATATTGTATTAAGGTATAATAGATGTAAACAATTTTAATAGTTTCCTTTTTCTTCTTCACCAAATTTTAGGTTACTTCATCACTAAGAAACTAAGTTAAAAGACGATTACTTAATGACACATATTCCATATACATTTGAAATAATTCAAATTATATAATGAGTCTAGATAGTATATTTATTCACCATATTCATATTGTATTATCGTATAATAGATGTAAACAATTTCAATATTTTTCTCCTTTTTTATCAACAAATTTTAGGTTACTTCAACACCAACAAATTAAGTTAAAAGACTATTAATTAATGACAAGTATTTAATAAGCATTGCTAATAATTCAAATTATATAATGAGTCTCGATAGTATATTTATTCACCATATTCATATTGTATTATGGTATAATAGATGTAAAACAATTTCTATATTTTTCTTCTTCTCCATTACCAAATTTTACGTTACTTCATCATTAAGACACTAAGCTAAAAAACCATTAATTAAAGACACATATTCCATATACATTGGTAATAATTCAAAATATGTGTTGAGTCTCTATAGTATATATATTCACCATATTCATATTGTATTATGGTTTAATAAATGTAAAAAATTTAAATATTTTTCTTTTTCTCCATCACCAAATTTAGGTTACTTCATCATTAAGACACTAAGTTAAAAAACTATTAATTAATTACACATATTCCATATACATTGGAAATAATTAAAATTATGTGTTGAGTCTCGATATTTTATTTATTCATCATATTTATATTGTATTAAGGTATAATAGATGTAAACAATTTCAATAGTTTCCTTTTTCTTCTTCACCAAATTTTAGGTTACTTCATCACTAAGAAACTAAGTTAAAAGACTATTACTTAATGACACATATTACATATACATTTGAAATAATTCAAATTATATAATGAGTCTCGATAGTATATTTATTCACCATATTCAAATTGTCTTATTGTATAATAGATATAAACAATTTTCATTATTTTCTTCTTCTCCATCACCAAATTTTAGGTTACTTCATCTCCAAGAAACTAAGTTAAAAGACTATTAATTAATGGCACATATTCCTTATACATTGCTAATAATTCAAATTATATAATGAGTCTCGATAGTATATTTATTCACCATATTCATATTGTATTATGGTATAATAGATGTAAACAATTTCAATATTTTACTTCTTCTCCATCACCAAATTTTAGGTTACTTCATCACTAAGATACTAAGTTAAAAGACTTTTACTTACTGACACATATTCCATATACATTTGAAATAATTCAAATTATATAATGAGTCTCGATAGTATATTTATTCACCATATTCATATTGTATTATGGTATAATAGATGTAAACAATTTCTATATTTTTCTTCTTCTCCATTACCAAATTTTACGTTACTTCATCATTAAGACACTAAGCTAAAAAACCATTAATTAAAGACACATATTCCATATACATTGGTAATAATTCAAAATATGTGTTGAGTCTCTATAGTATATATATTCACCATATTCATATTGTATTATGGTTTAATAAATGTAAAAAATTTAAATATTTTTCTTTTTCTCCATCACCAAATTTTAGGTTACTTCATCATTAAGACACTAAGTTAAAAAACTATTAATTAATTACACATATTCCATATACATTGGAAATAATTCAAATTATGTGTTGAGTCTCGATATTTTATTTATTCATCATATTTATATTGTATTAAGGTATAATAGATGTAAACAATTTCAATAGTTTCCTTTTTCTTCTTCACCAAATTTTAGGTTACTTCATCACTAAGAAACTAAGTTAAAAGACTATTACTTAATGACACATATTACATATACATTTGAAATAATTCAAATTATATAATGAGTCTCGATAGTATATTTATTCACCATATTCAAATTGTCTTATTGTATAATAGATATAAACAATTTCATTATTTTCTTCTTCTCCATCACCAAATTTTAGGTTACTTCATCTCCAAGAAAACTAAGTTAAAAGACTATTAATTAATGGCACATATTCCTTATACATTGCTAATAATTCAAATTATATAATGAGTCTCGATAGTATATTTATTCACCATATTCATATTGTATTATGGTATAATAGATGTAAACAATTTCAATATTTTACTTCTTCTCCATCACCAAATTTTAGGTTACTTCATCACTAAGATACTAAGTTAAAAGACTTTTACTTACTGACACATATTCCATATACATTTGAAATAATTCAAATTATTAAATGAGTCTCGATAGTATATTTATTCACCATATTCATATTTTATTATGGTATAATAGATGTAAACAATTTCTATATTTTTCTTCTTCTCCATTACCAAATTTTACGTTACTTCATCATTAAGACACTAAGCTAAAAAACCATTAATTAAAGACACATATTCCATATACATTGGTAATAATTCAAAATATGTGTTGAGTCTCTATAGTATATATATTCACCATATTCATATTGTATTATGGTTTAATAAATGTAAAAAATTTAAATATTTTTCTTTTTCTCCATCACCAAATTTAGGTTACTTCATCATTAAGACACTAAGTTAAAAAACTATTAATTAATTACACATATTCCATATACATTGGAAATAATTCAAATTATGTGTTGAGTCTCGATATTTTTATTTATTCATCATATTTATATTGTATTAAGGTATAATAGATGTAAACAATTTCAATAGTTTCCTTTTTCTTCTTCACCAAATTTTAGGTTACTTCATCACTAAGAAACTAAGTTAAAAGACTATTACTTAATGACACATATTACATATACATTTGAAATAATTCAAATTATATAATGAGTCTCGATAGTATATTTATTCACCATATTCAAATTGTCTTATCGTATAATAGATATAAACAATTTCATTATTTTCTTCTTCTCCATCACCAAATTTTAGGTTACTTCATCTCCAAGAAACTAAGTTAAAAGACTATTAATTAATGGCACATATTCCTTATACATTGCTAATAATTCAAATTATATAATGAGTCTCGATAGTATATTTATTCACCATATTCATATTGTATTATGGTATAATAGATGTAAACAATTTCAATATTTTACTTCTTCTCCATCACCAAATTTTAGGTTACTTCATCACTAAGATACTAAGTTAAAAGACTTTTACTTACTGACACATATTCCATATACATTTGAAATAATTCAAATTATTAAATGAGTCTCGATAGTATATTTATTCACCATATTCATATTTTATTATGGTATAATAGATGTAAACAATTTCTATATTTTTCTTCTTCTCCATTACCAAATTTTACGTTACTTCATCATTAAGACACTAAGCTAAAAAACCATTAATTAAAGACACATATTCCATATACATTGTTAATAATTCAAAATATGTGTTGAGTCTCTATAGTATATATATTCACCATATTCATATTGTATTATGGTTTAATAAATGTAAAAAATTTAAATATTTTTCTTTTTCTCCATCACCAAATTTTAGGTTACTTCATCATTAAGACACTAAGTTAAAAAACTATTAATTAATTACACATATTCCATATACATTGGAAATAATTCAAATTATGTGTTGAGTCTCGATATTTTATTTATTCATCATATTTATATTGTATTAAGGTATAATAGATGTAAACAATTTCAATAGTTTCCTTTTTCTTCTTCACCAAATTTAGGTTAATTCATCACTAATAAACTAAGTTAAAAGACTATTACTTAATGACACATATTACATATACATTTGAAATAATTCAAATTATATAATGAGTCTCGATAGTATATTTATTCACCATATTCAAATTGTCTTATCGTATAATAGATATAAACAATTTCATTATTTTCTTCTTCTCCATCACCAAATTTTAGGTTACTTCATCTCCAAAAACTAAGTTAAAAGACTATTAATTAATGGCACATATTCCTTATACATTGCTAATAATTCAAATTATATAATGAGTCTCGATAGTATATTTATTCACCATATTCATATTGTATTATGGTATAATAGATGTAAACAATTTCAATATTTTACTTCTTCTCCATCACCAAATTTTAGGTTACTTCATCACTAAGATACTAAGTTAAAAGACTTTTACTTACTGACACATATTCCATATACATTTGAAATAATTCAAATTATTAAATGAGTCTCGATAGTATATTTATTCACCATATTCATATTGTACTATGGTATAAAAGATGTAAATAATTTCAGTATTTTCTTCTTCTCCATCACCAAATTTTAGGTTACTTCATCACTAAGAAACTAAGTTAAAAGACTATTAATTGATGACACATATTCCATATACATTAGATATAATTCAAATTATATAATGAGTCTTGATAGTATATTTATTCACCATATTCATATTGTATTATGGTATAATAGATGTAAACAATTTCTATATTTTTCTTCTTCTCCATTACCAAATTTTACGTTACTTCATCATTAAGACACTAAGCTAAAAAACCATTAATTAATGACACATATTTCATATATATTGGTAATAATTCAAAATATGTGTTGAGTCTTGATAGTATATTTATTCACCATACTCATATTGTATTATGGTATAATAAATGTAAACAATTTCAATATTTTTCTTTTTCTCCATCACCAAATTTTAGGTTACTTCATCATTAAGAGACTAAGTTAAAAAACTATTAATTAATGACACATATTTCATATACATTGGAAATAATTCAAATTATGTGTTGAGTCTCGATATTATATTTATTCATCATATTTATATTGTATTAAGGTATAATAGATGTAAACAATTTTAATAGTTTCCTTTTTCTTCTTCACTAAATTTTAGGTTACTTCATCACTAAGAAACTAAGTTAAAAGACCATTACTTAATGACACATATTCCATATACATTTGAAATAATTCAAATTATATAATGAGTCTAGATAGTATATTTATTCACCATATTCATATTGTATTATCGTATAATAGATGTAAACAATTTCAGTATTTTCTTCTTCTCCATCACCAAATTTTAGGTTACTTCATCACCAAGAAACTAAGTTAAAAGACTATTAATTAATGGCACATATTCCATATACATTGGTAATAATTCAAATTATATAATGAGACTCGATAGTATATTTATTCACCATATTCATATTGTATTATGGTATAATAGATGTAAACAATTTCAATATTTTTCTTCTTCTCCATCACCAAATTTTAGGTTACTTTATAACCAAGAAACTAAGTTAAAAGACTATTAATTAATGGCATATATTCCTTATACATTGCTAATAATTCAAATTATATAATGAGTCTCAATAGTATATTTATTCACCATATTCATATTGTATTATGGTATAATAGATGTAAACAATTTCAATATTTTTCTTCTTCTCCATCACCAAATTTTAGGTTACTTCATCACCAAGAAAATAAGTTAAAATAATATTAATTAATGGCACATATTCCATATACATTGGTAATAATTCAAATTATATAATGAGTCTCAATAGTATATTTATTCACCATATTCATATTGAATTATGGTATAACAGATGTAAACAATTTCAATAATTTTCTTCTTCTCCATCATCAAATTTTAGGTTACTTCATCACTAAGAAACTAAGTTAAAAGACTATTACTTAATGACACATATTCCATATACATTTTAAATAATTCAAATTATATAATGAGTCTCGATAGTATATTTATTCACCATATTCATATTGTGTTATGGTATAATTGATGTAAATAATTTCAGTATTTTCTTCTTCTCCATCATCAAATGTTAGGTTACTTCATCACTAAGAAACTAAGTTAAAAGACTATTAATTGATGACACATATTCCATATACATTGGAAATAATTCAAATTATATAATGAGTATTGATAGTATATTTATTCACCATATTCATATTGTATTATGGTATAATAGATGTAAACAATTTCTATATTTTTCTTCTTCTCCATTACCAAATTTTACGTTACTTCATCATTAAGACACTAAGCTAAAAAACCATTAATTAATGACACATATTTCATATACATTGGTAATAATTCAAAATATGCGTTGAGTCTTGATAGTATATTTATTCACCATACTCATATTGTATTATGGTATAATAAATGTAAACAATTTCAATATTTTTCTTTTTCTCCATCACCAAATTTTAGGTTACTTCATCATTAAGAGACTAAGTTAAAAAACTATTAATTAATGACACATATTTCATATACATTGGAAATAATTCAAATTATGTGTTGAGTCTCGATATTATATTTATTAATCATATTTATATTGTATTAAGGTATAATAGATGTAAACAATTTTAATAGTTTCCTTTTTCTTCTTCACCAAATTTTAGGTTACTTCATCACTAAGAAACTAAGTTAAAAGACGATTACTTAATGACACATATTCCATATACATTTGAAATAATTCAAATTATATAATGAGTCTAGATAGTATATTTATTCACCATATTCATATTGTATTATCGTATAATAGATGTAAACAATTTCAATATTTTTCTCCTTTTTTATCAACAAATTTTAGGTTACTTCAACACCAACAAATTAAGTTAAAAGACTATTAATTAATGACAAGTATTTAATAAGCATTGCTAATAATTCAAATTATATAATGAGTCTCGATAGTATATTTATTCACCATATTCATATTGTATTATGGTATAATAGATGTAAACAATTTCTATATTTTTCTTCTTCTCCATTACCAAATTTTACGTTACTTCATCATTAAGACACTAAGCTAAAAAACCATTAATTAAAGACACATATTCCATATACATTGGTAATAATTCAAAATATGTGTTGAGTCTCTATAGTATATATATTCACCATATTCATATTGTATTATGGTTTAATAAATGTAAAAAATTTAAATATTTTTCTTTTTCTCCATCACCAAATTTTAGGTTACTTCATCATTAAGACACTAAGTTAAAAAACTATTAATTAATTACACATATTCCATATACATTGGAAATAATTAAAATTATGTGTTGAGTCTCGATATTTTATTTATTCATCATATTTATATTGTATTAAGGTATAATAGATGTAAACAATTTCAATAGTTTCCTTTTTCTTCTTCACCAAATTTTAGGTTACTTCATCACTAAGAAACTAAGTTAAAAGACTATTACTTAATGACACATATTACATATACATTTGAAATAATTCAAATTATATAATGAGTCTCGATAGTATATTTATTCACCATATTCAAATTGTCTTATTGTATAATAGATATAAACAATTTCATTATTTTCTTCTTCTCCATCACCAAATTTTAGGTTACTTCATCTCCAAGAAACTAAGTTAAAAGACTATTAATTAATGGCACATATTCCTTATACATTGCTAATAATTCAAATTATATAATGAGTCTCGATAGTATATTTATTCACCATATTCATATTGTATTATGGTATAATAGATGTAAACAATTTCAATATTTTACTTCTTCTCCATCACCAAATTTTAGGTTACTTCATCACTAAGATACTAAGTTAAAAGACTTTTACTTACTGACACATATTCCATATACATTTGAAATAATTCAAATTATATAATGAGTCTCGATAGTATATTTATTCACCATATTCATATTGTATTATGGTATAATAGATGTAAACAATTTCTATATTTTTCTTCTTCTCCATTACCAAATTTTACGTTACTTCATCATTAAGACACTAAGCTAAAAAACCATTAATTAAAGACACATATTCCATATACATTGGTAATAATTCAAAATATGTGTTGAGTCTCTATAGTATATATATTCACCATATTCATATTGTATTATGGTTTAATAAATGTAAAAAATTTAAATATTTTTCTTTTTCTCCATCACCAAATTTTAGGTTACTTCATCATTAAGACACTAAGTTAAAAAACTATTAATTAATTACACATATTCCATATACATTGGAAATAATTCAAATTATGTGTTGAGTCTCGATATTTTATTTATTCATCATATTTATATTGTATTAAGGTATAATAGATGTAAACAATTTCAATAGTTTCCTTTTTCTTCTTCACCAAATTTTAGGTTACTTCATCACTAAGAAACTAAGTTAAAAGACTATTACTTAATGACACATATTACATATACATTTGAAATAATTCAAATTATATAATGAGTCTCGATAGTATATTTATTCACCATATTCAAATTGTCTTATTGTATAATAGATATAAACAATTTCATTATTTTCTTCTTCTCCATCACCAAATTTTAGGTTACTTCATCTCCAAGAAACTAAGTTAAAAGACTATTAATTAATGGCACATATTCCTTATACATTGCTAATAATTCAAATTATATAATGAGTCTCGATAGTATATTTATTCACCATATTCATATTGTATTATGGTATAATAGATGTAAACAATTTCAATATTTTACTTCTTCTCCATCACCAAATTTTAGGTTACTTCATCACTAAGATACTAAGTTAAAAGACTTTTACTTACTGACACATATTCCATATACATTTGAAATAATTCAAATTATTAAATGAGTCTCGATAGTATATTTATTCACCATATTCATATTTTATTATGGTATAATAGATGTAAACAATTTCTATATTTTTCTTCTTCTCCATTACCAAATTTTACGTTACTTCATCATTAAGACACTAAGCTAAAAAACCATTAATTAAAGACACATATTCCATATACATTGGTAATAATTCAAAATATGTGTTGAGTCTCTATAGTATATATATTCACCATATTCATATTGTATTATGGTTTAATAAATGTAAAAAATTTAAATATTTTTCTTTTTCTCCATCACCAAATTTTAGGTTACTTCATCATTAAGACACTAAGTTAAAAAACTATTAATTAATTACACATATTCCATATACATTGGAAATAATTCAAATTATGTGTTGAGTCTCGATATTTTATTTATTCATCATATTTATATTGTATTAAGGTATAATAGATGTAAACAATTTCAATAGTTTCCTTTTTCTTCTTCACCAAATTTTAGGTTACTTCATCACTAAGAAACTAAGTTAAAAGACTATTACTTAATGACACATATTACATATACATTTGAAATAATTCAAATTATATAATGAGTCTCGATAGTATATTTATTCACCATATTCAAATTGTCTTATCGTATAATAGATATAAACAATTTCATTATTTTCTTCTTCTCCATCACCAAATTTTAGGTTACTTCATCTCCAAGAAACTAAGTTAAAAGACTATTAATTAATGGCACATATTCCTTATACATTGCTAATAATTCAAATTATATAATGAGTCTCGATAGTATATTTATTCACCATATTCATATTGTATTATGGTATAATAGATGTAAACAATTTCAATATTTTACTTCTTCTCCATCACCAAATTTTAGGTTACTTCATCACTAAGATACTAAGTTAAAAGACTTTTACTTACTGACACATATTCCATATACATTTGAAATAATTCAAATTATTAAATGAGTCTCGATAGTATATTTATTCACCATATTCATATTTTATTATGGTATAATAGATGTAAACAATTTCTATATTTTTCTTCTTCTCCATTACCAAATTTTACGTTACTTCATCATTAAGACACTAAGCTAAAAAACCATTAATTAAAGACACATATTCCATATACATTGTTAATAATTCAAAATATGTGTTGAGTCTCTATAGTATATATATTCACCATATTCATATTGTATTATGGTTTAATAAATGTAAAAAATTTAAATATTTTTCTTTTTCTCCATCACCAAATTTTAGGTTACTTCATCATTAAGACACTAAGTTAAAAAACTATTAATTAATTACACATATTCCATATACATTGGAAATAATTCAAATTATGTGTTGAGTCTCGATATTTTATTTATTCATCATATTTATATTGTATTAAGGTATAATAGATGTAAACAATTTCAATAGTTTCCTTTTTCTTCTTCACCAAATTTTAGGTTAATTCATCACTAATAAACTAAGTTAAAAGACTATTACTTAATGACACATATTACATATACATTTGAAATAATTCAAATTATATAATGAGTCTCGATAGTATATTTATTCACCATATTCAAATTGTCTTATCGTATAATAGATATAAACAATTTCATTATTTTCTTCTTCTCCATCACCAAATTTTAGGTTACTTCATCTCCAAAAACTAAGTTAAAAGACTATTAATTAATGGCACATATTCCTTATACATTGCTAATAATTCAAATTATATAATGAGTCTCGATAGTATATTTATTCACCATATTCATATTGTATTATGGTATAATAGATGTAAACAATTTCAATATTTTACTTCTTCTCCATCACCAAATTTTAGGTTACTTCATCACTAAGATACTAAGTTAAAAGACTTTTACTTACTGACACATATTCCATATACATTTGAAATAATTCAAATTATTAAATGAGTCTCGATAGTATATTTATTCACCATATTCATATTGTACTATGGTATAAAAGATGTAAATAATTTCAGTATTTTCTTCTTCTCCATCACCAAATTTTAGGTTACTTCATCACTAAGAAACTAAGTTAAAAGACTATTAATTGATGACACATATTCCATATACATTAGATATAATTCAAATTATATAATGAGTCTTGATAGTATATTTATTCACCATATTCATATTGTATTATGGTATAATAGATGTAAACAATTTCTATATTTTTCTTCTTCTCCATTACCAAATTTTACGTTACTTCATCATTAAGACACTAAGCTAAAAAACCATTAATTAATGACACATATTTCATATATATTGGTAATAATTCAAAATATGTGTTGAGTCTTGATAGTATATTTATTCACCATACTCATATTGTATTATGGTATAATAAATGTAAACAATTTCAATATTTTTCTTTTTCTCCATCACCAAATTTTAGGTTACTTCATCATTAAGAGACTAAGTTAAAAAACTATTAATTAATGACACATATTTCATATACATTGGAAATAATTCAAATTATGTGTTGAGTCTCGATATTATATTTATTCATCATATTTATATTGTATTAAGGTATAATAGATGTAAACAATTTTAATAGTTTCCTTTTTCTTCTTCACTAAATTTTAGGTTACTTCATCACTAAGAAACTAAGTTAAAAGACCATTACTTAATGACACATATTCCATATACATTTGAAATAATTCAAATTATATAATGAGTCTAGATAGTATATTTATTCACCATATTCATATTGTATTATCGTATAATAGATGTAAACAATTTCAGTATTTTCTTCTTCTCCATCACCAAATTTTAGGTTACTTCATCACCAAGAAACTAAGTTAAAAGACTATTAATTAATGGCACATATTCCATATACATTGGTAATAATTCAAATTATATAATGAGACTCGATAGTATATTTATTCACCATATTCATATTGTATTATGGTATAATAGATGTAAACAATTTCAATATTTTTCTTCTTCTCCATCACCAAATTTTAGGTTACTTTATAACCAAGAAACTAAGTTAAAAGA
>CATIWC010002392.1:0-77500 GCA_948472305.1 Vicia faba | reverse complement strand
TTTCAAAACCACACACAAAGCACCATTTCAAACAATTGAAAAGCAAAAGCAAGTGATCTAAACAAGTAACTAAGAGCCCATGGATAACCATGGATGAAAAGGGTGCTTGCACCTTCCCTTTTCATAATCTACTCCCCGAACCCAAGAAAACATCTCAAAGGTCTTTCCTGTGCTTTTTGACCTTTCCTTAGGATAAAATAAAAAGTCAGTGGCGACTCTTGCTAAACCGAAATATTTGCGAACACAAACGCAAAATCCCAAGTCAGTTCTCCCACCGTATCACAGAACTGGCGACTTTGCTGGGGAAAACTTTAAAAGTGGAGTAACCTTAGGGTTTAGATCACCTTGGCATGCTTATCTTGTTTGCTTTGATTGCTTTACATTTGGTTCTATTGTTTGGGCTTGAAATCCTATACCCGGATTTAGGAAACATTCATAGGTAAATAGCAATATGTTGTGGAAACTGTACGGGGTATACCGACATGGTTGAAGCAATAGCTATATTAGTGCGACATATTTGTGGGTACCGGTAGCCTTTGAGTCAATCAAAGAGAATACGGGGATGCTGAGTGATGTCATGAAGCACTAATGAACTCTTAGAACCTTACTTGACCATCTTCGCCTTTATTAGGGGTAGTGAGATGACCGGCTTTGGTGCAGTCCAAAGTTGGTAGATTCTCGATACTACACTCATTGAGGGTTGTTTTCTTGGAATATTTCGGTCGTCAGTTAAGTGGCTAAACTGAAACAATGAACACTGAAAGTAATCCAGTGATATTGAGCTCCTTAGAACTCGGTTACTATTTATAGGACAGGTTGAGCCAACCAACTTCAAGAGGGTACTTACCTATGAAACCCCATGCAAGCCTGAAACTAGGAACTTGTGTGATTTGCTTGTACATATACTTGTGCATACATTATGAACATCATAAAGCATCATGTGCATCCACTAACCATTTCAAGGGTTTGGATCTTCATCTTTGTTCTTGTTTTGTAGGTCATGGAATCTCTTCGTAGGAAAACAATTCAAATCAACCTTGTGAGAATCCCTCCTCAACTTAAGGAGCTTACTTCCAAGATTCCAGAGAATTCTCTCTTCAGTGAAAGACATGGCAGACTTCTCAACTTGGTCAATTCCAACATTGAAGAAGACATGGTGAAAGTTCTCTTCCAGTTCTTTGACCCCCTACACCACTGTTTCACATTCCCTGATTACCAACTAGTACCTACTTTGGAGGAATTTTCTCAACTTCTGAGGATTCCTATTCTCCATCAACTACCCTACAAAGGTACGGAAAGAGAACCAAAGCCTGAAGATGTTGCTCAAGCCCTACACTTGCAACCATCTGATATCAAAGGTCATTGGGAAACCAGAAGTGGTGTCAAGGGTTTCTTGGCAGAGTTTCTGTTTGAGAAGGCACAAGACTTTTGAAATTCTCTAGATCTACAAGCTTTTGAGGAGATTGTAGCACTTCTCATCTATGGGTTGGTCTTGTTCCCAAACCCTGATCAGCTTATAGATGTGAATGCTGTCAAGATTTTCATATCTCGGAATCCCATGCCTACATTGCTTGGAGACATCCTACACTCATCTCACACACGAACAATAAGGAAAAGAGGTGTTCTCATGTGATGTACTCCTCTTCTAGAAAGGTGGTTTATTTCTCACCTTCCCCAATCAGTTTTGAAGAATGAGCAGGGTTTAAGGTGGTCACAACGGTTGATGACCCTCACACATTCCGATGTTCATTGGTGTTCTCGGTCTAGAGAAAATGTCATCATCATTGATCGTTGTGGGGAATTCCCTAATGTCCCACTACTTGGCATTAGAGGAGGTATTACCTACAACCCCTGTTTAGCTCTGAGACAATTTGGGTATGCCCGAAGAGATGGCCCTCATGATATGCTGATTTCAGACTTGGTTTTTGACTTAGACAACGACGCTCAAGGACTTCGACAAAGGTTTATCCGAGCTTGGAGGATGCCCAACAAAGTGGATAGTAAGACACTGGGACACAAGAATTCCATCCCCCTTGAGCCTTATCTCAAGTGGGTACGAACCCGCGCCCAGAGTCTTATAATGCCTTACCCTCACATTCTACCTATGATCAAAGAGCCTGTTGTGGAAGGAGAGGTTCCATACACCCTCCTACATCCAGACATGCCAACATCATTGGATGAATTGCAAAAGAGTTGGATACAGCTCAAGGAAAAGCGGAACACTTTTGAAGCCAGCTTCTATGCCAGTGAGAAGAAGGTTTTGGAGCTTACCCTCCGACTTCACGAAGAGGAGACTCTTAACACTTACATCGTGCCAAAGAGGATGCGCAACGTCTTTTTACATTAAGAATTTTGTAATATTTTGCCCATGGGGCATTTATGTACTAACAAATTTCTTCTTATTAATAAGACGTGTGTTCTTTTTGTTTGCAACAAATTTGAATTTCTGAATCCTTGAATGCATTACATGAATAACATATAATTCATCATATGCATAAACAGGTCTTCACACCAGGTTTCCTTATCTTTCTGCTGTTTATTTCAGCCAGATGGATATAGAGCAAACGGTTAAAGATCTGCAAGCACACAATTCGCAATTCCAACAAATCCTCATGACCTTGGCAAAGGGTCAAGAGGATCTTAAAGCACTGTTAGAGAAGGAACCAGAAAAGAAGAAAAAGAAAAGAATTGGTGTGGCCACTAGGGGAAGAAGATTTGAGCATCAGGCTAGGAGAGTTCTGGAATTCCCCTCGACGTCTGACGAAGGGGTTGGTAAGGGAAAGGGAGTTGCAATGCCCTCTAAATCTGAAGCTGAATAAGAAGAAGAAGTGGAAGAGGATGAAGTTTACTCCGAACAGCAGTATCCTCCGGCGGATGATAAGTATAAGAATCTTGAAGACCGGCTAGCAGCCATAGAAGTGCAAAGGGTACCTGGGCTAGATTTCGAAGAACTAGGGTTGGTTGCTGGGATCGTCATTCCTCCTAAGTTCAAAGTACCTACATTTGCTAAATACAACGGTTTGTCCTGTCCGAAGATGCATCTGCCGTCCTACGTCAGAAAGATCCAACCTCACTCTTCTGATAAGGATCTATGGGTCCACTTTTTCAAGATAGTTTGTCGGGTACGCAATTGGACTGGTTCTATCAACTTGAGAGGTCTGATGTTCATAACTGGGAAGATTTAGCTGTTGCTTTCTACCGATAATACCAATACAATGCAGATTTAGTGCCTACTCGTACTCAACTATAGAGTATGGGTATGACCTCTAATGAGGGATTTAAGGAGTATGCCCAGAAGTGGCGAGATTTGGCTGGAAGGGTGCAGCCACCATTGTCGGATAGAGAGCTGGTTGACATGTTTTTGGGGTCCCTATCAGGACCATTATTCAATCACTTGATCGGGAGCTCATCTGCAGGGTTCACCGAATTAATTCTGACCGGTGAAAGGGTCGAAGATGGCATTAAGAGTGGTAAAATTTAGAAGGATACCTCTGCTTCCACTACTATCAAGAAGACCTTCCCAGCCAAGAAGGAAGTTTCTGTTGTTCACACCCAGAGAAATCAAGGAAGAATGGAGCGCCGACCAGCGGTGAGGGCTGTGATGATCCAGAACTCTTCAGCCGATCAACCTTGAAGCAATCAACCTAGAGCTAACCAGCAAAGGGTAGAAAGGCCACAACGGCAATTCACCCGGATCAATATGACACCAGCTCAGGTCCTCCCTCATCTGTTAAAGTTAAACCTTACCAACTTGAAAGAAGCACCGAAAAACCCAAATACCTCTTCTCCCTATTATCATTCCAATGCAAAATGTGCATATTATTCAGACAGTGTAGGGCATGACACCAACAACTGTTGGCCCCTTAAAAACAAGATCCAAGATTTGATAGATGCCAAGGAGGTAGAGTCTGATGCTCCCGAAAAACCTAATGTGATATCCGCTCCTATGCCAAAACATGGTCATAATGTCCATGCTATTGTGGAAGATCTTCATGTTACTACTGTGGATGACTTAATGACTCTGTTGCTAATGATCAAGATGAATCTGTTGAAAGTCGGGATTTTCCCGGGCTGTTAAAAAGATTGTTACCTTTGTTCGACCTTGCAATCCGACTGTCCGCTGTTGAAGTCAGGAATTCAACGCTTGATGGATACTCAAGAGATCCTCTTTCAGAAAACTCCTGTTACTCCAATCAATGATGTTGCTATAATCACCATTTCTGACAATCTTTCCAAGACCTACAAAAGGCCTGTTAAGATTACACCTGATCCAAAGTTTGTACCGTTAAACATTACCATGCTGGGGCCTATCCCATTTAAGTCCAACAAGATGATACCGTGGAATTATGGAGGAGAGATCTTCTATCAAAGTGTGAAGAAGATTGAATCAGTCGAAGAAAGCTCTGATGAAGAGACTCCTGATGTGGGGAATATTGCAGGGACAAGTAAGATAACTCGTAGAGGAAAAATCTTCTCTCCGGATATTGCTCCTCCACGGGAAGTCTTCAAACCCTCAATTGCTCCTGTGCCTATCGAAATATCTGTGCAAAGTCCAGTAATTGAAGAAATTGTTACTCCCGAAGTTGTACCCTCTGTTGTTACTGCTGATAAAGGTAAGGGGATCCAAGAAGCGCCCGTCAGGACGAGGGCTCAGACTTTGGTTATCCCCGAGACCATGCAAAAGGAGATGGAGGAAATCTTAAAGATGATTAAGAAGAGCGACTACGATGTCGTAGAGCAGCTGGGGCAAACCCCTTAAAAAATCTCTATGCTGGCTCTACTGCTCTGCTCCGAGGCTCATGCCAAAGCCTTGATAAAATTTCTAAAGACGGAACACGTACCTCAAGAAACTTCTGCGGATCAGTTTCAAGAGTGCGTGGCTAGCCTTACAGCCGATAATGGTCTTGGCTTCTCTGATGCCGATTTGACGTCTAAGGGAAGAAAGCATAATGATGCGCTGCATGTCTCGGTAGAGTGCCGAGGAACTACACTTGCTCATTTTCTGGTTGATACCGGTTCATCTTTAAACGTTCTGCCAAAGAAAGCATTGGACATATTGGACTGTGAGGGTTTGACCCTAAAGCCCAGTAATATCATTGTTAGAGCCTTCGACGGTTCTAAGAGGATGGTTCACGGAGAAGTGGACATCCCAATTAAGGTGGGAACAGAAATTTTCAACTCTACATTTTATGTAATGGACATCCGTCCTTCATATTCATGCTTGTTGGGAAGGCCATGGATCCACAATGCTGGGGCAGTCACTTCTTCTCTACACCAGATGCTCAAGTACCCAGTCCAGGGTAAGATCATAATAGTTCATGGTGAGGAGGAGTATATGATAAAACTCCTAAACTCTTTCTGCTACATGGAGTTAGATGGTGAATTCATAGAAACACCTTTCCAACACTTTGAAGAGGTTTCTCCTGAAGTTGCGGTAGCAAAGACAATGACTGATGTGCCTATCATTACCAAACCTGTGCCCCAGATGTCATCCCTTAAAGATGCAGAGGTTGTAATCAAGGAAGGAGGGAGTACAGTGTGGGGTCAACTGCCAGATTTACTTTACAAGACAGATAAGTTCGGACTGGGTTTCACTGCTGCTAGCCAGAAAGCTGTGCGTCGCTCCCAGGCTGGAGGACCACCCTTAAAAATCACTCACCATGGAGTTCATGCTTTAGAAGATGATGATGAAGAAGGTAACTTTGAAGATTGGATCTTTCCAACCATTGAAGGGGGACTGAACAACTGGGAGGCGAAAGACTTCGTTCCTATTACTTTCATCAATCAGTAATTTATCTTTTGAACATTTATGTTGGTGTGTAATAACTTTTAAACAATTCGTACACTCTTTTCGCCTTATGCCTTACCCGGGGCATATAGGTCCATTTGTAAGGGTTTTGATTCTTCATTTTCATATGCCATTTTTAATGAATCATGGACGTTTTCATCTATAAACTTTTGTGTTCATTTTCTTTCCTTTTACATTTTATTAAGGATGGTTATCCCTTACACACACCCACACTCACAAAATGTAGGTACCCATCCACTCCGGATTGCATGGGTGACTATTCTGCTTTGGCCTTCAGTGACTCTGAAGATTTGGTCAATCATGCCGAGTACGAAGGTGATGAAGACAGTGAAGTGCCTGGAGAGTTAGCTAGACTTTTGCAACAAGAAGAAAGGGCTATTCTGCCCCATGAAGAGTTGTTAGAGACTATCAATTTGGGAACAGAGGAAGACAAAAAAGAGGTTAAAGTGGGTGCCAAGCTGGAGCCAAATGTCAAAGAGCGTTTAGTTCAGCTGTTGAATGAATATGTTGAGATCTTTGCCTGGTCCTATGAAGACATGCCGGGACTGGATACATATATTGTGGTTCACCATCTCCCTACAAGAGAATATTGTCCACCAATTAAACAGGAAGTCCGCCGAATGAGGCCCGACATGTCTGAGAAGATCAAAGTTGAAGTGATGAAGCAGTTCAATGCTGGCTTTCTGGCTATTACTTCCTATCCACAATGGGTTGCTAACATTGTGCCCGTACCTAAGAAGGACGACAAAGTCAGAATATGTGTGGACTACAGAGATTTAAACAGGGCTAGCCCTAAAGATGATTTTCCACTACCACACATTGACATCTTGGTTGACAACACAGCTCAACATAAGGTATTCTCTTTCATGGACGGATTTTCAGGGTACAACCAGATCAAAATGGCCCCCGAAGACATGGAGAAGACTACTTTTGTTACGCAGTGGGGTACCTACTGCTATAAAGTGACGCCATTCGGACTGAAGAATGTCGGGGCAACCTATCAGCGAGCCATGGTAGCTTTGTTTCATGACATGATACATCATGAGATTGAAGTCTACATAAACGACATGATAGCCGGTTCACAAACAGAAGAAGAACACCTCGACCATCTGCAAAAGCTGTTTGTCAGGTTAAAGGAATATAAGCTCAGACTGAACCCTAGCAAGTGCACTTTCAGAGTCAGGTCCGGTAAAATTTTGGGATTCATCGTCAGTAACAAAGACATCAAGGTTGATCCTGCCAACGTCAAAGCTATACAAGAAATGCCTGCCCCTCACACTAAAAGGAGGTCAGAGGTTTCTTGGGACGCTTAAACTATATTGCAAGGTTCATCTCTCACCTAACATCTACCTGTGAGCCAATCTTCAAGCTGTTGAAGAAAGATCAGGTGGTTGAATGGAATGACGACTATCAAGCTGCTTTCGATAAGATCAAGGAGTATTTGTTTGAACCTCCAATCTTGATGCCACCCGTCGAAGGAAGACCTTTAATCATGTATCTGACTGTTTTGGATAACTCAATGGGGTGCGTACTGGGCCAACATGACGAGTCTGGCCGAAAAGAGAATGCCATTTATTACCTTAGAAAAAAGTTTACCGACTGTGAGACTCGCTACTTACTGCTCGAGAACACTTGTTGCGCTTTGGTATGGGCTGCTCGCCGGCTAAGGCAGTATATGTTGACACATACCACTTTGTTGATTTCCAAAATGGATCCGATCAAGTACATCTTCGAGAAGCCTGCTTTATCCGGAAGAATCGCTAGATGGCAGATGATCCTGACTGAGTATGATATCCAATACACGACCCAAAAATCTATAAAGGGGAGTGTACTAGCTAACCATCTAGCACATCAAGTCGTCGAAGATTACGAATCTATGAGGTTCGACTTCCCTGACGAGGATATTATGACTTTGGACAACATTAAAGATAACGGACCGTATGACGGACCTGAACAAGGATCCCGATGGACCCTGTACTTTGATGGTGCTTCAAATGCACTTGGAAATGGTATCGGCGCGGTACTTATATCTCCAAAGGGTTGCCATACACCTTTTACTGCTAGACTCTGCTTCAGCTGCACCAACAACATGGCCGAGTATGAAGCTTGTATCTTTGGTCTCAAGGCTGCTATTGACCTAGGAATCAAAACTCTGGTTGTATTTGGGGACTCAGCTTTGGTTATCAGTCAGATCAAAGGAGAGTGGGAAACTAAACACCCTAACCTCATCCCTTACAAAGAACATGTCCTGACATTGTTACCATATTTTGAGCAGATTACCTTCGAGCACTTCCCGCGAGAAGAGAATCAGCTAGCAGATGCGCTAGCTACAATGTCATCCATGTTTAAACTTAAATGGGATAGTGAGGCACCTCAAATAACCATTGAGCGAATGGACGAACCTGCTCATTGTCACGAGATTAATACCGAAGAAGTGGTGGACCGACCCTGGTTTCACGACGTCAAAAGGTATCTCGAAGCACAAGAGTACCCTGAAGGAGCTTCAGTCAACGACAAAAGGTTCTTAAGGAGGTTCCCTGTCAAGTTCTTTCTAAGCAATGGTGTCCTATACAAGCGCAATCTTAATTGTGTCCTACTCCATTGTGTGGATAAGATTGAAGCTGAGCAGATTATGGATGAATTACATAATGGCACTTTTTTCACCCACTCAAGCGGTCATACGATGGCTAATAAGATTCTACGGACAGGCTACTACTAGTCTACCATGGAAGCTGATTGCCATCAACACTCCCGTACTTGTCACAAATGCCAAATTTATGCTGACAAGGAACATATTCCTACAGTTCCTCTCAATGTCTTAACAACTCCTTGGCCATTCGTGATGTGGGGTATCAACATGATTGGAGAGATCAAGCCTACATCATCCAATGGACACCGTTTCATCCTGGTGGCCATTGATTACTTTACCAAGTGGGTCGAAGCAGCTTCCTTTGCCTCCGTTACAAAGAATGTCGTTGCCCGCTTCATCAAGCAGAACCTCATATGCCAGTATGGTATCCCCGACAGGATCATTACGGACAACGGTACAAATTTAAACAATACTATGATTACCGCTCTGTGCGAGCAGTTCAAGATTCAACATCGCAATTTATCTCCCTATCGGCCTAAGATAAACGGTGCTGTCGAAGCTGCGAACAAAAACATCAAGAAGATCATTCAAAAGATGACAGTCACCTACAAGGACTGGCATGAGATGTTACCGCTTGCTCTGCACGGGTACCATACCACGACACGCACTTCAACTGGGGCAACCCCCTTTTTCTTTGGTATACGGCATGGAAGCTGTTTTACCTATCGAGGTTCAGATTCCTTCCTTAAGAATCATGAAGGATGCTGATTTGAGTGAAGACGATTGGGTTCAGACCCGGCTTGATCAACTTAACTTGATTGACGAAAAGCGACTTACTGCTGTTTGCCATGGTCAGGCGTATCAAAAACGTATGATCAAGGCGTTCAACAAGAAAGTCAAGAGGCAAGTATATCAAGTCGGGGACCTTGTAATCAAGCGAATCATCTTGCCGCAAATTGATCCCAGGGGAAAATGGACTCCTACTTACGAAGGACCGTTTGTGATCAAGAACATCTTTTCTGGTGGGGCAATGATTCTGACCACCATGGAAAGTGATGACCTGCCGCACCCTGCGAACACAGACATAGTCAAATGATACTACGCATAAAACGAACTGACAAGTTGAAAACCCGAAAGGGCGACTTGGGCAAAAATGGGCATCCCGGTGAATCAAAAACCCGAAAGGGCAGTTTAGGAAAAAATTAGGGATAAATAAAGAATTTGTACACCCGGAAAGTTGAAAACCCAAAAGGGCGAATTGGGCAAAAAAGGGTTTCCCGGTGGATCGAAAAACCGAAAGGGAAGTCCAGGAAAAAGTTAGGGAATAAAAGCGTATAACTATGTCTCGTCGGATCACTTTAAGGACGATCTCTTCCCGGACAAGCTCCAGGATTCTGATCAATCCAATCATTTCCGGACGAAGCAACGAATGGAAAAATACTCATAGTTGTGAAGGCTATAGCAGAATGGGAACCCCATGGAATTGTTACACATAGCCATCTTTCTTTGTATAAAATTTTCTCATTTTTTTATGACAACATTCTCTTACTAGGATTTCTGTCTCCTTTGTAAAAAATACTTACCAAAAGTTAATACAAAGATACTTCAAAGTGCAGAAATTTGCTTTCCTTTTCTTTCTTTTTACACTTATGTTTTATTTGAAAACGTCCAACGATTTGTTAAATGAGCATACGCATTTTGAATATAATCACTGCTTATAAATAAAACGAAATGAGAGAGGATAATTAATGATAGGTTGAAAGTATGGGAAAACGTCTTTAGGCTATTCTAGAAGAAATCCCCTGCAGTATGTCATTCAAATCCCCAGCGGAGTTAAGATTCAAAATTCCCATCAAAGTTAAGTTTCTAAAACTCCCAATCCCCAGCGGAGCCAAAAAGCTTTGAACTACAGATCCCCAGCGAAGATAAAGCTTCCTTCCTCAAAGGAATCCAAAATTTCAAATCTTAAACCCCGGTGGGCTACTATCTAACTTCCTCCGATTCCCCAGTAGATTGGCATACAACCCAATCTCTTGAAAACTCTCCAACAGGATAAGCATTCTCCCCACAGAGTTTATTTCCCAGCAGAACGAAGATTCTTGTTCTCATTTCTCCAGTTGAGGCCTCCCAGGTTTTAATTCCCCAGTAGAGATCGACGGATTTGCCCTTATTTCCCCAGGAAAGTCATAAAGGATCGTCAATTCCCCACAGAAATTGTCAAAGCTCTTGTTAATCCCCACAAGTCACCAAGGATCTTCAATCCTCAGCAGTAGTCCAAAGGACATTCTCAGTCTCAACAATCAAAGGTTTTTGAATCTCCGGCAGCAGTCAAGGGTTTATTTTCCCCAGCAGCAGTCAAAGATTTCATTATCTCCAGTTATCAAGGATTTATTTTCCTCAGCAAGACATCTAATCAGCTTACATACGCATACATTACATTCATATATCATAAAAATTGATAAAGCACATTTTATTGCATCATACATATCATGCAACGTAACTTTATGTTTTAGCTAACATTTTACCCTTTTCAGGATAAGATTAAAATCTATCTTTAACAAATATTCAAAGATCTCAGATACAGTATGAATACACCCCATACACGGCGGTCATTCTATTACTCATTCAGATTTCAGCAATCAGATACAGATTAGATACGCTCCAGACACGGAAGCCATTCTATTTCTCATTCAGATTCAAATATCAACTACAAGCCCAGATACACTCCAAGACATGGAAGTCATTATATTACCTTTTCAGATCCCAGTTACAGTTCAGATACACTCCAGACACGGAAGTCATTATGCTACTTATACAGATCTCAACTTCAGATACAATCCAGATACGCTCCAGACACGGTTGCCATTCTGTCACTCATTCAAACCTATTCCCCGACCCAGAGATACTCCCGACACGGATGTCTTTCTGTCCCTTATTCAAATTTCAAATTTTAGATACAATACAGATACACTCCAGACACGGCAGTCATTCTGATATTCATTCAAGAATCAAATACAGTTACAGCTTGGATACACCCCAGACACGGACGCCATTCCTTTGCTCATACAAATCCAATCTCTAGATACAACTCAGATACGTTCCAGATATGGATACCATTCTGACATTCACTCTCCTAATTCTCAACAAACAAATCTTGGATGGCATCTTTAAGTCCATCTCCAGCAAGATTCTACCATCTCCAAATGGCATCTTTAATCCCATTCCCTCAGCTATATTTTGACGAGTGCAAATTTACGAGCACTCTAGTGTCCAATCCTCTTTTACCTTCGAGTCACGAAAGGAAAACTCGCCAATATAACTCTTCATGATCAAGAAGATTGAACAGGGGAAGCTGTTGTACCCCAAAATTTTCCCTCTCATTTTATCAAGATTTCCCCTCACAAGACTCTTTGAACTCCAGACAGGATTAGGGTTTTTGCACTGCCCAAGACATCTCCTTGCAATGATGATCTAAATTAGGGTTTGAGTTTGCCCAAGTATTTTTGGACCTCCAATGCTCAAAGTGACTTTCATACCTCATGTTGGACTTATAAGTTTTTCCATACCAAGTTTCAAGCCTTGAATCAAATTTTTGCCCAGTCAATTGGACAGTTGACCTAGAAATCAACTATATTGGGGAAAAAGTCAACTATGGCCAATTTACAGTCTAACCTCATGATTTTTGATCCACATCAACATTATGAACTCTTATGAACCATTTGATCATGTTGGGACCACAACTCCTCAAGAAATTTGATCAGATCCTCAAAAGGGCAAAATGGTCATTTTTAGGGTTTTGACTACACAAGGGAAATAATCTGATTTTGACCAAGCCAATGGAAAATTAGGCTCAACCATGGACTCAAGGACTCAACGACATCATCTTGGCCTATTCAACAAGTTCAAAAGACCTCAATTGCATTGGATTGATAGATGAATTTTTCAGTCAACTGATCAAAATTTGACTATACACTAAAAAGTCAAACTTTGACTTTTTGGTCAAAATCAAGTGCCAAGGGTCATTTTTCATCAAGATATGTCAAAACATGAAACTTGTTCATCAAGAAACCCAGTTTTGCAAATTAGGGTTTAAAGTTGAAAATTTTCATAACTTAGAATTTTTCTAAGTTATGAAATTTTCTTAATTTTTCCTAACTTTGCCCAACATTTTCACCATGATGCAATTGGATTCAAACAAAACCTTCAACATGAAAGTTGTAGTCCTCCACAACGTCTACAAATTTGATTCACAAAGTTTTCCAAAAAGAGGCTTGGATCTCAAGTTATGATTTTTGGAACAAGGGTCCCTAAAACTTTTAACTTGGTGAAATTTTGCCCTAGTTTAGGCAGGATATTGACCTATCTTCATGGACATTTTTCACATAGTTCCACTTGGAATCTCAAATTTCATTTCAAAGATGGATTTTATATAATGTTTCAAGCTTTCCAAAATGTCCAAGTACTCTCCAAAATCATTTGTGGTTAAGGAGAATCGAAGGCTTGAAGTTGGAAAAAACTCACTTTTCATCCTTGGCATGTTCATGTTCATACAAATTGCAATTTCAAGTCAGCTTGCTTTGCACTAGATTACAGGCCTCAAAACCATTTCACAATCAATAATTAAGTGCAAAATCATTGGTCTAAGGCATTGTTTTGGTCATTAGAGCATCGCACCTTGGATTAATCCCTAAGTAGAAAAAGCAAAATTTCCATTTTTGCTTAAATCATGCTTTATGTCAAAACTGATTTCTTGAGCAATGGTCCATATCTCATACAACAAATCAAATCAACAAGTTAGAGGGGCCAAGGGAAAAGTGTGAAAGGTGGTGGATAGCCTGTACAGGCCTGTTACACATCACTTCCCACTTTTGCTTCATATACAAGAAATATGCCAAATACATGAGAACTGGAACCTCAGCAAAAAAAAACAACTTGTGTAATCATTTGAACCATCTTTCTCACACCCCTCTGAGCCAGAAAAACGATTTCTAGAGCCTCTAAACATCCCATAGCCAGAAATCACCTCCCATTGGCTAAACAGAGCAGCCTCTGCAACTTGACTTTCATAGCTCAATTGGCTCGTGCGTTTTTCCCCAAACCTGTTCAAACACCTTCCAGTCAATCCATCCAAGCTATCCCAAACCTTAAACACCAACTGTAACTCCATTTACAGGGTTTGCCATTTTCATTTTGAGCCTGTGCAGGTTGAGTTCTGTAGGCTGATTCAAGTACATTCATGGCAAGCTAGAAAATGGAGAAGGTTAAGTGAAGTTCAAGCAAGCTCCCAGACATCTCAAGCCTTGTTGAAAAGCTCCACATTGCCCTACACGAAGTCAGCTGAAACAGGTTTTTGTCAACTTCCTATCTCTCTATTTAGGAACATTTAGACTTAGGTTTGTGAATAAGAAATGTAGTATTCATTGCCATGAAGCTGTACATATGCTCAGTTTTCATTTTTATTAAGCATGCTAAGAGAATTTGATCCATGAACATTGTGAAAAAAATTAGGTTAGATTTTAGGGCCAGAGAAATTCTCTCTGGTCATTGAGAGTTAGGATTAGTTTTTTATATGGTTAGATTCATCTTGAAAAGCTCTACAACTTTGATGTTATGTGTTTTTGCAATAGAGCTCGTATGGAGGATATCCATGTTTGGTACAGGCGCACGCGTTTTTGTTTGAAAGTCAGAGGTTGAAGATGAAGTGGTGGGTTGGGCTTGGTCCTGGCTCACTATTGGCACCCCCCTTTTACTTTTTGCACCCACTGGCCCAATTTCTTTATATTTTATATTTTTGTGTTTTTATTTTCATTTCTGATTTAATTTATTTATTCCCAAATATAAAAAATACTCAAAAATATTTTTATAATTTTTTCACATTTATTTTGCATTTTATTTTTATTTTTTCTAACATAAAAAGCAATTTAATTAGTACATGTTTTATTTATTACTTAAAAATAATATATAAATCATACTTTTATTTTATTCTTTATTTTTATTCACACTAAAAATCTTATTCTAAATACATTTTTATTTTTGTATATATTTTATTTTTATTTTATCATATTTAATATAATTAATACATACATATATACATACATATATATATATATATATATATATATATATATATATATATATATATATATATATATATATATATATATATATATATATATATATATATATATATATATATATATATATATATATATATATATATATATATATATATATATATATATATATATATATATATATATATATATATATATATATATATATATATATATATATATATATATATATATATACTCTTATTTTATAAGATATTTAGAATAAAAATATAAAAATATTACACTTTTATTTTTATCATTAAATATACTTAAAAAATACTTTTTCTAAATATATTTTATTTTTTTACATATACTATTTTATTTTTATTGTATATAAATAAAATAATTAATATATTAATTTTCTTAAAGAAAAATTAGGGTTTACCCCTTAATCAAAAATAATAATTTTCTTTTATTTATTTCTTCACTTTTTTTTGTATTAAATATTTTTGCATACATAAAAATAAATAAACAAAAAAAAAAACTTTTTTTTTCATAATTCATATTATTTGATATATTTATTTATTTTGTTTATTTAAATATTGTCCATTTATTATTTATGCATTTGATTCAATTTGGATGTAATAGTAAATTAGGGTTTTAATTTCTTGTCAAATAATCCCCATTCAAAAATTGTACCTTCATCCCAATGATCATGTTGTAATAGCTTAGACTTTTAATTCTCACACTTTATGCTTTCAATTATGCCATGATTAGAGATTAGGGTTTGTATGCAAATATCCAAAATCAACACACAACGATACAAAGATAAAAATGCATGAAAATCAATACACAACGAACACTTGCACCCCTAGGGTTACAATCCACTTGTTTCCTTAAAAATGGGCCATGTTATGCATGTTGGGTACTTTGGCAAAACAAAAACAAAACAAAAGATCATAGTCCCTCGATGACGCTATCTTGGTTGTCTAAACAAAATGATCAAGTCCCTCAAAAATTTGCCAAAGATACTTGACATAATTGCTATCATGGTCTATATGATGACCCGCGCCTGTCCCGTTTAAACATCCTAATACAAGGTTGTTTACCAAATGCAATGGTAAAACAACACTGTCAAAAGGGTTAAAAAGATATAGCAAATATCTTTGAGTAAAATAGGGTAGATAGCTCTTAGTTACTTGGTCAAAACTTGCAAAACATCCTTGCTATTTTTCAAACACACTTCACAACACCATTTCAAAACATTTCCCAAATCAAACTTTCAAACATTGAAATCTTTTCAAAAGACAAAAACACCTTTGTATACATTCAAACAAGAATCATTACAAAGGTTGCCACAATGATGGCCTCTTTTCAAAACATCTTTCAAAACCACACACAAAGCGCCATTTCAAACAATTGAAAAGCAAAAGCAAGTGATCTAAACAAGTAACTAAGATCCCATGGATAACCATGGATGAAAAGGGTGCTTGCACCTTCCCTTTTCATAATCTACTCCCCGAACCCAAGAAAACATATCAAAGGTCTTTCCTGTGCTTTTTGACCTTTCCTTAGGATAAAATAAAAAGACGGTGGCGACTCTTGCTAAACCAAAACATTTGCGAACACAAACGCAAAATCCCAAGTCAGTTCTCCCACCGTATCACATCCATCACCAAATTTTAGGTTACTTCATCATGAAGACACTAAATTAAAAAACTATTAATTAATGACACATATTCCATATAAATTGGAAATAATTTAAATTATGTGTTGAGTCTCGATATTATATTTATTCACCATATTTATATTGTATTAAGGTATAATAGATGTTAACAATTTCAATAGTTTTCTTTTTCTTCATCACAAAATTTTAGGTTACTTCATCACTAAGAAACTAAGTTAAAAGATTATTACTTAATGACACATATTCCATATACATTTGAAATAATTCAAATTATATAATGAGTCTTGATATTATATTTATTCACCATATTCATATTGTATTATCGTATAATAGATGTAAACAATTTCAGTATTTTCTTCTTCTCCATCACCAAATTTTAGGTTACTTCATTACCAAGAAACTAAGTTAAAAGACTATTAATTAATGGCACATATTCCATATACATTGGTAATAATTCAAATTATATAATGAATCTCAATAGTATATTTATTCACCATATTCATTTTGAATTATGGTAAAATAGACGTAAACAATTTGAATATTTTACTTCTTCTCCATCACCAAATTTTAGGTTACTTCATCACTAAGATACTAAGTTAAAAGACTATTACTTAGTGACACATATTCCATATACATTTGAAATAATTCAAATTATATAATGAGTCTCGATAGTATATTTATTCACCTTATTCATATTGTACTATGGTATAATAGATGTAAATAATTTCAGTATTTTCTTCTTCTCCATCACCAAATTTTAGGTTACTTCATCACTAAGAAACTAAGTTAAAAGACATTTAATTGATGTCACATATTCCATATACATTGGAAATAATTCAAACTATATAATGAGTCTCTTTAGTATATTTATTCACCATATTCATATTGTATTATAGTATAATAGATGTAAACAATTTCAATATTTATCTTCTTTTTCATCAATAAATTTTAGGTTACTTCGTCACCAAGAAATTAAGTTAAAAGACTATTAATTAATGACACATATTTCATATACATTGCTAGCTAATAATTCAAATTATATAATGTGTCTCGATAGTATATTTATTCACCATATTCGTATTGTATTATGGTATAATAGATGTAAATAATTTCAGTATTTTCTTCTTCTCCATCACAAAATTTTAGGTTACTTCATCACTAAGAAACTAAGTTAAAAGACTATTAATTGAAAACACATATTCTATATGCATTGGAAATAATTCAAATTATGTGTTGAGTCTTGATATTATATTTATTCACTATATTTATATTGTATTAAGGCATAATAGATGTAAACAATTTCAATAGTTTTCTTTTTTTCATCACCAAATATTAGGTTACTTCATCAATAAGAAACTAAGTTAAACGACTATTACTTAATGAAACATATTCCATATACATTTGAAATAATTCAAATTATATAACGAGTCTCGATAGTATATTTATTCACCATATTCATATTGTATTATCGTATAATAGAGGTAAACAATTTCAGTATTTTCTTCTTCTCCATCACAAAATTTTAGGTTACTTCATCACCAAGAAACAAAGTTAAAAGACTATTAATTAATGTCACATATTCCATATTCATTGGTAATAATTCAAATTATATAATGAGACTCGATTGTATATTTATTCATCATATTCATATAGTATTAAGGTATAATAGATGTAAACAATTTCAATATTTTTCTTCTTCTCCATTACAAAATTTTAGGTTACTTCATCACCAAGAAAATATGTTAAAATAATATTAATTAATGGCACATATTCCATATACATTGGTAATAATTCAAATTATATAATGAATCTCAATAGTATATTTATTCACCATATTCTTATTGAATTATGGTATAATAGATGTAAACAGTTTCAATATTTTACTTCTACTCCATCTGTAAATTTCAGGTTACTTCATCACCAAGAAATTAAGTTAAAAGACTATTAATTAATGACACATATTTCATATACATTGCTAATAAATCGAATTATATAATGAGACTCGATAGTATATTTATTCATCATATTCATATTGTATTAAGGTATAATAGATGTAAACAATTTCAATATTTTTCATCTTCTCCGTTACCAAATTTTAGGTTACTTCATCAACAAGAAACTAAGTTAAAAGAATAGTAATTAATGGCACATATTCCATATACATTGGTAATAATTAAAATTATATAATGAGTCTCAATAGTATATTTATTCACCATATTCATATTGTATTATGGTATAATAGATGTAAACAATTTCAATATTTTACTTCTTCTCCATCACCATATATTAGGTTACTTCATCACTAAGATACTAAGTTAAAAGACTTTTACTTACTGACACATATTCCATATACATTTGAAATAATTCAAATTATATAATGAGTCTCGATAGTATATTTATTCACCATATTCATATTGTACTATGGTATAAAAGATGTAAATAATTTCAGTATTTTCTTCTTCTCCATCACCAAATTTTAGGTTACTTCATCATTAAGACACTAAGTTACAAAATTATTAATTAATGACACATATTCCATGTACATTTGAAATAATTCAAATTATGTTTTGAGTCTCGATATTTTATTTATTCATCATATTTATATTGTATTAAGGTATAATAGATGTAAACAATTTCAATAGTTTCCTTTTTCTTCTTCACCAAATTTTAGGTTACTTCATCACTAAGATACTATGTTAAAAGACTATTACTTAATGACACATATTCCATATACATTTGAAATAATTCAAATTATATAATGAGTCTCAATAGTATATATATTCACCATATTCAAATTGTATTATCGTATAATAGATGTAAACAATTTCAGTACTTTCTTCTTCTCCATCACCAAATTTTAGGTTACTTCATCATTAAGACACTAAGTTACAAAATTATTAATTAATGACACATATTCCATATACATTGGAAATAATTTAAATTATGTGTTGAGTCTCGATATTATATTTATTCACCATATTTATATTGTATTAAGGTATAATAGATGTTAACAATTTCAATAGTTTTCTTTTTCTTCATCACCAAATTTTAGGTTACTTCATCACTAAGAAACTAAGTTAAAAGATTATTACTTAATGACACATATTCCATATACATTTGAAATAATTCAAATTATATAATGAGTCTTGATATTATATTTATTCACCATATTCATATTGTATTATCGTATAATAGATGTAAACAATTTCAGTATTTTCTTCTTCTCCATCACCAAATTTTAGGTTACTTCATTACCAAGAAACTAAGTTAAAAGACTATTAATTAATGGCACATATTCCATATACATTGGTAATAATTCAAATTATATAATGAATCTCAATAGTATATTTATTCACCATATTCATATTGAATTATGGTATAATAGACGTAAACAATTTCAATATTTTTCTTCTTCTCCATCACCAAATTTTAGGTTACTTCATCACTAAGATACTAAGTTAAAAGACTATTACTTAGTGACACATATTCCATATACATTTGAAATAATTCAAATTATATAATGAGTCTCGATAGTATATTTATTCGCCTTATTCATATTGTACTATGGTATAAAAGATGTAAATAATTTCAGTATTTTCTTCTTCTCCATCACCAAATTTTAGGTTACTTCATCACCAAGAAACTAAGTTAAAAGACTATTAATTAATGGCACATATTCCATATACATTGGTAATAATTCAAATTATATAATGAGACTCGATAGTATATTTATTCACCATATTCATATTGTATTATGGTATAATAGATGTAAACAATTTCAATATTTTTCTTCTTCTCTATTCCCAAATTTTACGTTACTTCATCATTAAGACACTAAGTTAAAAAATCATTAATTAATGACACATATTCCATATACATTGGTAATAATTCAAAATATGTGTTGAGACTCGATAGTATATTTATTCACCATATTCATATTGTACTATGGTATAATAGATGTAAACAATTTCAGTATTTTCTTCTTCTCCATCACCAAATTTTAGGTTACTTCATCACCAAGAAACTAAGTTAAAAGACTATTAATTAATGGCACATATTCCATATACATTGGTAATATTTCAAATTATATAATGAGACTAGATAGTATATTTATTCACCATATTCATATTGTATTATGGTATAATAGATGTAAACAATTTCAATATTTTACTTCTTCTCCATCACCAAATTTTAGGGTACTTCATCACTAAGATACTAAGTTAAAAGACTTTTACTTACTGACACATATTCCATATACATTTGAAATAATTCAAATTATATAATGAGTCTCGATAGTATATTTATTCACCATATTTATATTGTACTATGGTATAAAAGATGTAAATAATTTCAGTATTTTCTTCTTCTCCATCACCAAATTTTAGGTTACTTCATCACTAAGAAACTAAGTTCAAAGACTATTAATTGATGACACATATTCCATATACATTGGAAATAATTCAAATTATATAATGAGTCTCGATAGTATATTTATTCACCAGAATCATATTGTATTATAGTATAATAGATGTAAACAATTTCAATATTTATCTTCTTTTTCATCACCAAATTTTAGGTTACTTCTTCACAATGAAATTAAGTTAAAAGACTATTAATTAATGACACATATTTCATATACATTTCTAATAATTCAAATTATATAATTTGTCTCGATAATATATTTATTCACCATATTCATATTGTATTATGGTATAATATATGTAAATAATATCAGTATATTCTTCTTCTCCATCACCAAATTTTAGGTTACTTCATCACTAAGAAACTAAGTTAAAAGCGTATTAATTGATGACACATATTCCATATACATTGGAAATAATTCAAATTATGAGTTGAGTCCCGATATTATATTTATTCACCATATTTATATTGTATTAAGGTATAATAGATGTAAACAATTTCAATAGTTTTCTTTTTCTTCATCACCAAATTTTAGGTTACTCCATCACTAAGAAACTAAGTTAAAAGACTATTACTTAATGACACATTTTCCATATACATTTGAAATAATTCAAATTATATAATGAGTCTCGATAGTATATTTATTCACCATATTCATATTGTATTATCGTATAATAGATGTAAACAATTTCAGTATTTTCTTCTTCTCCATCACCAAATTTAAGGTTACTTCATCACCAAGAAACTAAGTTAAAAGACTATTAATTAATAGCACATATTCCTTATACATTGCTAATAATTCAAATTATATAATGAGTCTCGATAGTATATTTACTCACCATATTTATATTATATTATGGTATAATAGATGTAAACAATTTCGATATTTTACTTCTTCTCCATCACCAAATTTTAGGTTACTTCATCACTAAGATACTAAGTTAAAATACTTTTACTTACTAACACATATTTCATATACATTTGAAATAATTCAAATTATATAATGAGTCTCGATAGTATATTTATTCACCATATTCATATTGTACTATGGTATAAAAGATGTAAAAATTTCAGTATTTTCTTCTTCTCCATCACCAAATTTTAGGTTACTTCATCACTAAGAAACTAAGTTAATAGACTATTAATTGATGACACATATTCCATATACATTGGAAATAATTCAAATTATATAATGAGTCTCTATAGTATATTTATTCACCATATTCATATTGTATTATGGTATAATAGATGTAAACAATTTCAATAGTTTCCTTTTTCTTCTTCACCAAATTTTAGGTTACTTCATCATTAAGACACTAAGTTAAAAAAACCATTAATTAATGACACATATTCCATATACATTGGTAATAATTCAAAATATGTGTTGAGACTCGATAGTATATTTATTCACCATATTCATATGGTACTATGGTATAAAAGATGTAAATAATTTAAGTATTTTCTTTTTCTCCATCACCAAATTTCAGGTTACTTCATCATTAAGACACTAAGTTAAAAAACTATTAATTAATGAGACATATTCCATATACATTGGAAATAATTCAAATTATGTGTTGAGTCTCGATATTTTATTTATTCATCATATTTATATTGTATTAAGGTATAATAGATGTAAACAATTTCAATAGTTTCCTTTTTTTTCTTCACCAAATTTTAGGTTACTTCATCACTAAGAAACTAAGTTAAAAGACTATTACTTAATGACACATATTCCATATACATTTGAAATAATTCAAATTATATAATGAGTCTCGATCGTATATTTATTCACCATATTCAAATTGTATTATCGTATAATAGATGTAAACAATTTCAGTATTTTCTTATTCTCCATCACCAAATTTTGGGTTACTTCATCACCAAGAAACTAAGTTAAAAGACTATTAATTAATGGCACATATTCCATATACATTGGTAATAATTCAAATTATATAATGAAAATCGATAGTATATTTATTCACCATATTCATATTGTATTATGGTATAATAGATGTAAACAATTTCAATATTTTTCTTCTTCTCCATTCCCAAATTTTACGTTACTTCATCATTAAGACACTAAGTTAAAAAACCATTAATTAATGACACATATTCCATATACATTTGAAATAATTCAAATTATATAATGAGTCTCGATCGTATATTTATTCACCATATTCAAATTGTATTATCGTATAATAGATGTAAACAATTTCAGTATTTTCTTCTTCTCCATCACCAAATTTTGGGTTACTTCATCACCAAGAAACTAAGTTAAAAGACTATTAATTAATGGCACATATTCCATATACATTGGTAATAATTCAAATTATATAATGAGACTCGATAGTATATTTATTCACCATATTCATATTGTATTATGGTATAATAGATGTAAACAATTTCAATATTTTTCTTCTTCTCTATTCCCAAATTTTACGTTACTTCATCATTAAGACACTAAGTTAAAAAATCATTAATTAATGACACATATTCCATATACATTGGTAATAATTCAAAATATGTGTTGAGACTCGATAGTATATTTATTCACCATATTCATATTGTACTATGGTATAAAAGATGGAAATAATTTCAGTATTTTCTTTTTCTCCATCACCAAATTTTAGGTTACTTCATCATTAAGACACTAAGTTAAAAAACTATTAATTAATGAGACATATTCCATATACATTGGAAATAATTCAAATTATGTGTTGAGTCTCGATATTTTATTTATTCATCATATTTATATCGTATTAAGGTATAATAGATGTAAACAATTTCAATAGTTTCCTTTTTCTTCTTCACCAAATTTTAGGTTACTTCATCACTAAGAAACTAAGTTAAAAGACTATAACTTAATGACACATATTCCATATACATTTGAAATAATTCAAATTATATAATGAGTCTCGATAGTATATTTATTCGCCATATTCAAATTGTATTATCCTATAATATATGTAAACAATTTCAGTATTTTCTTCTTCTCCATTACCAGATTTTAGATTACTTCATCACCAAAAAAACTAAGTTAAAAGACTATTAATTAATGGCACATACTCCATATACATTGGTAATAATTCAAATTATATAATGAGACTCGATAGTATATTTATTCACCATATTCATATTGTATTATGGTATAATAGATGTAAACAATTTCAATATTTTACTTCTTCTCCATCACCAAATTTTAGGTTACTTCATCACTAAGATACTAAGTTAAAAGACTTTTACTTACTGACACATATTCCATATACATTTGAAATAATTAAAATTATATAATGAATCTCGATAGTATATTTATTCACCATATTAATATTGTACTATGGTATAAAAGATTTAAATAATTTCAGTATTTTCTTCTTCTCCATCACTAAATTTTAGGTTACTTCATCACTAAGAAACTAAGTTAAAAGACTATTAATTAATGACACATATTCCATATACATTGGAAATAATTCAAATTATATAACGAGTCTCGATAGTATATTTATTCACCAGAATCATATTGTATTATAGTATAATAGATGTAAACAATTTCAATATTTATCTTCTTTTTCATCACCAAATTTTAGGTTACTTCTTCACAAGAAATTAAGTTAAAAGACTATTAATTAATGACACATATTTCATATACATTGCTAATAATTCAAACTATATAATTTGTCTCGATAATATATTTATTCACCATATTCATATTGTTTTCTGGTATAATAGATGTAAATAATTTCAGTATATTCTTCTTCTCCATCACCAAATTTTAGGTTACTTCATCACTAAGAAACTAAGTTAAAAGACTATTAATTGATGACACATATTCCATATACATTGGAAATAATTCAAATTATGTGTTGAGTCTCGATATTATATTTATTCACCATATTTATATTGTATTAAGGTATAATAGATGTAAACAATTTCAATAGTTTTCTTTTTCTTCATCACCAAATTTTAGGTTACTCCATCACTAAGTAACTAAGTTAAAAGACGATTACTTAATGACACATTTTCCATATACATTTGAAATAATTCAAATTATATAATGAGTCTCGATAGTATATTTATTCACCATATTCATATTGTATTATCGTATAATAGATGTAAACAATTTCAGTATTTTCTTCTTCTCCATCACCAAATTTTATGTTACTTCATCACCAAGAAACAAAGTTAAAAGACTATTAATTAATGGCACATATTCCTTATACATTGCTAATAATTCAAATAATATAATGAGTCTCGATAGTATATTTATTCACCATATTCATATTGTATTATGGTATAATAGATGTAAACAATTTCAATATTTTACTTCTTCTCCATAACCAAATTTTAGGTTACTTCATCACTAAGATATTAAGTTAAAAGACTTTTACTTACTGACACATATTCCATATACATTTGAAATAATTCAAATTATATAATGAGTCTCGATAGTATATTTATTCACCATATTCATATTATACTATGGTAGAAAAGATGTAAATAATTTCAGTATTTTCTGCTTCTCCATCACCAAATGTTAGGTTACTTCATCACTAAGAAACTAAGTTAAAAGACTATTAATTGATGACACATATTCCATATACATTGGAAATAATTCAAATTATATAATGAGTCTCTATAGTATATTTATTCACCATATTCATATTGTATTATGGTATAATAGATTTAAACAATTTCAGTATTTTTATTCTTCTCCATTACCAAATTTTACGTTACTTCATCATTAAGACACTAAGTTATAAACCATTAATTAAAGACACATATTCCATATACATTTGTAATAATTCAAAATATGTGTTGAGTCTCTATAGTATATTTATTCACCATATTCATATTGTATTATGGTATAATAAATGTAAACAATTTCAATAGTTTTCTTTTTCTACATCACCAAATTTTAGGTTACTCCATCACTAAGAAACTAAGTTAAAATACTACTACTTAATGACACATTTTCCATATACATTTGAAATAATTCAAATTATATAATGAGTCTCGATAGTATATTTATTCACCATATTCATATTGTATTATCATATAATAGATGTAAACAATTTCAGTATTTTCTTCTTCTCCATCACCAAATTTTAGGTTACTTCATCACCAAGAAACTAAGTTAAAATACTATTAATTAATAGCACATATTCCTTATACATTGCTAATAATTCAAATTATATAATGAGTCTCGATAGTATATTTATTCACCATATTCATATTGTATTATGGTATAATAGATGTAAACAATTTCAATATTTTACTTCTTCTCCATCACCAAATTTTAGGTTACTTCATCACTAAGATACTAAGTTAAAAGACTTTTACTTATTGACACATATTCCATATACATTTGAAATAATTCAAATTATATAATGAGTCTCGATCGTATATTTATTCACCATATTCATATTGTACTATGGTATAAAAGATGTAAATAATTTCAGTATTTTATTCTTCTCCATCACCAAATTTTAGGTTACTTCATCACTAAGAAACTAAGTTAAAAGACTATTAATTGATGACACATATTCCATATACATTGGAAATAATATAAATTATATAATGAGTCTCTATAGTATAATTATTCACAATATTTAATATTGTATTATGGTATAATAGATGTAAACAATTTCAATATTTATCTTTTTCTCCATCACCAAATTTTAGGTTACTTCATCATTAAGACAATAAGTTAAAAAACTATTAATTAATGACACATAATCCATATACATTGGAAATAATTCAAATTATGTGTTGAGTCTCGATATTATATTTATTCACCATATTTATATTGTATTAAGGTATAATAGATCTAAACAATTTCAATAGTTTTCTTTATCTTCATCACCAAATTTTAGGTTTCTCATCACTAAGAAACTAAGTTAAAAGACTATTACTTAATGACACATTTTCCATATACATTTGAAATAATTCAAATTATATAATGAGTCTCGATAGTATATTTATTCTCCATATTCATATTGTATTATCGTATAATAGATGTAAACAATTTCAGTATTTTCTTCTTCTCCATCACCAAATTTTAGGTTACTTCATCACCAAGAAACTAAGTTAAAAGACTATTAATTAATGGCACATATTCCATATACATTGGAAATAATTCAAATTATATAATGAGTCTCTATAGTATATTTATTCACCATATTCATATTGTATTATGGTATAATAGATTTAAACAATTTCAGTATTTTTCTTCTTCTCCATTACCAAATTTTACGTTACTTCATCATTAAGACACTAAGTTATAAACCATTAATTAAAGACACATATTCCATATACATTTGTAATAATTCAAAATATGTGTTGAGTCTCTATAGTATATTTATTCACCATATTCATATTGTATTATCGTATAATAAATATAAACAATTTCAATAGTTTTCTTTTTCTACATCACCAAATTTTAGGTTACTCCATCACTAAGAAACTAAGTTAAAAGACTATTACTTAATGACACATTTTCCATATACATTTGAAATAATTCAAATTATATAATGAGTCTCGATAGTATATTTATTCACCATATTCATATTGTATTATCACATAATAGATGTAAACAATTTCAGTATTTTCTTCTTCTCCATCACCAAATTTTAGGTTACTTCATCACCAAGAAACTAAGTTAAAAGACTATTACTTACTGACACATATTCCATATACATTTGAAATAATTCAAATTATATAATGAGTCTCGATAGTATATTTATTCACCATATTCATATTGTACTATGGTATAAAAGATGTAAATAATTTCAGTATTTTATTCTTCTCCATCACCAAATTTTAGGTTACTTCATCACTAAGAAACTAAGTTAAAAGACTATTAATTGATGACACATGTTCCATATACAATTGAAATAATTCAAATTATATAATGAGTCTCGATAGTATACTTAATCACCATATTCAAATTGTATTATCGTGTAATAGATGTAAACAATTTCAGTATTTTCTTCTTCTCCATCACCAAATTTTGGTTACTTTATCACCAAGAAACTAAGTTAAAAGACTATTAATTAATGGCACATATTCCATATACATTGGTAATAATTTAAATTATATAATGAGACTCGATAGTATATTTATTCACCATATTCATATTGTATTATGGTATAATAGATGTAAACAATTTCAATATTTTTCTTCTTCTCCATCACCAAATTTTAGGTTACTTTTAAACAAAGAAACTAAGTTAAAAGACTATTAATTAAAGGCACATATTCCTTATACATTGCTAATAATTCAAATTATATAATGAGTCTCGATAGTATATTTATTCACCATATTCATATTGTACTATGGTATAAAAGATGTAAAAATTTCAGTATTTTCTTCTTCTCCATCACCAAATTTTAGGTTACTTCATCACTAAGAAACTAAGTTAATAGACTATTAATTGATGACACATATTCCATATACATTGGAAATAATTCAAATTATATAATGAGTCTCTATAGTATATTTATTCACCATATTCATATTGTATTATGGTATAATAGATGTAAACAATTTCAATAGTTTCCTTTTTCTTCTTCACCAAATTTTAGGTTACTTCATCATTAAGACACTAAGTTAAAAAAACCATTAATTAATGACACATATTCCATATACATTGGTAATAATTCAAAATATGTGTTGAGACTCGATAGTATATTTATTCACCATATTCATATGGTACTATGGTATAAAAGATGTAAATAATTTAAGTATTTTCTTTTTCTCCATCACCAAATTTCAGGTTACTTCATCATTAAGACACTAAGTTAAAAAACTATTAATTAATGAGACATATTCCATATACATTGGAAATAATTCAAATTATGTGTTGAGTCTCGATATTTTATTTATTCATCATATTTATATTGTATTAAGGTATAATAGATGTAAACAATTTCAATAGTTTCCTTTTTTTTCTTCACCAAATTTTAGGTTACTTCATCACTAAGAAACTAAGTTAAAAGACTATTACTTAATGACACATATTCCATATACATTTGAAATAATTCAAATTATATAATGAGTCTCGATCGTATATTTATTCACCATATTCAAATTGTATTATCGTATAATAGATGTAAACAATTTCAGTATTTTCTTATTCTCCATCACCAAATTTTGGGTTACTTCATCACCAAGAAACTAAGTTAAAAGACTATTAATTAATGGCACATATTCCATATACATTGGTAATAATTCAAATTATATAATGAGAATCGATATTATATTTATTCACCATATTCATATTGTATTATGGTATAATAGATGTAAACAATTTCAATATTTTTCTTCTTCTCCATTCCCAAATTTTACGTTACTTCATCATTAAGACACTAAGTTAAAAAACCATTAATTAATGACACATATTCCATATACATTGGTAATAATTCAAAATATGTGTTGAGACTCGATAGTATATTTATTCACCATATTCATATTGTACTATGGTATAAAAGATGGAAATAATTTCAGTATTTTCTTTTTCTCCATCACCAAATTTTAGGTTACTTCATCATTAAGACACTAAGTTAAAAAACTATTAATTAATGAGACATATTCCATATACATTGGAAATAATTCAAATTATGTGTTGAGTCTCGATATTTTATTTATTCATCATATTTATATTGTATTAAGGTATAATAGATGTAAACAATTTCAATAGTTTCCTTTTTTTCTTCACCAAATTTTCAGGTTACTTCATCACTAAGAAACTAAGTTAAAAGACTATTACTTAATGACACATATTCCATATACATTTGAAATAATTCAAATTATATAATGAGTCTCGATCGTATATTTATTCACCATATTCAAATTGTATTATCGTATAATAGATGTAAACAATTTCAGTATTTTCTTCTTCTCCATCACCAAATTTTGGGTTACTTCATCACCAAGAAACTAAGTTAAAAGACTATTAATTAATGGCACATATTCCATATACATTGGTAATAATTCAAATTATATAATGAGACTCGATAGTATATTTATTCACCATATTCATATTGTATTATGGTATAATAGATGTAAACAATTTCAATATTTTTCTTCTTCTCCATTCCCAAATTTTACGTTACTTCATCATTAAGACACTAAGTTAAAAAATCATTAATTAATGACACATATTCCATATACATTGGTAATAATTCAAAATATGTGTTGAGACTCGATAGTATATTTATTCACCATATTCATATTGTACTATGGTATAAAAGATGGAAATAATTTCAGTATTTTCTTTTTCTCCATCACCAAATTTTAGGTTACTTCATCATTAAGACACTAAGTTAAAAAACTATTAATTAATGAGACATATTCCATATACATTGGAAATAATTCAAATTATGTGTTGAGTCTCGATATTTTATTTATTCATCATATTTATATCGTATTAAGGTATAATAGATGTAAACAATTTCAATAGTTTCCTTTTTCTTCTTCACCAAATTTTAGGTTACTTCATCACTAAGAAACTAAGTTAAAAGACTATAACTTAATGACACATATTCCATATACATTTGAAATAATTCAAATTATATAATGAGTCTCGATAGTATATTTATTCGCCATATTCAAATTGTATTATCCTATAATATATGTAAACAATTTCAGTATTTTCTTCTTCTCCATTACCAGATTTTAGATTACTTCATCACCAAAAAAACTAAGTTAAAAGACTATTAATTAATGGCACATACTCCATATACATTGGTAATAATTCAAATTATATAATGAGACTCGATAGTATATTTATTCACCATATTCATATTGTATTATGGTATAATAGATGTAAACAATTTCAATATTTTACTTCTTCTCCATCACCAAATTTTAGGTTACTTCATCACTAAGATACTAAGTTAAAAGACTTTTACTTACTGACACATATTCCATATACATTTGAAATAATTCAAATTATATAATGAATCTCGATAGTATATTTATTCACCATATTAATATTGTACTATGGTATAAAAGATTTAAATAATTTCAGTATTTTCTTCTTCTCCATCACTAAATTTTAGGTTACTTCATCACTAAGAAACTAAGTTAAAAGACTATTAATTAATGACACATATTCCATATACATTGGAAATAATTCAAATTATATAATGAGTCTCGATAGTATATTTATTCACCAGAATCATATTGTATTATAGTATAATAGATGTAAACAATTTCAATATTTATCTTCTTTTTCATCACCAAATTTTAGGTTACTTCTTCACAAGAAATTAAGTTAAAAGACTATTAATTAATGACACATATTTCATATACATTGCTAATAATTCAAACTATATAATTTGTCTCGATAATATATTTATTCACCATATTCATATTGTTTTATGGTATAATAGATGTAAATAATTTCAGTATATTCTTCTTCTCCATCACCAAATTTTAGGTTACTTCATCACTAAGAAACTAAGTTAAAAGACTATTAATTGATGACACATATTCCATATACATTGGAAATAATTCAAATTATGTGTTGAGTCTCGATATTATATTTATTCACCATATTTATATTGTATTAAGGTATAATAGATGTAAACAATTTCAATACTTTTCTTTTTCTTCATCACCAAATTTTAGGTTACTCCATCACTAAGTAACTAAGTTAAAAGACGATTACTTAATGACACATTTTCCATATACATTTGAAATAATTCAAATTATATAATGAGTCTCGATAGTATATTTATTCACCATATTCATATTGTATTATCGTATAATAGATGTAAACAATTTCAGTATTTTCTTCTTCTCCATCACCAAATTTTATGTTACTTCATCACCAAGAAACAAAGTTAAAAGACTATTAATTAATGGCACATATTCCTTATACATTGCTAATAATTCAAATTATATAATGAGTCTCGATAGTATATTTATTCACCATATTCATATTGTATTATGGTATAATAGATGTAAACAATTTCAATATTTTACTTCTTCTCCATAACCAAATTTTAGGTTACTTCATCACTAAGATATTAAGTTAAAAGATTTTTACTTACTGACACATATTCCATATACATTTGAAATAATTCAAATTATATAATGAGTCTCGATAGTATATTTATTCACCATATTCATATTATACTATGGTATAAAAGATGTAAATAATTTCAGTATTTTCTGCTTCTCCATCACCAAATGTTAGGTTACTTCATCACTAAGAAACTAACTTAAAAGACTATTAATTGATGACACATATTCCATATACATTGGAAATAATTCAAATTATATAATGAGTCTCTATAGTATATTTATTCACCATATTCATATTGTATTATGGTATAATAAATTTAAACAATTTCAGTATTTTTATTCTTCTCCATTACCAAATTTTACGTTACTTCATCATTAAGACACTAAGTTATAAACCATTAATTAAAGACACATATTCCATATACATTTGTAATAATTCAAAATATGTGTTGAGTCTCTATAGTATATTTATTCACCATATTCATATTGTATTATGGTATAATAAATGTAAACAATTTCAATAGTTTTCTTTTTCTACATCACCAAATTTTAGGTTACTCCATCACTAAGAAACTAAGTTAAAATACTACTACTTAACGACACATTTTCCATATACATTTGAAATAATTCAAATTATATAATGAGTCTCGATAGTATATTTATTCACCATATTCATATTGTATTATCATATAATAGATGTAAACAATTTCAGTATTTTCTTCTTCTCCATCACCAAATTTTAGGTTACTTCATCACCAAGAAACTAAGTTAAAAGACTATTAATTAATAGCACATATTCCTTATACATTGCTAATAATTCAAATTATATAATGAGTCTCGATAGTATATTTATTCACCATATTCATATTGTATTATGGTATAATAGATGTAAACAATTTCAATATTTTACTTCTTCTCCATCACCAAATTTTAGGTTACTTCATCACTAAGATACTAAGTTAAAAAACTTTTACTTATTGACACATATTCCATATACATTTGAAATAATTCAAATTATATAATGAGTCTCGATCGTATATTTATTCACCATATTCATATTGTACTATGGTATAAAAGATGTAAATAATTTCAGTATTTTATTCTTCTCCATCACCAAATTTTAGGTTACTTCATCACTAAGAAACTAAGTTAAAAGACTATTAATTGATGACACATATTCCATATACATTGGAAATAATATAAATTATATAATGAGTCTCAATAGTATAATTATTCACAATATTCATATTGTATTATGGTATAATAGATGTAAACAATTTCAATATTTATCTTTTTCTCCATCACCAAATTTTAGGTTACTTCATCATTAAGACAATAAGTTAAAAAACTATTAATTAATGACACATAATCCATATACATTGGAAATAATTCAAATTATGTGTTGAGTCTCGATATTATATTTATTCACCATATTTATATTGTATTAAGGTATAATAGATCTAAACAATTTCAATAGTTTTCTTTATCTTCATCACCAAATTTTAGGTTTCTCATCAATAAGAAACTAAGTTAAAAGACTATTACTTAATGACACATTTTCCATATACATTTGAAATAATTCAAATTATATAATGAGTCTCGATAGTATATTTATTCTCCATATTCATATTGTATTATCGTATAATAGATGTAAACAATTTCAGTATTTTCTTCTTCTCCATCACCAAATTTTAGGTTACTTCATCACCAAGAAACTAAGTTAAAAGACTATTAATTAATGGCACATATTCCATATACATTGGAAATAATTCAAATTATATAATGAGTCTCTATAGTATATTTATTCACCATATTCATATTGTATTATGGTATAATAGATTTAAACAATTTCAGTATTTTTCTTCTTCTCCATTACCAAATTTTACGTTACTTCATCATTAAGACACTAAGTTATAAACCATTAATTAAAGACACATATTCCATATACATTTGTAATAATTCAAAATATGTGTTGAGTCTCTATAGTATATTTATTCACCATATTCATATTGTATTATGGTATAATAAATATAAACAATTTCAATAGTTTTCTTTTTCTACATCACCAAATTTTAGGTTACTCCATCACTAAGAAACTAAGTTAAAAGACTATTACTTAATGACACATTTTCCATATACATTTGAAATAATTCAAATTATATAATGAGTCTCGATAGTATATTTATTCTCCATATTCATATTGTATTATCGTATAATAGATGTAAACAATTTCAGTATTTTCTTCTTCTCCATCACCAAATTTTAGGTTACTTCATCACCAAGAAACTAAGTTAAAAGACTATTAATTAATGGCACATATTCCATATACATTGGAAATAATTCAAATTATATAATGAGTCTCTATAGTATATTTATTCACCATATTCATATTGTATTATGGTATAATAGATTTAAACAATTTCAGTATTTTTCTTCTTCTCCATTACCAAATTTTACGTTACTTCATCATTAAGACACTAAGTTATAAACCATTAATTAAAGACACATATTCCATATACATTTGTAATAATTCAAAATATGTGTTGAGTCTCTATAGTATATTTATTCACCATATTCATATTGTATTATGGTATAATAAATATAAACAATTTCAATAGTTTTCTTTTTCTACATCACCAAATTTTAGGTTACTCCATCACTAAGAAACTAAGTTAAAAGACTATTACTTAATGACACATTTTCCATATACATTTGAAATAATTCAAATTATATAATGAGTCTCGATAGTATATTTATTCACCATATTCATATTGTATTATCACATAATAGATGTAAACAATTTCAGTATTTTCTTCTTCTCCATCACCAAATTTTAGGTTACTTCATCACCAAGAAACTAAGTTAAAAGACTATTACTTACTGACACATATTCCATATACATTTGAAATAATTCAAATTATATAATGAGTCTCGATAGTATATTTATTCACCATATTCATATTGTACTATGGTATAAAAGATGTAAATAATTTCAGTATTTTATTCTTCTCCATCACCAAATTTTAGGTTACTTCATCACCAAGAAACTAAGTTAAAAGACTATTAATTAATGGCACATATTCCATATACATTGGTAATAATTCAAATTATATAATGAGACTCGATAGTATATTTATTCACCATATTCATATTGTATTATGGTATAATAGATGTAAACAATTTCAATATTTTTCTTCTTCTCCATCACCAAATTTTAGGTTACTTTTAAACAAAGAAACTAAGTTAAAAGACTATTAATTAAAGGCACATATTCCTTATACATTGCTAATAATTCAAATTATATAATGAGTCTCGATAGTATATTTATTCACCATAGTCATATTGTATTATGGTATAATAGATGTAAACAATTTCAATATTTTACTTCTTCTCCATCACCAAATTTTAGCTTACTTCATCACTAAGAAACTAAGTTAAAAGACTATTAATTGATGACACATATTCCATATACATTGGAAATAATATAAATTATATAATGAGTCTCTATAGTATATTTATTCACCATATTCATATTGTATTATGGTATAATAGATGTAAACAATTTCAATATTTTTCTTCTTCTCCATTACCAAATTTTACGTTACTTCATCATTAAGACACTAAGTTAAAAAACCATTAATTAATGACACATATTCCATATACATTGGTAATAATTCAAAATATGTGTTGAGACTCGATAGTATATTTATTCACCATATTAATATTGTATTATGGTATAATAAATGTAAACAATTTCAATATTTTTCTTTTTCTCCATCACCAAATTTTAGGTTACTTCATCATTAAGACAATAAGTTAAAAAACTATTAATTAATGACACATATTCCATATACATTGGAAATAATTCAAATTATGTGTTGAGTCTCGATATTTTATTTATTCATCATATTTATATTGTATTAAGGTATAATAGATGTAAACAATTTCAATAGTTTCCTTTTTCTTCTTCACTAAATTTTAGGTTACTTAATCACTAAGAAACTAAGTTAAAAGACTATTACTTAATGACACATATTCCATATACATTTGAAATAATTCAAATTATATAATGAGTCTCGAGAGTATATTTATTCACCGTATTCAAATTGTATTATCGTGTAATATATGTAAACAATTTCAGTATTTTCTTCTTCTCCATCACCAAATTTTGGTTACTTCATCACCAAGAAACTAAGTTAAAAGACTATTAATTAATGGCACATATTCCATATACATTGGTAATAATTCAAATTATATAATGAGAATCGATAGTATATTTATTCACCATATTCATATTGTATTATGGTATAATAGATGTAAACAACTTCAATATTTTTCTTCTTCTCCATCACCAAATTTTAGGTTACTTTTTAACCAAGAAACTAAGTTAAAAGACTATTAATTAATGTCACATATTCCTTATACATTGCTAATAATTCAAATTATATAATGAGTCTCGATAGTATATTTATTCACCATATTCATATTGTATTATGGTATAATAGATGTAAACAATTTCAATATTTTACTTCTTCTCCATCACCAAATTTTAGGTTACTTCATCACTAAGATACTAAGTTAAGAGACTTTTACTTACTGACACATATTCCATATACATTTGAAATAATTCAAATTATATAATGAGTCTCTAAAGTATATTTATTCACCATATTCATATTATACTATGGTATAAAAGATGTAAATAATTTCAGTATTTTCTGCTTCTCCATCACCAAATTTTAGGTTACTTCATCACTAAGAAACTAAGATAAAAGACTATTAATTGATGACACATATTCCATATACATTGGAAATAATTCAAATTATAGGATGAGTCTCTATAGTATATTTATTCACCATATTCATATTGTATTATGGTATAATAGATTTAAACAATTTCAGTATTTTTCTTCTTCTCCATTACCAAATTTTACATTACTTCATCATTAAGACACTAAGTTATAAAACCATTAATTAAAGACACATATTCCATATAAATTTGTAATAATTCAAAATATGTGTTGAGTCTCTATAGTATATTTATTCACCATATTCATAATGTATTATGGTATAATAAATGTAAACAATTTCAATAGTTTTCTTTTTCTACATCACCAAATTTTAGGTTACTCCATCACTAAGAAACTAAGTTAAAAGACTATTACTTAATGACACATTTTCCATATACATTTGAAATAATTCAAATTATATAATGAGTCTCGATAGTATATTTATTCACCATATTCATATTGTATTATCATATAATAGATGTAAACAATTTCAGTATTTTCTTCTTCTCCATCACCAAATTTTAGGTTACTTCATCACCAAGAAACTAAGTTAAAAGACTATTAATTAATAGCACATATTCCTTATACATTGCTAATAATTCAAATTATATAATGATTCTCGATAGTATATTTATTCACCATATTCATATTGTATTATGGTATAATAGATGTAAACAATTTCAATATTTTACTTCTTCTCCATCACCAAATTTTAGATTACTTCATCACTAAGATACTAAGTTAAAAGACTTTTACTTACTGACACATATTCCATATATATTTGAAATAATTCAAATTATATAATGAGTCTCGATAGTATATTTATTCACCATATTCATATTGTACTATGGTATAAAAGATATAAATAATTTCAGTATTTTCTTCTTCTCCATCACCAAATTTTGGGTTACTTCATCACTAAGAAACTAAGTTAAAAGACTATTAATTGATGACACATATTCCATATACATTGGAAATAATATAAATTATATAATGAGTCTCTATAGTATATTTATTCACCATATTCATATTGTATTATGGTATAATAGATGTAAACAATTTCAATATTTTTCTTCTTCTCCATTACCAAATTTTACGTTACTTCATCATTAAGACACTCAGTTAAAAAACCATTAATTAATGACACATATTCCATATACATTGGTAATAATTCAAAATATGTGTTGAGACTCGATAGTATATTTATGCACCATATTCATATTGTATTATGGTATAATAAATGTACACAATTTCAATATTTTTCTTTTTCTCCATCCCAAATTTTAGGTTACTTCATCATTAAGATAATAAGTTAAAAAACTATTAATTAATGACACATATTCCATATACATTGGAAATAATTCAAATTATGTGTTGAGTCTCGATATTTTATTTATTCATCATATTTATACTTTATTATGGTATAATAGATGTAAATAATTTCAATAGTTTCCTTTTTCTTCTTCACCAAATTTTAGGTTACTTCATCACTAAGAAACTAAGCTAAAAGACTATTACTTAATGACACATATTCCATTTACATTTGAAATAATTCAAATTATATATTGAGTCTCGATAGTATATTTATTCATCATATTCATATTGTACTATGGTATAAAAGATGTAAATAATTTCAGTATTTTCTTCTTCTGCATCACCAAATTTTAGGTTACTTCATCACTAAGAAACTCAGTTAAAAAACTATTAATTAATGGCACATATTCCATATACATTGGTAATAATTCAAATTATATAATGATACTCGATAGTATATTTATTCACCATATTCATATTGTATTATGGTTTAATAGATGTAAACAATTTCAATATTTTTCTTCTTCTCCATTACCAAATTTTACGTTACTTCATCATTAAGACACTAAGTTAAAAAACCATTAATTAATGACACATATTCCATATACATTGGTAATAATTCAAAATATGTGTTGAGTCGCGATAGTATATTTATTCACCATACTCATATTGTATTATGGTATAATAAATGTAAACAATTTCAATATTTCTCTTTTTCTCCATCACCAAATTTTTGGTTACTTCATCATTAAGAGACTAAGTTAAAAGACTATTAATTAATGACACATATTCCATATACATTGGAAATAATTTAAATTATGTGTTGAGTCTCGATATTATATTTATTCTTCATATTTATATTGTATTAAGGTATAATAGATGTAAACAATTTTAATAGTTTCCTTTTTCTTCTTCACCAAATTTTAGGTTACTTCATCACTAAGAAACTAAGTTAAAAGACGATTACATAATGACACATATTCCATATACATTTTAAATAATTCAAATTATATAATGAGTCTCTAAAGTATATTTATTCACCATATTCATATTGTATTATCCTATAATAGATGTAAACAATTTCAGTATTTTCTTCTTCTCCATCACCAAATTTTAGGTTACTTCATCACCAAGAAACTAAGTTAAAAGACTATTAATTAATGGCACATATTCCATATACATTGGTAATAATTCAAATTATATAATGAGACTATATAGTATATTTATTCACAATATTCATATTGTATTATGGTATAATAGATGTAAACAATTTCAATATTTTTCTTCTTCTCCATCACCAAATTTTAGGTTACTTTTTAACCAAGAAACTAGGTTAAAAGACTATTAATTAATGACACATATTCCATATACATTGGAAATGATTCAAATTATATATTGAGTCTCGAAAGTATATTTACTCACCATATTCATATTGTATTAAAGTATTATAGATGTAAACAATTTCAATATTTTTCTTCTTCTCCATCACCAAATTTTAGGTTACTTCATCACCAAGAAAATAAGTTAAAATAATATTAATTAATGGCACATATTCCATATACATTGGTAATATTTCAAATTATATAATGAGTCTCAATAGTATGTTTATTCACCATATTCATATTGAATTATGGTATAAGTGATGTAAACAATTTCAATATTTTTCTTTTTCTCCATCATCAAATTTTAGGTTACTTCATCACTAAGAAACAAAGTTAAAAGACTATTACTTAATGACACATATTCCATATACATTTTAAATAATTCAAATTATATAATGAGTCTCGATAGTATATTTATTCACCATATTCATATTGTATTATGGTATAATTGATGTAAATAATTTCAGTATTTTCTTTTTCTCCATCATCAAATGTTAGGTTACTTCATCACTAAGAAACTAAGTTAAAAGACTATTAATTGATGACACATTTTTCATATACATTGGAAATAATTCAAATTATATAATGAGTCTCGATAGGATATTTTTTCACCATATTCATATTGTATTATTGTATAATATATGTAAACAATTTCAATATTTTTGTCCTTTTTATCAACAAATTTTAGGTTACTTCAACACCAACAAATTAAGTTAAAAGACTATTAATTAATGACAAGTATTTAATAAGCATTGCTAATAATTCAAATTATATAATGAGTCTCGATAGTATATTTATTCACCATATTTATATTGTATTATGGTATAATAGATGTAAACAATTTCGATATTTTTCTTCTTCTCCATTACCAAATTTTACGTTACTTCATCATTAAGACACTAAGTTAAAAAACCATTAATTAATGACACATATTCCATATACATTGGTAATAATTCAAAATATGTGTTGAGTTTCTATAGTGTATTTATTCACCATATTCATATTGTATTATGGTATAATAAATGTAAACAATTTCAATATTCCTCTTTTTCTCCATCACCAAATTTTAGGTTACTTTTTAACAAAGAAACTAGGTTAAAAGACTATTAATTAATGACACATATTCCATATACATTGGAAATGATTCAAATTATATATTGAGTCTCGAAAGTATATTTACTCACCATATTCATATTGTATTAAAGTATTATAGATGTAAACAATTTTAATATTTTTCTTCTTCTCCATCACCAAATTTTAGGTTACTTCATCACCAAGAAAATAAGTTAAAATAATATTAATTGATGGCACATATTCCATATACATTGGTAATAATTCAAATTATATAATGAGTCTCAATAGTATATTTATTCACCATATTCATATTGAATTATGGTATAACAGATGTAAACAATTTCAATATTTTTCTTCTTCTCCATCATCAAATTTTAGGTTACTTCATCACTAAGAAACAAAGTTAAAAGACTATTACTTAATGACACATATTCCATATACATTTTAAATAATTCAAGTTATATAATGAGTCTCGATAGTATATTTATTCACCATATTCATATTGTATTATGGTATAATTGATGTAAATAATTTCAGTATTTTCTTTTTCTCCATCATCAAATGTTAGGTTACTTCATCACTAAGAAACTAAGTTAAAAGACTATTAATTGATGACACATATTCCATATACATTGGAAATAATTCAAATTATATAATGAGTCTCGATAGTATATTTATTCACCATATTCATATTGTATTATAGTATAATAGATGTAAACAATTTCAATATTTTTCTCCTTTTTTATCAACAAATTTTAGGTTACTTCAACACCAAGAAATTAAGTTAAAAGACTATTAATTAATGACAAGTATTTAGTAAGCATTGCTAATAATTCAAATTATATAATGAGTCTCGATAGTATATTTATTCACCATATTCATATTGTATTATGGTATAATAGATGTAAACAATTTCGATATATTTCTTCTTCTCCATTACCAAATTTTACGTTACTTCATCATTAAGACACTAAGTTAAAAAACCATTAATTAAAGACACATATTCCATATACATTGGTAATAATTCAAAATATGTGTTGAGTCTCTATAGTATATTTATTCACCATATTCATATTGTATTATGGTATAATAAATGTAAACAATTTAAATATTTTTCTTTTTCTCCATCACCAAATTTTAGGTTACTTCATCATTAAGACACTAAGTTAAAAAACTATTAATTAATTACACATATTCCATATACATTGGAAATAATTCAAATTATGTGTTGAGTCTCGATATTTTATTTATTCATCATATTTATATTGTATTAAGGTATAATAGATGTAAACAATTTCAATAGTTTCCTTTTTCTTCTTCACCAAATTTTAGGTTACTTCATCACTAAGAAACTAAGTTAAAAGACTATTACTTAATGACACATATTCCATATACATTTGAAATAATTCAAATTATATAATGAGTCTCGAGAGTATATTTATTCACCGTATTCAAATTGTATTATCGTGTAATATATGTAAACAATTTCAATATTTTCTTCTTCTCCATCACCAAATTTTGGTTACTTCATCACCAAGAAACAAAGTTAAAAGACTATTACTTAATGACACATATTCCATATACATTTTAAATAATTCAAATTATATAATGAGTCTCGATAGTATATTTATTCACCATATTCATATTGTATTATGGTATAATTGATGTAAATAATTTCAGTATTTTCTATTTCTCCATCATCAAATGTTAGGTTACTTCATCACTAAGAAACTAAGTTAAAAGACTATTAATTGATGACACATATTTCATATACATTGGAAATAATTCAAATTATATAATGAGTCTCGATAGGATATTTATTCACCATATTCATATTGTATTATCGTATAATAGATGTAAACAATTTCAATATTTTTGTCCTTTTTTATCAACAAATTTTAGGTTACTTCAACACCAACAAATTAAGTTAAAAGACTATTAATTAATGACAAGTATTTAATAAGCATTGCTAATAATTCAAATTATATAATGAGTCTCGATAGTATATTTATTCACCATATTCATATTGTATTAGGGTATAATAGATGTAAACAATTTCGATATTTTTCTTCTTCTCCATTACCAAATTTTACGTTACTTCATCATTAAGACACTAAGTTAAAAAACCATTAATTAATGACACATATTCCATATACATTGGTAATAATTCAAAATATGTGTTGAGTCTCTATAGTGTATTTATTCACCATATTCATATTGTATTATGGTATAATAAATGTAAATGATCTGACCTGATCAGAAATGGACCGTCACGGCTGGCTCCGAGCAGAAAGCTTTTTTGAACGAAGTGGGTGGGGGGGGGGGGGGGGTACCTGCAAGGCACTCCGATGCTGAAGTAAGTAGGAGTACGAGCAGATAATAGTAAGTTGAGGTTAGAATGATGAATACCTGACCCTCTGGAAGCAGAGGGTATTTATAGCCCCCAGCGCTGGGCCAAGGTTCCTTCATTGGGCCGGGCGGATTTGGCCCAATGGAGGAACTGCCAGGTTCTACGTGGGTAGTGGGGACCCGCACGAGGTCCCCTTCCTGGATGTTCTGCGTGAAGTGCGGGCGGACGAAGACGCGGTCTTTCCGGAGTATCGTTGGGGGAATGGTGGACTGAGTCTGCCCTAGTTGGGATGCTCGAGACAACGTCGAGCTGGACAGCAGGGTGTCGAGCTGGACGTCAGGACGTGGAGCTGGACGGCAGGGTGTCGAGCTGGACGTCAGGAGGTGGAGCTGGACATCACCACGTGGAGTTGGACAGCGGGATGTCGAGCTGGACATCAGGATGTCGGGCACGGATGTGACCCCTTTGCTCGGCGTGGTCCTCAGTAAGTCCCTTTGGACTGGGCCTTAGCAATGCTTTTGGGCCTGTCGGGCCCAGTCCAGAAAAGTAAACAATTTCAATATTCCTCTTTTTCTCCATCACCAAATTTTAGGTTACTTTTTAACCAAGAAACTAGGTTAAAAGACTATTAATTAATGACACATATTCCATATACATTGGAAATGATTCAAATTATATATTGAGTCTCGAAAGTATATTTACTCACCATATTCATATTGTATTAAAGTATTATAGATGTAAACAATTTCAATATTTTTCTTCTTCTCCATCACCAAATTTTAGGTTACTTCATCACCAAGAAAATAAGTTAAAATAATATTAATTGATGGCACATATTCCATATACATTGGTAATAATTCAAATTATATAATGAGTCTCAATAGTATATTTATTCACCATATTCATATTGAATTATGGTATAACAGATGTAAACAATTTCAATATTTTTCTTCTTCTCCATCATCAAATTTTAGGTTACTTCATCACTAAGAAACAAAGTTAAAAGACTATTACTTAATGACACATATTCCATATACATTTTAAATAATTCAAGTTATATAATGAGTCTCGATAGTATATTTATTCACCATATTCATATTGTATTATGGTATAATTGATGTAAATAATTTCAGTATTTTCTTTTTCTCCATCATCAAATGTTAGGTTACTTCATCACTAAGAAACTAAGTTAAAAGACTATTAATTGATGACACATATTCCATATACATTGGAAATAATTCAAATTATATAATGAGTCTCGATAGTATATTTATTCACCATATTCATATTGTATTATAGTATAATAGATGTAAACAATTTCAATATTTTTCTCCTTTTTTATCAACAAATTTTAGGTTACTTCAACACCAAGAAATTAAGTTAAAAGACTATTAATTAATGACAAGTATTTAGTAAGCATTGCTAATAATTCAAATTATATAATGAGTCTCGATAGTATATTTATTCACCATATTCATATTGTATTATGGTATAATAGATGTAAACAATTTCGATATATTTCTTCTTCTCCATTACCAAATTTTACGTTACTTCATCATTAAGACACTAAGTTAAAAAACCATTAATTAAAGACACATATTCCATATACATTGGTAATAATTCAAAATATGTGTTGAGTCTCTATAGTATATTTATTCACCATATTCATATTGTATTATGGTATAATAAATGTAAACAATTTAAATATTTTTCTTTTTCTCCATCACCAAATTTTAGGTTACTTCATCATTAAGACACTAAGTTAAAAAACTATTAATTAATTACACATATTCCATATACATTGGAAATAATTCAAATTATGTGTTGAGTCTCGATATTTTATTTATTCATCATATTTATATTGTATTAAGGTATAATAGATGTAAACAATTTCAATAGTTTCCTTTTTCTTCTTCACCAAATTTTAGGTTACTTCATCACTAAGAAACTAAGTTAAAAGACTATTACTTAATGACACATATTCCATATACATTTGAAATAATTCAAATTATATAATGAGTCTCGAGAGTATATTTATTCACCGTATTCAAATTGTATTATCGTGTAATATATGTAAACAATTTCAGTATTTTCTTCTTCTCCATCACCAAATTTTGGTTACTTCATCACCAAGAAACAAAGTTAAAAGACTATTACTTAATGACACATATTCCATATACATTTTAAATAATTCAAATTATATAATGAGTCTCGATAGTATATTTATTCACCATATTCATATTGTATTATGGTATAATTGATGTAAATAATTTCAGTATTTTCTTTTTCTCCATCATCAAATGTTAGGTTACTTCATCACTAAGAAACTAAGTTAAAAGACTATTAATTGATGACACATATTTCATATACATTGGAAATAATTCAAATTATATAATGAGTCTCGATAGGATATTTATTCACCATATTCATATTGTATTATCGTATAATAGATGTAAACAATTTCAATATTTTTGTCCTTTTTTATCAACAAATTTTAGGTTACTTCAACACCAACAAATTAAGTTAAAAGACTATTAATTAATGACAAGTATTTAATAAGCATTGCTAATAATTCAAATTATATAATGAGTCTCGATAGTATATTTATTCACCATATTCATATTGTATTAGGGTATAATAGATGTAAACAATTTCGATATTTTTCTTCTTCTCCATTACCAAATTTTACGTTACTTCATCATTAAGACACTAAGTTAAAAAACCATTAATTAATGACACATATTCCATATACATTGGTAATAATTCAAAATATGTGTTGAGTCTCTATAGTGTATTTATTCACCATATTCATATTGTATTATGGTATAATAAATGTAAATGATCTGACCTGATCAGAAATTGACCGTCACGGCTGGCTCCGAGCAGAAAGCTTTTTTGAACGAGGTGGGCGGGGGGGGTACCTGCAAGGCACTCCGATGCTGAAGTAAGTAGGAGTACGAGCAGATAATAGTAAGTTGAGGTTAGAATGATGAATACCTGACCCTCTGGAAGCAGAGGGTATTTATAGCCCCCAGCGCTGGGCCAAGGTTCCTTCATTGGGCCGGGCGGATTTGGCCCAATGGAGGAACTGCCAGGTTCTACGTGGGTAGTGGGGACCCGCACGAGGTCCCCTTCCTGGATGTTCTGCGTGAAGTGCGGGCGGACGAAGACGCGGTCTTTCCGGAGTATCGTTGGGGGAATGGTGGACTGAGTCTGCCCTAGTTGGGATGCTCGAGACAACGTCGAGCTGGACAGCAGGGTGTCGAGCTGGACGTCAGGACGTGAAGCTGGACGGCAGGGTGTCGAGCTGGACGTCAGGAGGTGGAGCTGGACATCACCACGTGGAGTTGGACAGCGGGATGTCGAGCTGGACATCAGGATGTCGGGCACGGATGTGACCCCTTTGCTCGGCGTGGTCCTCAGTAAGTCCCTTTGGACTGGGCCTTAGCAATGCTTTTGGGCCTGTCGGGCCCAGTCCAGAACAGTAAACAATTTCAATATTCCTCTTTTTCTCCATCACCAAATTTTAGGTTACTTTTTAACCAAGAAACTAGGTTAAAAGACTATTAATTAATGACACATATTCCATATACATTGGAAATGATTCAAATTATATATTGAGTCTCGAAAGTATATTTACTCACCATATTCATATTGTATTAAAGTATTATAGATGTAAACAATTTCAATATTTTTCTTCTTCTCCATCACCAAATTTTAGGTTACTTCATCACCAAGAAAATAAGTTAAAATAATATTAATTAATGGCACATATTCCATATACATTGGTAATAATTCAAATTATATAATGAGTCTCAATAGTATATTTATTCACCATATTCATATTGAATTATGGTATAACAGATGTAAACAATTTCAATATTTTTCTTCTTCTCCATCATCAAATTTTAGGTTACTTCATCACAAAGAAACAATGTTAAAAGACTATTAATTAATGACACATATTCCATATACATTTTAAATAATTCAAATTATATAATGAGTCTCGATAGTATATTTATTCACCATATTCATATTGTATTATGGTATAATTGATGTAAATAATTTCAGTATTTTCTTTTTCTCCATCATCAAATGTTAGGTTACTTCATCACTAAGAAACTAAGTTAAAAGACTATTAATTGATGACACATATTCCATATACATTGGAAATAATTCAAATTAAATAATGAGTCTCGATAGTATATTTATTCACCATATTCATATTGTATTATAGTATAATAGATGTAAACAATTTCAATATTTTTCTCCTTTTTTATCAACAAATTTTAGGTTACTTCAACACCAACAAATTAAGTTAAAAGACTATTAATTAATGACAAGTATTTAGTAAGCATTGCTAATAATTCAAATTATATAATGAGTCTCGATAGTATATTTATTCACCATATTCATATTGTATTATGGTATAATAGATGTAAACAATTTCGATATATTTCTTCTTCTCCATTACCAAATTTTACGTTACTTCATCATTAAGACACTAAGTTAAAAAACCATTAATTAAAGACACATATTCCATATACATTGGTAATAATTCAAAATATGTGTTGAGTCTCTATAGTATATTTATTCACCATATTCATATTGTATTATCGTATAATAGATATAAACAATTTCAGTATTTTCTTCTTCTCCATCACCAAATTTTAGATTACTTCATCACCAAGAAACTAAGTTAAAAGACTATTAATTAATGGCACATATTCCATATACATTGGTAATAATTCAAATTATATAATGAGACTCGATAGTATATTTATTCACCATATTCATATTGTATTATGGTATAATAGATGTAAACAATTTCAATATTTTTCTTCTTCTCCATCACCAAATTTTAGGTTACTTTTTAACCAAGAAACTAGGTTAAAAGACTATTAATTAATGACACATATTCCATATACATTGGAAATGATTCAAATTATATATTGAGTCTCGAAAGTATATTTACTCACCATATTCATATTGTATAAAGTATTATAGATGTAAACAATTTCAATATTTTTCTTCTTCTCCATCACCAAATTTTAGGTTACTTCATCACCAAGAAAATAAGTTAAAATAATATTTATTAATGGCACATATTCCATATACATTGGTAATAATTCAAATTATATAATGAGTCTCAATAATATATTTATTCACCATATTCATATTGAATTATGGTATAACAGATGTAAACAATTTCAATATTTTTCTTCTTCTCCATCATCAAATTTTAGGTTACTTCATCACTAAGAAACTAAGTTAAAAGACTATTACTCAATGACACATATTCCATATACATTTTAAATAATTCAAATTATATAATGAGTCTCGATAGTATATTTATTCACCATATTCATATTGTATTATGGTATAATTGATGTAAATAATTTCAGTATTTTCTTTTTCTCCATCATCAAATGTTAGGTTACTTCATCACTAAGAAACTAATTTAAAAGACTATTAATTGATGACACATATTCCATATACATTGGAAATAATTCAAATTATATAATGAGTCTCGATAGTATATTTATTCACCATATTCATATTGTATTATAGTATAATAGATGTAAACAATTTCAATATTTTTCTCCTTTTTTATCAACAAATTTAAGGTTACTTCAACACCAACAAATTAAGTTAAAAGACTATTAATTAATGACAAGTATTAAAAGAATATTACACTTTTATTTTTATCATTAAATATACTTAAAAAATACTTTTTCTAAATATATTTTATTTTTTTACATATACTATTTTATTTTTATTGTATATAAATAAAATAATTAATATATTTATTTTCTTAAAGAAAAATTAGGGTTTACCCCTTAATCAAAAATAATAATTTTCTTTTATTTATTTCTTCACTTTTTTTTGTATTAAATATTTTTGCATACATAAAAATAAATAAACAAAAAAAAAACTTCTTTTTTCATAATTCATATTATTTGATATATTTATTTATTTTGATTATTTAAATATTGTCCATTTATTATTTATGCATTTGATTCAATTTGGATGTAATAGTAAATTAGGGTTTTAATTTCTTGTCAAATAATCCCCATTCAAAAATTGTACCTTCATCCCAATGATCTTGTTGTAATAGCTTAGACTTTTAATTCTCGCACTTTATGCTTTCAATTATGCCATGATTAGAGATTAGGGTTTGTATGCAAATATCCAAAATCAACACACAACGATACAAAGATAAAAATGCATGAAAATCAATACACAACGAACACTTGCACCCCTAGGGTTACAATCCACTTGTTTCCTTAAAAATGGGCCATGTTATGCATGTTGGGTACTTTGGCAAAACAAAAACAAAACAAAAGATCATAGTCCCTCGATGACGCTATCTTGGTTGTCTAAACAAAATGATCAAGTCCCTCAAAAATTTGCCAAAGATACTTGACATAATTGCTATCATGGTCTATATGATGACCCGCGCCTGTCCCGTTTAAACATCCTAATACAAGGTTGTTTACCAAATGCAATGGTAAAACAACACTGTCAAAAGGGTTAAAAAGATATAGCAAATATCTTTGAGTAAAATAGGGTAGATAGCTCTTAGTTACTTGGTCAAAACTTGCAAAACATCCTTGCTATTTTTCAAACACACTTCACAACACCATTTCAAAACATTTCCCAAATCAAACTTTCAAACATTGAAATCTTTTCAAAAGACAAAAACACCTTTGTATACATTCAAACAAGAATCATTACAAAGGTTGCCACAATGATGGCCTCTTTTCAAAACATCTTTCAAAACCACACACAAAGCGCCATTTCAAACAATTGAAAAGCAAAAGCAAGTGATCTAAACAAGTAACTAAGATCCCATGGATAACCATGGATGAAAAGGGTGCTTGCACCTTCCCTTTTCATAATCTACTCCCCGAACCCAAGAAAACATATCAAAGGTCTTTCCTGTGCTTTTTGACCTTTCCTTAGGATAAAATAAAAAGACGGTGGCGACTCTTGCTAAACCGAAACATTTGCGAACACAAACGTAAAATCCCAAGTCAGTTCTCCCACCGTATCACATCCATCACCAAATTTTAGGTTACTTCATCATGAAGACACTAAATTAAAAAACTATTAATTAATGACACATATTCCATATAAATTGGAAATAATTTAAATTATGTGTTGAGTCTCGATATTATATTTATTCACCATATTAATATTGTATTAAGGTATAATAGATGTTAACAATTTCAATAGTTTTCTTTTTCTTCATCACAAAATTTTAGGTTACTTCATCACTAAGAAACTAAGTTAAAAGATTATTACTTAATGACACATATTCCATATACATTTGAAATAATTCAAATTATATAATGAGTCTTAATATTATATTTATTCACCATATTCATATTGTATTATCGTATAATAGATGTAAACAATTTCAGTATTTTCTTCTTCTCCATCACCAAATTTTAGGTTACTTCATTACCAAGAAACTAAGTTAAAAGACTATTAATTAATGGCACATATTCCATATACATTGGTAATAATTCAAATTATATAATGAATCTCAATAGTATATTTATTCACCATATTCATTTTGAATTATGGTAAAATAGACGTAAACAATTTCAATATTTTACTTCTTCTCCATCACCAAATTTTAGGTTACTTCATCACTAAGATACTAAGTTAAAAGACTATTACTTAGTGACACATATTCCATATACATTTGAAATAATTCAAATTATATAATGAGTCTCGATAGTATATTTATTCACCTTAGTCATATTGTACTATGGTATAATAGATGTAAATAATTTCAGTATTTTCTTCTTCTCCATCACCAAATTTTAGGTTACTTCATCACTAAGAAACTAAGTTAAAAGACTATTAATTGATGACACATATTCCATATACATTGGAAATAATTCAAACTATATAATGAGTCTCTTTAGTATATTTATTCACCATATTCATATTGTATTATAGTATAATAGATGTAAACAATTTCAATATTTATCTTCTTTTTCATCAATAAATTTTAGGTTACTTCGTCACCAAGAAATTAAGTTAAAAGACTATTAATTAATGACACATATTTCATATACATTGCTAATAATTCAAATTATATAATGTGTCTCGATAGTATATTTATTCACCATATTCGTATTGTATTATGGTATAATAGATGTAAATAATTTCAGTATTTTCTTCTTCTCCATCACAAAATTTTAGGTTACTTCATCACTAAGAAACTAAGTTAAAAGACTATTAATTGAAAACACATATTCTATATGCATTGGAAATAATTCAAATTATGTGTTGAGTCTTGATATTATATTTATTCACTATATTTATATTGTATTAAGGTATAATAGATGTAAACAATTTCAATAGTTTTCTTTTTTTCATCACCAAATATTAGGTTACTTCATCAATAAGAAACTAAGTTAAAAGACTATTACTTAATGAAACATATTCCATATACATTTGAAATAATTCAAATTATATAACGAGTCTCGATAGTATATTTATTCACCATATTCATATTGTATTATCGTATAATAGAGGTAAACAATTTCAGTATTTTCTTCTTCTCCATCACAAAATTTTAGGTTACTTCATCACCAAGAAACAAAGTTAAAAGACTATTAATTAATGTCACATATTCCATATTCATTGGTAATAATTCAAATTATATAATGACACTCGATTGTATATTTATTCATCATATTCATATAGTATTAAGGTATAATAGATGTAAACAATTTCAATATTTTTCTTCTTCTCCATTACAAAATTTTAGGTTACTTCATCACCAAGAAAATAAGTTAAAATAATATTAATTAATGGCACATATTCCATATACATTGGTAATAATTCAAATTATATAATGAATCTCAATAGTATATTTATTCACCATATTCTTATTGAATTATGGTATAATAGATGTAAACAATTTCAATATTTTACTTCTACTCCATATGTAAATTTCAGGTTACTTCATCACCAAGAAATTAAGTTAAAAGACTATTAATTAATGACACATATTTCATATACATTGCTAATAAATCAAATTATATAATGAGACTCGATAGTATATTTATTCATCATATTCATATTGTATTAAGGTATAATAGATGTAAACAATTTCAATATTTTTCATCTTCTCCGTTACCAAATTTTAGGTTACTTCATCAACAAGAAACTAAGTTAAAAGAATAGTAATTAATGGCACATATTCCATATACATTGGTAATAATTAAAATTATATAATGAGTCTCAATAGTATATTTATTCACTATATTCATATTGTATTATGGTATAATAGATGTAAACAATTTCAATATTTTACTTCTTCTCCATCACCATATATTAGGTTACTTCATCACTAAGATACTAAGTTAAAAGACTTTTACTTACTGACACATATTCCATATACATTTGAAATAATTCAAATTATATAATGAGTCTCGATAGTATATTTATTCACCATATTCATATTGTACTATGGTATAAAAGATGTAAATAATTTCAGTATTTTCTTCTTCTCCATCACCAAATTTTAGGTTACTTCATCATTAAGACACTAAGTTACAAAATTATTAATTAATGACACATATTCCATGTACATTTGAAATAATTCAAATTATGTTTTGAGTCTCGATATTTTATTTATTCATCATATTTATATTGTATTAAGGTATAATAGATGTAAACAATTTCAATAGTTTCCTTTTTCTTCTTCACCAAATTTTAGGTTACTTCATCACTAAGATACTAAGTTAAAAGACTATTACTTAATGACACATATTCCATATACATTTGAAATAATTCAAATTATATAATGACTCTCAATAGTATATATATTCACCATATTCAAATTGTATTATCGTATAATAGATGTAAACAATTTCAGTATTTTCTTCTTCTCCATCACCAAATTTTAGGTTACTTCATCATTAAGACACTAAGTTACAAAATTATTAATTAATGACACATATTCCATATACATTGGAAATAATTTAAATTATGTGTTGAGTCTCGATATTATATTTATTCACCATATTTATATTGTATTAAGGTATAATAGATGTTAACAATTTCAATAGTTTTCTTTTTCTTCATCACCAAATTTTAGGTTACTTCATCACTAAGAAACTAAGTTAAAAGATTATTACTTAATGACACATATTCCATATACATTTGAAATAATTCAAATTATATAATGAGTCTTGATATTATATTTATTCACCATATTCATATTGTATTATCGTATAATAGATGTAAACAATTTCAGTATTTTCTTCTTCTCCATCACCAAATTTTAGGTTACTTCATTACCAAGAAACTAAGTTAAAAGACTATTAATTAATGGCACATATTCCATATACATTGGTAATAATTCAAATTATATAATGAATCTCAATAGTATATTCATTCACCATATTCATATTGAATTATGGTATAATAGACGTAAACAATTTCAATATTTTACTTCTTCTCCATCACCAAATTTTAGGTTACTTCATCACTAAGATACTAAGTTAAAAGACTATTACTTAGTGACACATATTCCATATACATTTGAAATAATTCAAATTATATAATGAGTCTCGATAGTATATTTATTCACCTTATTCATATTGTACTATGGTATAAAAGATGTAAATAATTTCAGTATTTTCTTCTTCTCCATCACCAAATTTTAGGTTACTTCATCACTAAGAAACTAAGTTAAAAGACGATTAATTGATGACACATATTCCATATACATTGGAAATAATTCAAATTATATAATGAGTCTCTATAGTATATTTATTCACCATATTCATATTGTATTATAGTATAATAGATGTAAACAATTTCAATATTTATCTTCTTTTTCATCAATAAATTTTAGGTTACTTCTTCACAAAGAAATTAAGTTAAAAGACTATTAATTAATGACACATATTTCATATACATTGCTAATAATTCAAATTATATAATGTGTCTCGATAGTATATTTATTCACCACATTCATATTGTATTATGGTATAATAGATGTAAATAATTTCAGTATTTTCTTCTTCTCCATCACCAAATTTTAGGTTACTTCATCACTAAGAAACTAAGTTAAAAGACTATTAATTGAAAACACATATTCCATATGCATTGGAAATAATTCAAATTATGTGTTGAGTCTCGATATTATATTTATTCACTATATTTATATTGTATTAAGGTATAATAGATGTAAACAGTTTCAATAGTTTTCTTTTTCTTCATCACCAAATTTTAGGTTACTTCATCAATAAGAAACTAAGTTAAAAGACTATGACTTAATGAAACATATTCCATATACATTTGAAATAATTCAAATTATATAATGAGTCTCGATAGTATATTTATTCACCATATTCATATTGTATTATCGTATAATAGAGGTAAACAATTTCAGTATTTTCTTCTTCTCCATCACCAAATTTTAGGTTACTTCATCACCAAGAAACAAAGTTAAAAGACTATTAATTAATGTCACATATTCCATATTCATTGGTAATAATTCAAATTATATAATGAGACTCGATTGTATATTTATTCACCATATTCATATTGTATTAAGGTATAATAGATGTAAACAATTTCAATATTTTTCTTCTTCTCGATTACAAAATTTTAGGTTACTTCATCACCAAGAAAATAAGTTAAAAGAATATTAATTAATGGCACATATTCCATATACATTGGTAATATTTCAAATTATATAATGAATCTCAATAGTACATTTATTCACCATATTCTTATTGAATTATGGTATAATAGATGTAAACAATTTCAATATTTTACTTCTTCTCCATCAGCAAATTTTAGGTTACTTCATCACCAAGAAATTAAGTTAAAAGACTATTAATTAATGACACATATTTCATATACATTGCTAATAAATCAAATTATATAATGAGACTCGATAATATATTTATTCATCATATTCATATTGTATTAAGGTATAATAGATGTAAACAATTTCAATATTTTTCATCTTCTCCGTTACCAAATTTTATGTTACTTCATCACCAAGAAACTAAGTTAAAAGAATATTAATTAATGGCACATATTCCATATACATTGGTAATAATTCAAATTATATAATGAGTCTCAATAGTATATTTATTCACCATATTCATATTGTATTATGGTATAATAGATGTAAACAATTTCAATATTTTACTTCTTCTCCATCACCATATATTAGGTTACTTCATCACTACCATACTAAGTTAAAAGACTTTTACTTACTGACACATATTCCATATACATTTGAAATAATTCAAATTATATAATGAGTCTCGATAGTATATTTATTCACCATATACATATTGTACTATGGTATAAAAGATGTAAATAATTTCAGTATTTTCTTCTTCTCCATCACCAAATTTTAGGTTACTTCATCATTAAGACACTAAGTTAAAAGACTATTAATTAATGGCACATATTCCATATACATTGGAAATAATTCAAATTATGTGTTGAGTCTCGATATTTTATTTATTCATCATATTTATATTGTATTAAGGTATAATAGATGTAAACAATTTCAATAGTTTCCTTTTTCTTCTTCACCAAATTTTAGGTTACTTCATCACTAAGAAACTAAGTTAAAAGACTATTACTTAATGACACATATTCCATATACATTTGAAATAATTCAAATTATATAATGAGTTTAAATAGTATATTTATTCACCATATTCAAATTGTATTATCGTATAATAGATGTAAACAATTTCAGTATTTTCTTCTTCTCCATCACCAAATTTTAGGTTACTTCATCACCAAGAAACTAAGTTAAAAGACTATTAATTAATGGCACATATTCCATATACATTGGTAATATTTCAAATTATATAATGAGACTAGATAGTATATTTATTCACCATATTCATATTGTATTATGGTATAATAGATGTAAACAATTTCAATATTTTACTTCTTCTCCATCACCAAATTTTAGGGTACTTCATCACTAAGATACTAAGTTAAAAGACTTTTACTTACTGACACATATTCCATATACATTTGAAATAATTCAAATTATATAATGAGTCTCGATAGTATATTTATTCACCATATTTATATTGTACTATGGTATAAAAGATGTAAATAATTTCAGTATTTTCTTCTTCTCCATCACCAAATTTTAGGTTACTTCATCACTAAGAAACTAAGTTCAAAGACTATTAATTGATGACACATATTCCATATACATTGGAAATAATTCAAATTATATAATGAGTCACGATAGTATATTTATTCACCAGAATCATATTGTATTATAGTATAATAGATGTAAACAATTTCAATATTTATCTTCTTTTTCATCACCAAATTTTAGGTTACTTCTTCACAATGAAATTAAGTTACAAGACTATTAATTAATGACACATATTTCATATACATTTCTAATAATTCAAATTATATAATTTGTCTCGATAATATATTTATTCACCATATTCATATTGTATTATGGTATAATATATGTAAATAATTTCAGTATATTCTTCTTCTCCATCACCAAATTTTAGGTTACTTCATCACTAAGAAACTAAGTTAAAAGCGTATTAATTGATGACACATATTCCATATACATTGGAAATAATTCAAATTATGAGTTGAGTCCCGATATTATATTTATTCACCATATTTATATTGTATTAAGGTATAATAGATGTAAACAATTTCAATAGTTTTCTTTTTCTTCATCACCAAATTTTAGGTTACTCCATCACTAAGAAACTAAGTTAAAAGACTATTACTTAATGACACATTTTCCATATACATTTGAAATAATTCAAATTATATAATGAGTCTCGATAGTATATTTATTCACCATATTCATATTGTATTATCGTATAATAGATGTAAACAATTTCAGTATTTTCTTCTTCTCCATCACCAAATTTAAGGTTACTTCATCACCAAGAAACTAAGTTAAAAGACTATTAATTAATAGCACATATTCCTTATACATTGCTAATAATTCAAATTATATAATGAGTCTCGATAGTATATTTACTCACCATATTTATATTATATTATGGTATAATAGATGTAAACAATTTCGATATTTTACTTCTTCTCCATCACCAAATTTTAGGTTACTTCATCACTAAGATACTAAGTTAAAATACTTTTACTTACTAACACATATTTCATATACATTTGAAATAATTCAAATTATATAATGAGTCTCGATAGTATATTTATTCACCATATTCATATTGTACTATGGTATAAAAGATGTAAAAATTTCAGTATTTTCTTCTTCTCCATCACCAAATTTTAGGTTACTTCATCACTAAGAAACTAAGTTAATAGACTATTAATTGATGACACATATTCCATATACATTGGAAATAATTCAAATTATATAATGAGTCTCTATAGTATATTTATTCACCATATTCATATTGTATTATGGTATAATAGATGTAAACAATTTCAATAGTTTCCTTTTTCTTCTTCACCAAATTTTAGGTTACTTCATCATTAAGACACTAAGTTAAAAAAACCATTAATTAATGACACATATTCCATATACATTGGTAATAATTCAAAATATGTGTTGAGACTCGATAGTATATTTATTCACCATATTCATATGGTACTATGGTATAAAAGATGTAAATAATTTAAGTATTTTCTTTTTCTCCATCACCAAATTTCAGGTTACTTCATCATTAAGACACTAAGTTAAAAAACTATTAATTAATGAGACATATTCCATATACATTGGAAATAATTCAAATTATGTGTTGAGTCTCGATATTTTATTTATTCATCATATTTATATTGTATTAAGGTATAATAGATGTAAACAATTTCAATAGTTTCCTTTTTTTTCTTCACCAAATTTTAGGTTACTTCATCACTAAGAAACTAAGTTAAAAGACTATTACTTAATGACACATATTCCATATACATTTGAAATAATTCATATTATATAATGAGTCTCGATCGTATATTCATTCACCATATTCAAATTGTATTATCGTATAATAGATGTAAACAATTTCAGTATTTTCTTCTTCTCCATCACCAAATTTTGGGTTACTTCATCACCAAGAAACTAAGTTAAAAGACTATTAATTAATGGCACATATTCCATATACATTGGTAATAATTCAAATTATATAATGAAAATCGATAGTATATTTATTCATCATATTCATATTGTATTATGGTATAATAGATGTAAACAATTTCAATATTTTTCTTCTTCTCCATTCCCAAATTTTACGTTACTTCATCATTAAGACACTAAGTTAAAAAAACCATTAATTAATGACACATATTCCATATACATTGGTAATAATTCAAAATATGTGTTGAGACTCGATAGTATATTTATTCACCATATTCATATTGTACTATGGTATAAAAGATGGAAATAATTTCAGTATTTTCTTTTTCTCCATCACCAAATTTTAGGTTACTTCATCATTAAGACACTAAGTTAAAAGACTATTAATTGATGACGCATATTCCATATACATTGGAAATAATTCATATTATGTGTTGAGTCTCGATATTATATTTATTCACCATATTTATATTGTATTAAGGTATAATAGATGTAAACAATTTCAATAGTTTTCTTTTTCTTCATCACCAAATTTTAGGTTACTCCATCACTAAGTAACTAAGTTAAAAGACGATTACTTAATGACACATTTTCCATATACATTGGAAATAATTCAAATTATATAATGAGTCTCTATAGTATATTTATTCACCATATTCATATTGTATTATGGTATAATAGATGTAAACAATTTCAATAGTTTCCTTTTTCTTCTTCACCAAATTTTAGGTTACTTCATCATTAAGACACTAAGTTAAAAAAACCATTAATTAATGACACATATTCCATATACATTGGTAATAATTCAAAATATGTGTTGAGACTCGATAGTATATTTATTCACCATATTCATATGGTACTATGGTATAAAAGATGTAAATAATTTAAGTATTTTCTTTTTCTCCATCACCAAATTTCAGGTTACTTCATCATTAAGACACTAAGTTAAAAAACTATTAATTAATGAGACATATTCCATATACATTGGAAATAATTCAAATTATGTGTTGAGTCTCGATATTTTATTTATTCATCATATTTATATTGTATTAAGGTATAATAGATGTAAACAATTTCAATAGTTTCCTTTTTTTTCTTCACCAAATTTTAGGTTACTTCATCACTAAGAAACTAAGTTAAAAGACTATTACTTAATGACACATATTCCATATACATTTGAAATAATTCATATTATATAATGAGTCTCGATCGTATATTCATTCACCATATTCAAATTGTATTATCGTATAATAGATGTAAACAATTTCAGTATTTTCTTCTTCTCCATCACCAAATTTTGGGTTACTTCATCACCAAGAAACTAAGTTAAAAGACTATTAATTAATGGCACATATTCCATATACATTGGTAATAATTCAAATTATATAATGAAAATCGATAGTATATTTATTCATCATATTCATATTGTATTATGGTATAATAGATGTAAACAATTTCAATATTTTTCTTCTTCTCCATTCCCAAATTTTACGTTACTTCATCATTAAGACACTAAGTTAAAAAACCATTAATTAATGACACATATTCCATATACATTGGTAATAATTCAAAATATGTGTTGAGACTCGATAGTATATTTATTCACCATATTCATATTGTACTATGGTATAAAAGATGGAAATAATTTCAGTATTTTCTTTTTCTCCATCACCAAATTTTAGGTTACTTCATCATTAAGACACTAAGTTAAAAGACTATTAATTGATGACGCATATTCCATATACATTGGAAATAATTCATATTATGTGTTGAGTCTCGATATTATATTTATTCACCATATTTATATTGTATTAAGGTATAATAGATGTAAACAATTTCAATAGTTTTCTTTTTCTTCATCACCAAATTTTAGGTTACTCCATCACTAAGTAACTAAGTTAAAAGACGATTACTTAATGACACATTTTCCATATACATTTGAAATAATTCAAATTATATAATGAGTCTCGATAGTATATTTATTCACCATATTCATATTGTATTATCGTATAATAGATGTAAACAATTTCAGTATTTTCTTCTTCTCCATCACCAAATTTTATGTTACTTCATCACCAAGAAACAAAGTTAAAAGACTATTAATTAATGGCACATATTCCTTATACATTGCTAATAATTCAAATTATATAATGAGTCTCGATAGTATATTTATTCACCATATTCATATTGTATTATGGTATAATAGATGTAAACAATTTCAATATTTTACTTCTTCTCCATAACCAAATTTTAGGTTACTTCATCACTAAGATATTAAGTTAAAAGACTTTTACTTACTGACACATATTCCATATACATTTGAAATAATTCAAATTATATAATGAGTCTCTATAGTATATTTATTCACCATATTCATATTGTATTATGGTATAATAGATGTAAACAATTTCAATATTTTTCTTCTTCTCCATTACCAAATTTTACGTTACTTCATCATTAAGACACTAAGTTAAAAAACCATTAATTAATGACACATATTCCATATACATTGGTAATAATTCAAAATATGTGTTGAGTCGCGATAGTATATTTATTCACCATACGCATATTGTATTATGGTATAATAAATGTAAACAATTTCAATATTTCTCTTTTTCTCCATCACCAAATTTTAGGTTACTTCATCATTAAGAGACTAAGTTAAAAGACTATTAATTAATGACACATATTCCATATACATTGGAAATAATTTAAATTATGTCTTGAGTCTCGATATTATATTTATTCTTCATATTTATATTGTATTAAGGTATAATAGATGTAAACAATTTTAATAGTTTCCTTTTTCTTCTTCACCAAATTTTAGGTTACTTCATCTCTAAGAAACTAAGTTAAAATACTACTACTTAATGACACATTTTCCATATACATTTGAAATAATTCAAATTATATAATGAGTCTCTAAAGTATATTTATTCACCATATTCATATTGTATTATCGTATAATAGATGTAAACAATTTCAGTATTTTCTTCTTCTCCATCACCAAATTTTAGGTTACTTCATCACCAAGAAACTAAGTTAAAAGACTATTAATTAATAGCACATATTCCTTATACATTGCTAATAATTCAAATTATATAATGAGTCTCGATAGTATATTTATTCACCATATTCATATTGTATTATGGTATAATAGATGTAAACAATTTCAATATTTTACTTCTTCTCCATCACCAAATTTTAGGTTACTTCATCACTAAGATACTAAGTTAAAAGACTTTTACTTATTGACACATATTCCATATACATTTAAAATAATTCAAATTATATAATGAGTCTCGATCGTATATTTATTCACCATATTCATATTGTACTATGGTATAAAAGATGTAAATAATTTCAGTATTTTATTCTTCTCCATCACCAAATTTTAGGTTACTTCATCACTAAGAAACTAAGTTAAAAGACTATTAATTGATGACACATATTCCATATACATTGGAAATAATATAAATTATATAATGAGTCTCTATAGTATAATTATTCACAATATTCATATTGTATTATGGTATAATAGATGTAAACAATTTCAATATTTATCTTTTTCTCCATCACCAAATTTTAGGTTACTTCATCATTAAGACAATAAGTTAAAAAACTATTAATTAATGACACATAATCCATATACATTGGAAATAATTCAAATTATGTGTTGAGTCTCGATATTATATTTATTCACCATATTTATATTGTACTAAGGTATAATAGATCTAAACAATTTCAATAGTTTTCTTTATCATCATCACCAAATTTTAGGTTTCTCATCACTAAGAAACTAAGTTAAAAGACTATTACTTAATGACACATTTTCCATATACATTTGAAATAATTCAAATTATATAATGAGTCTCGATAGTATATTTATTCTCCATATTCATATTGTATTATCGTATAATAGATGTAAACAATTTCAGTATTTTCTTCTTCTCCATCACCAAATTTTAGGTTACTTCATCACCAAGAAACTAAGTTAAAAGACTATTAATTAATGGCACATATTCCATATACATTGGAAATAATTCAAATTATATAATGAGTCTCTATAGTATATTTATTCACCATATTCATATTGTATTATGGTATAATAGATTTAAACAATTTCAGTATTTTTCTTCTTCTCCATTACCAAATTTTACGTTACTTCATCATTAAGACACTAAGTTATAAACCATTAATTAAAGACACATATTCCATATACATTTGTAATAATTCAAAATATGTGTTGAGTCTCTATAGTATATTTATTCACCATATTCATATTGTATTATGGTATAATAAATATAAACAATTTCAATAGTTTTCTTTTTCTACATCACCAAATTTTAGGTTACTCCATCACTAAGAAACTAAGTTAAAAGACTATTACTTAATGACACATTTTCCATATACATTTGAAATAATTCAAATTATATAATGAGTCTCGATAGTATATTTATTCACCATATTCATATTGTATTATCACATAATAGATGTAAACAATTTCAGTATTTTCTTCTTCTCCATCACCAAATTTTAGGTTACTTCATCACCAAGAAACTAAGTTAAAAGACTATTACTTACTGACACATATTCCATATACATTTGAAATAATTCAAATTATATAATGAGTCTCGATAGTATATTTATTCACCATATTCATATTGTACTATGGTATAAAAGATGTAAATAATTTCAGTATTTTATTCTTCTCCATCACCAAATTTTAGGTTACTTCATCACTAAGAAACTAAGTTAAAAGACTATTAATTGATGACACATGTTCCATATACAATTGAAATAATTCAAATTATATAATGAGTCTCGATAGTATATTTATTCACCATATTCAAATTGTATTATCGTGTAATAGATGTAAACAATTTCAGTATTTTCTTCTTCCATATCACCAAATTTTGGTTACTTTATCACCAAGAAACTAAGTTAAAAGACTATTAATTAATGGCACATATTCCATATACATTGGTAATAATTCAAATTATATAATGAGACTCGATAGTATATTTATTCACCATATTCATATTTTATTATGGTATAATAGATGTAAACAATTTCAATATTTTTCTTCTTCTCCATCACCAAATTTTAGGTTACTTTTAAACAAAGAAACTAAGTTAAAAGACTATTAATTAAAGGCACATATTCCTTATACATTGCTAATAATTCAAATTATATAATGAGTCTCGATAGTATATTTATTCACCATAGTCATATTGTATTATGGTATAATAGATGTAAACAATTTCAATATTTTACTTCTTCTCCATCACCAAATTTTAGCTTACTTCATCACTAAGAAACTAAGTTAAAAGACTATTAATTGATGACACATATTCCATATACATTGGAAATAATATAAATTATATAATGAGTCTCTATAGTATATTTATTCACCATATTCATATTGTATTATGGTATAATAGATGTAAACAATTTCAATATTTTTCTTCTTCTCCATTACCAAATTTTACGTTACTTCATCATTAAGACACTAAGTTAAAAAACCATTAATTAATGACACATATTCCATATACATTGGTAATAATTCAAAATATGTGTTGAGACTCGATAGTATATTTATTCACCATATTCATATTGTATTATGGTATAATAAATGTAAACAATTTCAATATTTTTCTTTTTCTCCATCACCAAATTTTAGGTTACTTCATCATTAAGACAATAAGTTAAAAAACTATTAATTAATGACACATATTCCATATACATTGGAAATAATTCAAATTATGTGTTGAGTCTCGATATTTTATTTATTCATCATATTTATATTGTATTAAGGTATAATAGATGTAAACAATTTCAATAGTTTCCTTTTTCTTCTTCACTAAATTTTAGGTTACTTCATCACTAAGAAACTAAGTTAAAAGACTATTACTTAATGACACATATTCCATATACATTTGAAATAATTCAAATTATATAATGAGTCTCGAGAGTATATTTATTCACCGTATTCAAATTGTATTATCGTGTAATATATGTAAACAATTTCAGTATTTTCTTCTTCTCCATCACCAAATTTTGGTTACTTCATCACCAAGAAACTAAGTTAAAAGACTATTAATTAATGGCACATATTCCATATACATTGGTAATAATTCAAATTATATAATGAGAATCGATAGTATATTTATTCACCATATTCATATTGTATTATGATATAATAGATGTAAACAACTTCAATATTTTTCTTCTTCTCCATCACCAAATTTTAGGTTACTTTTTAACCAAGAAACTAAGTTAAAAGACTATTAATTAATGTCACATATTCCTTATACATTGCTAATAATTCAAATTATATAATGAGTCTCGATAGTATATTTATTCACCATATTCATATTGTATTATGGTATAATAGATGTAAACAATTTCAATATTTTACTTCTTCTCCATCACCAAATTTTAGGTTACTTCATCACTAAGATACTAAGTTAAGAGACTTTTACTTACTGACACATATTCCATATACATTTGAAATAATTCAAATTATATAATGAGTCTCTAAAGTATATTTATTCACCATATTCATATTATACTATGGTATAAAAGATGTAAATAATTTCAGTATTTTCTGCTTCTCCATCACCAAATTTTAGGTTACTTCATCACTAAGAAACTAAGATAAAAGACTATTAATTGATGACACATATTCCATATACATTGGAAATAATTCAAATTATAGAATGAGTCTCTATAGTATATTTATTCACCATATTCATATTGTATTATGGTATAATAGATTTAAACAATTTCAGTATTTTTCTTCTTCTCCATTACCAAATTTTACATTACTTCATCATTAAGACACTAAGTTATAAAACCATTAATTAAAGACACATATTCCATATAAATTTGTAATAATTCAAAATATGTGTTGAGTCTCTATAGTATATTTATTCACCATATTCATAATGTATTATGGTATAATAAATGTAAACAATTTCAATAGTTTTCTTTTTCTACATCACCAAATTTTAGGTTACTCCATCACTAAGAAACTAAGTTAAAAGACTATTACTTAATGACACATTTTCCATATACATTTGAAATAATTCAAATTATATAATGAGTCTCGATAGTATATTTATTCACCATATTCATATTGTATTATCATATAATAGATGTAAACAATTTCAGTATTTTCTTCTTCTCCATCACCAAATTTTAGGTTACTTCATCACCAAGAAACTAAGTTAAAAGACTATTAATTAATAGCACATATTCCTTATACATTGCTAATAATTCAAATTATATAATGATTCTCGATAGTATATTTATTCACCATATTCATATTGTATTATGGTATAATAGATGTAAACAATTTCAATATTTTACTTCTTCTCCATCACCAAATTTTAGATTACTTCATCACTAAGATACTAAGTTAAAAGACTTTTACTTACTGACACATATTCCATATACATTTGAAATAATTCAAATTATATAATGAGTCTCGATAGTATATTTATTCACCATATTCATATTGTACTATGGTATAAAAGATATAAATAATTTCAGTATTTTCTTCTTCTCCATCACCAAATTTTGGGTTACTTCATCACTAAGAAACTAAGTTAAAAGACTATTAATTGATGACACATATTCCATATACATTGGAAATAATATAAATTATATAATGAGTCTCTATAGTATATTTATTCACCATATTCATATTGTATTATGGTATAATAGATGTAAACAATTTCAATATTTTTCTTCTTCTCCATTACCAAATTTTACGTTACTTCATCATTAAGACACTCAGTTAAAAAACCATTAATTAATGACACATATTCCATATACATTGGTAATAATTCAAAATATGTGTTGAGACTCGATAGTATATTTATGCACCATATTCATATTGTATTATGGTATAATAAATGTACACAATTTCAATATTTTTCTTTTTCTCCATCCCAAATTTTAGGTTACTTCATCATTAAGATAATAAGTTAAAAAACTATTAATTAATGACACATATTCCATATACATTGGAAATAATTCAAATTATGTGTTGAGTCTCGATATTTTATTTATTCATCATATTTATACTTTATTATGGTATAATAGATGTAAATAATTTCAATAGTTTCCTTTTTCTTCACCAAATTTTAGGTTACTTCATCACTAAGAAACTAAGCTAAAAGACTATTACTTAATGACACATATTCCATTTACATTTAAAATAATTCAAATTATATATTGAGTCTCGATAGTATATTTATTCACCATATTCAAATTGTATTATCGTATAATAGATGTAAACAATTTCAGTATTTTCTTCTTCTCCATCACCAAATTTTAGGTTACTTCATCACCAAGAAACTCAGTTAAAAAACTATTAATTAATGGCACATATTCCATATACATTGGTAATAATTCAAATTATATAATGATACTCGATAGTATATTTATTCACCATATTCATATTGTATTATGGTTTAATAGATGTAAACAATTTCAATATTTTTCTTCTTCTCCATCACCAAATTTTAGGTTACTTTTTAACCAAGAAACTAAGTTAAAAGTCTATTAATTAATGACACATATTCCTTATACATTGCTAATAATTCAAATTATATAATGAGTCTCGATAGTATATTTATTCCCCATATTCATATTGTATTATGGTATAATAGATGTAAACATTTTCAATATTTTACTTCTTCTTCATCACCAAATATTAGGTTACTTCATCACTAAGATACTAAGTTAAAAGACTTTTACTTACTGACACATATTCCATATACATTTGAAATAATTCAAATTATATAATCTAAAGTATATTTATTCACCATATTCATATTGTACTATGGTATAAAAGATGTAAATAATTTCAGTATTTTCTTCTTCTCCATCACCAAATTTTAGGTTACTTCATCACTAAGAAACTAAGTTAAAAGACTATTAATTGATGATACATATTCCATATACATTGGAAATAATATAAATTATATAATGAGTCTCTATAGTATATTTATTCACCATATTCATATTGTATTATGGTATAATAGATGTAAACAATTTCAATATTTTTCTTCTTCTCCATTACCAAATTTTACGTTACTTCATCATTAAGACACTAAGTTAAAAAACCATTAATTAATGACACATATTCCATATACATTGGTAATAATTCAAAATATGTGTTGAGTCGCGATAGTATATTTATTCACCATACGCATATTGTATTATGGTATAATAAATGTAAACAATTTCAATATTTCTCTTTTTCTCCATCACCAAATTTTAGGTTACTTCATCATTAAGAGACTAAGTTAAAAGACTATTAATTAATGACACATATTCCATATACATTGGAAATAATTTAAATTATGTCTTGAGTCTCGATATTATATTTATTCTTCATATTTATATTGTATTAAGGTATAATAGATGTAAACAATTTTAATAGTTTCCTTTTTCTTCTCACCAAATTTTAGGTTACTTCATCACTAAGAAACTAAGTTAAAAGACGATTACATAATGACACATATTCCATATACATTTGAAATAAATTCAAATTATATAATGAGTCTCTAAAGTATATTTATTCACCATATTCATATTGTATTATCGTATAATAGATGTAAACAATTTCAGTATTTTTCTTCTTCTCCATCACCAAATTTTAGGTTACTTCATCACCAAGAAACTAAGTTAAAAGACTATTAATTAATGACACATATTCCATATACATTGGTAATAATTCCAATTATATAATGAGACTATATAGTATATTTATTCACAATATTCATATTGTATTATGGTATAATAGATGTAAACAATTTCAATATTTTTCTTCTTCTCCATCACCAAATTTTAGGTTACTTTTTAACCAAGAAACTAAGTTAAAAGTCTATTAATTAATGACACATATTCCTTATACATTTCTAATAATTCAAATTATATAATGAGTCTCGATAGTATATTTATTTCCCATATTCATATTGTATTATGGTATAATAGATGTAAACATTTTCAATATTTTACTTCTTCTTCATCACCAAATATTAGGTTACTTCATCACTAAGATACTAAGTTAAAAGACTTTTACTTACTGACACATATTCCATATACATTTGAAATAATTCAAATTATATAATCTAAAGTATATTTATTCACCATATTCATATTGTACTATGGTATAAAAGATGTAAATAATTTCAGTATTTTCTTCTTCTCCATCACCAAATTTTAGGTTACTTCATCACTAAGAAACTAAGTTAAAAGACTATTAATTGATGACACATATTCCATATACATTGGAAATAATATAAATTATATAATGAGTCTCTATAGTATATTTATTCACCATATTCATATTGTATTATGGTATAATATATGTAAACAATTTCAATATTTTTCTTCTTCTCCATTACCAAATTTTACGTTACTTCATCATTAAGACACTAAGTTAAGAAACCATTAATTAATGACACATATTCCATATACATTGGTAATAATTCAAAATATGTGTTGAGTCGCGATAGTATATTTATTCACCATACTCATATTGTATTATGGTATAATAAATGTAAACAATTTCAATATTTCTCTTTTTCTCCATCACCAAATTTTTGGTTACTTCATCATTAAGAGACTAAGTTAAAAGACTATTAATTAATGACACATATTCCATATACATTGGAAATAATTTTAAATTATGTGTTGAGTCTCGATATTATATTTATTCTTCATATTTATATTGTATTAAGGTATAATAGATGTAAACAATTTTAATAGTTTCCTTTTTCTTCTTCACCAAATTTTAGGTTACTTCATCACTAAGAAACTAAGTTAAAAGACGATTACATAATGACACATATTCCATATACATTTGAAATAATTCAAATTATATGATGAGTCTCTAAAGTATATTTATTCACCATATTTCATATTGTATTATCGTATAATAGATGTAAACAATTTCAGTATTTTCTTCTTCTCCATCACCAAATTTTAGGTTACTTCATCACCAAGAAACTAAGTTAAAAGACTATTAATTAATGGCACATATTCCATATACATTGGTAATAATTCAAATTATATAATGAGACTATATAATATATTTATTCACAATATTCATATTGTATTATGGTATAACAGATGTAAACAATTTCAATATTTTTCTTCTTCTCCATCACCAAATTTTAGGTTACTTTTTTAACCAAGAAACTAGGTTAAAAGACTATTAATTAATGACACATATTCCATATACATTGGAAATGATTCAAATTATATATTGAGTCTCGAAAGTATATTTACTCACCATATTCATATTGTATTAAAGTATTATAGATGTAAACAATTTCAATATTTTTCTTCTTCTCCATCACCAAATTTTAGGTTACTTCATCACCACGAAAATAAGTTAAAATAATATTAATTAATGGCACATATTCCATATACTTTGGTAATATTTCAAATTATATAATGAGTCTCAATAGTATATTTATTCACCATATTCATATTGAATTATGGTATAAGTGATGTAAACAATTTCAATATTTTTCTTTTTCTCCATCATCAAATTTTAGGTTACTTCATCACTAAGAAACAAAGTTAAAAGACTATTACTTAATGACACATATTCCATATACATTTTAAATAATTCAAATTATATAATGAGTCTCGATAATATATTTATTCACCATATTCATATTGTATTATGGTATAATTGATGTAAATAATTTCAGTATTTTCTTTTTCTCCATCATCAAATGTTAGGTTACTTCATCACTAAGAAACTAAGTTAAAAGACTATTAATTGATGACACATTTTTCATATACATTGGAAATAATTCAAATTATATAATGAGTCTCGATAGGATATTTTTTCACCATATTCATATTGTATTATTGTATAATATATGTAAACAATTTCAATATTTTTGTCCTTTTTATCAACAAATTTTAGGTTACTTCAACACCAACAAATTAAGTTAAAAGACTATTAATTAATGACAAGTATTTAATAAGCATTGCTAATAATTCAAATTATATAATGAGTCTCGATAGTATATTTATTCACCATATTCATATTGTATTATGGTATAATAGATGTAAACAATTTCGATATTTTTCTTCTTCTCCATTACCAAATTTTACGTTACTTCATCATTAAGACACTAAGTTAAAAAACCATTAATTAATGACACATATTCCATATACATTGGTAATAATTCAAAATATGTGTTGAGTTTCTATAGTGTATTTATTCACCATATTCATATTGTATTATGGTATAATAAATGTAAACAATTTCAATATTCCTCTTTTTCTCCATCACCAAATTTTAGGTTACTTTTTAACCAAGAAACTAGGTTAAAAGACTATTAATTAATGACACATATTCCATATACATTGGAAATGATTCAAATTATATATTGAGTCTCGAAAGTATATTTACTCACCATATTCATATTGTATTAAAGTATTATAGATGTAAACAATTTCAATATTTTTCTTCTTCTCCATCACCAAATTTTAGGTTACTTCATCACCAAGAAAATAAGTTAAAATAATATTAATTGATGGCACATATTCCATATACATTGGTAATAATTCAAATTATATAATGAGTCTCAATAGTATATTTATTCACCATATTCATATTGAATTATGGTATAACAGATGTAAACAATTTCAATATTTTTCTTCTTCTCCATCATCAACTTTTAGGTTACTTCATCACTAAGAAACAAAGTTAAAAGACTATTACTTAATGACACATATTCCATATACATTTTAAATAATTCAAATTATGTAATGAGTCTCGATAGTATATTTATTCACCATATTCATATTGTATTATGGTATAATTGATGTAAATAATTTCAGTATTTTCTTTTTCTCCATCATCAAATGTTAGGTTACTTCATCACTAAGAAACTAAGTAAAAGACTATTAATTGATGACACATATTCCATATACATTGGAAATAATTCAATTATATAATGAGTCTCGATAGTATATTTATTCACCATATTCATATTGTATTATAGTATAATAGATGTAAACAATTTTAATATTTTTCTCCTTTTTTATCAACAAATTTTAGGTTACTTCAACACCAAGAAATTAAGTTAAAAGACTATTAATTAATGACAAGTATTTAGTAAGCATTGCTAATAATTCAAATTATATAATGAGTCTCGATAGTATTTCTTCTTCTCCATTACCAAATTTTACGTTACTTCATCATTAAGACACTAAGTTAAAAAACCATTAATTAATGACACATATTCCATATACATTGGTAATAATTCAAAATATGTGTTGAGTCTCTATAGTGTATTTATTCACCATATTCATATTGTATTATGGTATAATAAATGTAAATGATCTGACCTGATCAGAAATGGACCGTCACGGCTGGCTCCGAGCAGAAAGCTTTTTTGAACGAGGTGGGCGGGGGGGGGGGGGGGGGGGGGGGGGGGTACCTGCAAGGCACTCCGATGCTGAAGTAAGTAGGAGTACGAGCAGATAATAGTAAGTTGAGGTTAGAATGATGAATACCTGACCCTCTAGAAGCAGAGGGTATTTATAGCCCCCAGCGCTGGGCCAAGGTTCCTTCATTGGGCCGGGCGGATTTGGCCCAATGGAGGAACTGCCAGGTTCTACGTGGGTAGTGGGGACCCGCACGAGGTCCCCTTCCTGGATGTTCTGCGTGAAGTGCGGGCGGACGAAGACGCGGTCTTTCCGGAGTATCGTTGGGGGAATGGTGGACTGAGTCTGCCCTAGTTGGGATGCTCGAGACAACGTCGAGCTGGACAGCAGGGTGTCGAGCTGGACGTCAGGACGTGGAGCTGGACGGCAGGGTGTCGAGCTGGACGTCAGGAGGTGGAGCTGGACATCACCACGTGGAGTTGGACAGCGGGATGTCGAGCTGGACATCAGGATGTCGGGCACGGATGTGACCCCTTTGCTCGGCGTGGTCCCTCAGTAAGTCCCTTTGGACTGGGCCTTAGCAATGCTTTTGGGCCTGTCGGGCCTGTCCAGAACAGTAAACAATTTCAATATTCCTCTTTTTCTCCATCACCAAATTTTAGGTTACTTTTTAACCAAGAAACTAGGTTAAAAGACTATTAATTAATGACACATATTCCATATACATTGGAAATGATTCAAATTATATATTGAGTCTCGAAAGTATATTTACTCACCATATTCATATTGTATTAAAGTATTATAGATGTAAACAATTTCAATATTTTTCTTCTTCTCCATCACCAAATTTTAGGTTACTTCATCACCAAGAAAATAAGTTAAAATAATATTAATTAATGGCACATATTCCATATACATTGGTAATAATTCAAATTATATAATGAGTCTCAATAGTATATTTATTCACCATATTCATATTGAATTATGGTATAACAGATGTAAACAATTTCAATATTTTTCTTCTTCTCCATCATCAAATTTTAGGTTACTTCATCACTAAGAAACAATGTTAAAAGACTATTAATTAATGACACATATTCCATATACATTTTAAATAATTCAAATTATATAATGAGTCTCGATAGTATATTTATTCACCATATTCATATTGTATTATGGTATAATTGATGTAAATAATTTCAGTATTTTCTTTTTCTCCATCATCAAATGTTAGGTTACTTCATCACTAAGAAACTAAGTTAAAAGACTATTAATTGATGACACATATTCCATATACATTGGAAATAATTCAAATTAAATAATGAGTCTCGATAGTATATTTATTCACCATATTCATATTGTATTATAGTATAATAGATGTAAACAATTTCAATATTTTTCTCCTTTTTTATCAACAAATTTTAGGTTACTTCAACACCAACAAATTAAGTTAAAAGACTATTAATTAATGACAAGTATTTAGTAAGCATTGCTAATAATTCAAATTATATAATGAGTCTCGATAGTATATTTATTCACCATATTCATATTGTATTATGGTATAATAGATGTAAACAATTTCGATATATTTCTTCTTCTCCATTACCAAATTTTACGTTACTTCATCATTAAGACACTAAGTTAAAAAACCATTAATTAAAGACACATATTCCATATACATTGGTAATAATTCAAAATATGTGTTGAGTCTCTATAGTATATTCATTCACCATATTCATATTGTATTATCGTATAATAGATATAAACAATTTCAGTATTTTCTTCTTCTCCATCACCAAATTTTAGATTACTTCATCACCAAGAAACTAAGTTAAAAGACTATTAATTGATGACACATATTCCATATACATTGGAAATAATTCAAATTATATAATGAGTCTCGATAGTATATTTATTCACCATATTCATATTGTATTATAGTATAATAGATGTAAACAATTTCAATATTTTTCTCCTTTTTTATCAACAAATTTTAGGTTACTTCAACACCAAGAAATTAAGTTAAAAGACTATTAATTAATGACAAGTATTTAGTAAGCATTGCTAATAATTCAAATTATATAATGAGTCTCGATAGTATTTCTTCTTCTCCATTACCAAATTTTACGTTACTTCATCATTAAGACACTAAGTTAAAAAACCATTAATTAATGACACATATTCCATATACATTGGTAATAATTCAAAATATGTGTTGAGTCTCTATAGTGTATTTATTCACCATATTCATATTGTATTATGGTATAATAAATGTAAATGATCTGACCTGATCAGAAATGGACCGTCACGGCTGGCTCCGAGCAGAAAGCTTTTTTGAACGAGGTGGGCGGGGGGGGGGGGGGGGGGGGTACCTGCAAGGCACTCCGATGCTGAAGTAAGTAGGAGTACGAGCAGATAATAGTAAGTTGAGGTTAGAATGATGAATACCTGACCCTCTAGAAGCAGAGGGTATTTATAGCCCCCAGCGCTGGGCCAAGGTTCCTTCATTGGGCCGGGCGGATTTGGCCCAATGGAGGAACTGCCAGGTTCTACGTGGGTAGTGGGGACCCGCACGAGGTCCCCTTCCTGGATGTTCTGCGTGAAGTGCGGGCGGACGAAGACGCGGTCTTTCCGGAGTATCGTTGGGGGAATGGTGAACTGAGTCTGCCCTAGTTGGGATGCTCGAGACAACGTCGAGCTGGACAGCAGGGTGTCGAGCTGGACGTCAGGACGTGGAGCTGGACGGCAGGGTGTCGAGCTGGACGTCAGGAGGTGGAGCTGGACATCACCACGTGGAGTTGGACAGCGGGATGTCGAGCTGGACATCAGGATGTCGGGCACGGATGTGACCCCTTTGCTCGGCGTGGTCCTCAGTAAGTCCCTTTGGACTGGGCCTTAGCAATGCTTTTGGGCCTGTCGGGCCAGTCCAGAACAGTAAACAATTTCAATATTCCTCTTTTTCTCCATCACCAAATTTTAGGTTACTTTTTAACCAAGAAACTAGGTTAAAAGACTATTAATTAATGACACATATTCCATATACATTGGAAATGATTCAAATTATATATTGAGTCTCGAAAGTATATTTACTCACCATATTCATATTGTATTAAAGTATTATAGATGTAAACAATTTCAATATTTTTCTTCTTCTCCATCACCAAATTTTAGGTTACTTCATCACCAAGAAAATAAGTTAAAATAATATTAATTAATGGCACATATTCCATATACATTGGTAATAATTCAAATTATATAATGAGTCTCAATAGTATATTTATTCACCATATTCATATTGAATTATGGTATAACAGATGTAAACAATTTCAATATTTTTCTTCTTCTCCATCATCAAATTTTAGGTTACTTCATCACTAAGAAACAATGTTAAAAGACTATTAATTAATGACACATATTCCATATACATTTTAAATAATTCAAATTATATAATGAGTCTCGATAGTATATTTATTCACCATATTCATATTGTATTATGGTATAATTGATGTAAATAATTTCAGTATTTTCTTTTTCTCCATCATCAAATGTTAGGTTACTTCATCACTAAGAAACTAAGTTAAAAGACTATTAATTGATGACACATATTCCATATACATTGGAAATAATTCAAATTAAATAATGAGTCTCGATAGTATATTTATTCACCATATTCATATTGTATTATAGTATAATAGATGTAAACAATTTCAATATTTTTCTCCTTTTTTATCAACAAATTTTAGGTTACTTCAACACCAACAAATTAAGTTAAAAGACTATTAATTAATGACAAGTATTTAGTAAGCATTGCTAATAATTCAAATTATATAATGAGTCTCGATAGTATATTTATTCACCATATTCATATTGTATTATGGTATAATAGATGTAAACAATTTCGATATATTTCTTCTTCTCCATTACCAAATTTTACGTTACTTCATCATTAAGACACTAAGTTAAAAAACCATTAATTAAAGACACATATTCCATATACATTGGTAATAATTCAAAATATGTGTTGAGTCTCTATAGTATATTCATTCACCATATTCATATTGTATTATCGTATAATAGATATAAACAATTTCAGTATTTTCTTCTTCTCCATCACCAAATTTTAGATTACTTCATCACCAAGAAACTAAGTTAAAAGACTATTAATTAATGGCACATATTCCATATACATTGGTAATAATTCAAATTATATAATGAGACTCGATAGTATATTTATTCACCATATTCATATTGTATTATGGTATAATAGATGTAAACAATTTCAATATTTTTCTTCTTCTCCATCAACAAATTTTAGGTTACTTTTTAACCAAGAAACTAGGTTAAAAGACTATTAATTAATGACACATATTCCATATACATTGGAAATGATTCAAATTATATATTGAGTCTCGAAAGTATATTTACTCACCATATTCATATTGTATTAAAGTATTATAGATGTAAACAATTTCAATATTTTTCTTCTTCTCCATCACCAAATTTTAGGTTACTTCATCACCAAGAAAATAAGTTAAAATAATATTAATTAATGGCACATATTCCATATACATTGGTAATAATTCAAATTATATAATGAGTCTCAATAGTATATTTATTCACCATATTCTTATTGAATTATGGTATAACAGATGTAAACAATTTCAATATTTTTCTTCTTCTCCATCATCAAATTTTAGGTTACTTCATCACTAAGAAACTAAGTTAAAAGACTATTACTCAATGACACATATTCCATATACATTTTAAATAATTCAAATTATATAATGAGTCTCGATAGTATATTTATTCACCATATTCATATTGTATTATGGTATAATTGATGTAAATAATTTCAGTATTTTCTTTTTCTCCATCATCAAATGTTAGGTTACTTCATCACTAAGAAACTAATTTAAAAGACTATTAATTGATGACACATATTCCATATACATTGGAAATAATTCAAATTATATAATGAGTCTCGATAGTATATTTATTCACCATATTCATATTGTATTATAGTATAATAGATGTAAACAATTTCAATATTTTTCTCCTTTTTTATCAACAAATTTAAGGTTACTTCAACACCAACAAATTAAGTTAAAAGACTATTAATTAATGACAAGTATTTAATAAGCATTGCTAATAATTCAAATTATATAATGAGTCTCGATAGTATATTTATTCACCATATTCATATTGTATTATGGTATAATAGATGTAAACAATTTCGATATTTTTCTTCTTCTCCATTACCAAATTTTACGTTACTTCATCATTAAGACACTAAATTAAAAAACCATTAATTAAAGACACATATTCCATATACATTGGAAATAATTCAAATTATGTGTTGAGTCTCGATATTTTATTTATTCATCATATTTATATTGTATTAAGGTATAATAGATGTAAACAATTTCAATATTTTTCACCTTTTTTATCAACAAATTTTAGGTTACTTCAACACCAACAAATTAAGTTAAAAGACTTTTAATTAATGACAAGTATTTAGTAAGCATTGCTAATAATTCAAATTATATAATGAGTCTCGATAGTATATTTATTCACCATATTCATATTGTATTATGGTATAATAGATGTAAACAATTTCTATATATTTCTTCTTCTCCATTACCAATTTTTACGTTAATTCATCATTAAGACACTATCTTAAAAAACCATTAATTAAAGACACATATTCCATATACATTGGTAATAATTCAAAATATGTGTTGAGTCTCTATAGTATATTTATTCACCATATTCATATTGTATTATGGTATAATAAATGTAAACAATTTAAATATTTTTCTTTTTCTCCATCACCAAATTTTAGGTTACTTCATCATTAAGACACTAAGTTAAAAAACTATTAATTAATTACACATTTCCATATACATTGGAAATAATTCAAATTATGTGTTGAGTATCGATAGTATATTTATTCACCATATTCATATTGTATTAAGGTATAATAGATGTAAACAATTTTAATAGTTTCCTTTTTCTTCTTCACGAAATTTTAGGTTACTTCATCACTAAGAAACTAAGTTAAAAGACTATTACTTAATGACACATATTACATATACATTTGAAATAATTCAAATTACATAATGAGTCTCGATAGTATATTTATTCACCATATTCAAATTGTCTTATCGTATAATAGATATAAACAATTTCATTATTTTCTTCTTCTCCATCACCAAATTTTAGGTTACTTCATCACCAAGAAACTAAGTTAAAAGACTATTAATTAATGGCACATATTCCTTATACATTGCTAATAATTCAAATTATATAATGAGTCTCGATAGTATATTTATTCACCATATTCATATTGTATTATGTTATAATAGATGTAAACAATTTCAATTTTTTTCTTCTTCTCCATCACCAAATTTTAGGTTACTTTTTAACCAAGAAACTAGGTTAAAAGACTATTA